>JAAALK010000079.1:52706015-53236888 GCA_019279435.1 Zizania palustris | reverse complement strand
AAAAAATTGCACCTTCAAGGGTGCTAATTGGGGCAGTTTGTTGTGATAACCCCCTAAAAAGATTTCTAGCCACACAAGGATCCCCACCAGTCACACCACACACACGGGACTAGCCTAGCCACACTAATCAGCTGAAAAGTAGTCAATGATTGAAAAAGTAACTAACTCTAACCTCTCACCCTTGTATCCATACACCTCAAGGGCTAGAATTATTTCAGAATTAATTTAGGGTTACAATCTAACAGTAACCTCTAGCCCTGCTAGAGTTTCCAAACAGAGCCTTAGTCAATCAACCGTTAGTTAGTTAACAGAGGTCATGTCAATAAATAATAATTGATAAATCCCTATCAACCCTTTTATCTAAATCTGGTTGATAGGGTCTAATTCTGTAAATTTTAAAAACAAGCCTAAAATTATAATTGCAAGTAAAAAAATAACCATTTAAAAATATAATAGCACGTGAGTAATTTTTCCTTTTAAAAAATCTAACGAGTCAAGGGGAGCAGCATATTCCAGCTTCCAGCAGTTGACGGGAAAATAGGCATCGCTTTCCAGTCTTCTCCGATGAAATGTACAGACTGCGCCATCCTCGCAACATGCCAAGGTGTGAGATATTCTTCAAAATTCTTCTCACTCTTCCGAGCTGAAACGAAACCTGAAAAAAAAAATCTGGGAATGTTTCGCAGCTGACCAATCGACTAAGGGTCCTTTTGGTTTGGCTTCCGGAAGCAGTTTTTTTTTCCTAGAAGCCAAAAGCCAAACCAAAGGGTATATTTCTATCCAGCGGCTTTTAGTAAAAGCAGCTTTTGGTGCAGTGTAAATGTGAAAGCTCCTTCAGACCTGCTTTCTGTGTCTTTTGGCTTCGCAACCATACAAAATTTCATAAATTGACATTTCGAATTTCATACAACCATACAAAAGTCTATAAATTAACATTTCAAATTTTATACAACCATACAAAATTCTATAAATTGACATTTCAAATTTCATACAACCATACAAAATTTCATAAATTGACATTTCAAATTTCATACAACCATACAAAATTTCATAAATTGACATTTCAAATTTCATACAACCATACAAAATTTCATAAATTGACATTTCAAATTTCATACAACCATACAAAATTTCATAAATTGACATTTCAAAATTCATACCATACAAAATTTCATAAATTAACATTTCAAATTTGATACAACCATATAAATTTCATAAATTGACATTTCAAATTTCATACAACCATACAAAATTTTATAAATAGACATTTCAAATTTCATACACCCATACAAAATTTCATAAATTGATTTTTTACACAGCTCACAGATCAAAGCAGCTTCACAGTCGTTTCAGCCAAACGACTTTCAGCTTTCTCACAGCTAACATCCCACAGCAACTTTTCCACAGCCCACAGCCCACAGCAGCTTTTTTGCACAGCCACAGCTCAACCAAACACACCCTAAACTATCCTCTCAAACTCTGAGAATTTGATTTAATCTCATCTAATCTCAAGTGTTAACTGACCGTGCACGCTCCAAGCTAGAAAGTTAGAAGCCGAACTAAATAGTTCGTAGTATAAATTAAAAAACTAGTATAATCTAACTTTCACAACTTTTTAGTTCAATTTTCAACAAAAAATATCCATGCTATATTTAGTAAAATATATCATTTTAGTAAAATATATTATTGTAATTCAAAAAATATATAATTTTAGTATAAATATTATAAAAATTTTACGATTATAATAATTTATATGCAAAATTACATATTAATTACTGAAACATAAATCTACAACTCAACTTTTTACAACTTAGCTAAACACATCCTTAAAAGAGGCACGGCAGCAGCGGTAGGGTAGGCTGAATTCTGAAGTCTGAACTTTGGAGGGGAATTCTGAAGTTGCCGTCTGAAGTCTGAACGTCGAAGGGGGAAGCAGGGCGGTAGTCGGAAGTCTAAGCTCCGTCTTGCCAAAACTTTTGCAAGCAACGAGTCTTAATTGGATTAGTTTTTGCGGGAGTCGGACCACGCTGCGGCGGCGATCCACGGAGTGGCTGCCGCGAGGAGAGAAGGCACGGAGATGTCGGACGCGCTGATTAACGGCGTCGCCGGCGCCGGCGGCGGGATCATCGCTCAGCTCCTGACCTACCCGCTCCAGACCGTTCGCACACCTCCCCCGTGCTTGGATTGCTCGAGTGCTTTGCTTGCGGCTCGTGGCCTCCGCCGCGGTTCTTAAAACGGAGGGTTCTCTTTGTCTGCAGGTGAACGCGCGGCAGCAGACTGAGCGCGACCCCTCCAAGCCGGCGTTCAAGGACGGCGCCGTCCGCCAGATGTGCCAGGTTCTTCTCCTCCTCCTCCTCGCAATTCATGTTCATGAGAATTGACGAGCATTCTAAACCGATCCGAGTCTAATGCCAACGCGATCTCTGGTTCTTCTGTGGTGGTAGGTGGTCAAGCACGAAGGGTGGGAGCGTCTGTACGGGGGCCTAACGCCCTCGCTAGTTGGCACCGCGGCCTCCCAGGTTGCGTTTGTTCTGCTTGATTCACCAGCTTCCCGGCCTTAGTTTGAGATGCTGTACTAGCTTCTGAAATCGAATTGTTGTTTATCTTTAGGGTGTCTACTACTACGTCTACCAGATATTCCGTAGCAGGGCTGAGGCCGCGGCACTCCAGCGATCCAGGAGAGGAGTCGGCGATGGATCCGTCGGCATGCTCCAATCACTCACCGTCGCTGCGCTTTCTGGGTAATCCTATCTTGCTTCTGCGTCTACCATCACCTTATGCATTGCGCTGTCTTTTCCTGGTTAAAATCGTCGTGAGCTCATCCTTGTTCTAAATGGTTGACTTATGGTGATGGTGATGAACCTGCAATGATGTGTTTGTTTGGCAGATGTATTAATGTACTTCTCACAAATCCAATTTGGGTTGTTGTTACACGAATGCAAGTAAGTAATGCGTTTTTGAAGTACAATTTCTCAACTGGCTGCTTTTAGTGAAGTCACTGGGAGGCACATTCTGAGGTATAATTCATTCTTGTCTGCAGACTCACCGAAAGGCCAACAGAGAGCAAAGTCGTCAGGATTTGACGATTGCTCTTGAAAAAGCCCTAGAAGCTCCCACGGTTGAAAACATTCCTCACAAAACTATCCACGTTGTATGTAACTTTCGTTTCTCCAGTAGGATGAGATTCTATATTATTGCGCTGAGTCACTGATCACGGGATCCCTGACTAACATCTGTTCTTACATACATGGAAAAAAGAGTGTTGTTCAGTTTTTGTAGAAAAAAGTCTATTCCCAGTTCCTCAAATCTTTGCTCGGTATTCCCCCGGTCAACAATATGCCATTTTCAATACTAAGTTTAATACCAAAACATCATATATTATTGACCAGAGGGAGTATAATTTAAACTGGATAAAATCCGTCTCTCAACTCTAAAACTGAGTAAAATCTGTTCCCCTGCTGCACTTGATAGTGGTTTGACCCAGCTTAGGCTGCTATGACAATTTTTATCCTGGAACCAAACCATACGACATGCATTACTGATAATGATTTGGACTTAGCTTGGGGCATGGTTGATTGATTTGATCTAGCTGCAGATTCAGGATCTTTACAAAGAAGCTGGATTGTTGGGCTTCTGGAAAGGGGTAGTTCCCGCTCTTATTATGGTAAGTCGTATGTCTGACATTTTCTCTTGCTCAGCTATTGTCTTACAATTCCTCTTTTCCATGTTTCATCTGTAATCTTTTATTAGGTTAGCAATCCTGCGATCCAGTTCATGTTGTACGAGACTCTTTGAAGAAGTTAAAAAAGAGACGCTCCTCTAATTTGAAGGGAGCTGATGGACTGACTGCTCTTGATGTGAGTTTTTGCTTTTGTGGTAGCTGGGACCATCTTTAGATTTATTAGGACATAACCAAATCACATCATGCTAACTTGCTGCTCTGAGACCTGAAGGTCCTGAATCTATCAGTAATGCTGGCCTGAAAGTTTGTTCTTGTAGTAATGATGCTGCATGTCTTAACTTCATTTCCCATGATGATTTGCTGAAAACACTAAAGCACTTGTGAATTTTTTATATGTTCCTAATACGAGTATTCCTTTGATAGGTTACTTGTTATACAGTTTTAATCTCACATTGTAAAATCCTTGTTCAGATTTTTCTTCTTGGTGCTGTTGCAAAACTGGGTGCAACTGTTGTTACATATCCTCTTCTAGTTGTGAAGGTGATTATTTGATGGACCAGTTATAACAGTAGCTGTTCCCTGCATATTTGAACACACATATCAAGTTGAACCATGTTTTTTCCCTACAGGCAAGACTTCAAGTTAAGGAAATAATTGAGGATAAGAGGCATCGCTACAAAGGTTCATTTTGGACTTTATTATGTTTACTTCATTTTTAATCTTGAATGAGTAGTGTTGCTCCAGTTCACGTTCCTGTTAAGTCCTTACTTCTCTTCTGGTAATTATACATTGCTATTTCTTGTTTTCAGGCACATTTGATGCAATCACAAAGATGATGCGTTATGAAGGTCTGTCAGGGCTTTATAAAGGAATGAGCACAAAAATTGTGCAAAGTGTTTTTTTCTGCTCTTCTTTTATGATTAAAGAGGAGCTGGTGAAGGGTGCTCGATTATTGCTAATCGGTGATACCAGTCTAGTCAAGAAGTTACCATCGAAGCCATTAAGATGATCTAGGTATCTGTACAAGAGTTAGTTGCCTATTTATAACATTGATTATTTCCATAAAGCAATGAAGAGAGTTGACAACGCCTCTGTTAGGAGAGATCAAATTATCTGTTGTCAATTGTAGATTCTCCAAGAAGGGGAGATTCAAAGTGTAGTCTACAAAGTGACCACTATGATTCTTGTAGGAACCAATAATGATGATATATATTGGATAGCCTATTTGTGTGGCTCATACTTCCTCCATTCTATATCATTGTTGTTTAATTTAAAAAAAAATCAAAATTCTCTAACTTCAATCAATTTTATAATAAATATATCATCAACTATAACAAATGAGTTTCATTAAATATACTATGATAGTATATTTGTTTGATATTATAGATATAATAATTTTTCTTCAAATTTGGTCAAAGTTAAAGAAATTTAATTTTTAACGATTTATAAGATGAAACGGACAGAATATTATAGAAGGTTAGTTGAAACATTAGCACAGAAGTTTTCAAAGAGAATCGCAAGCGTCAGTAATCTATTCAGATTATTTCGGGTTATTTTAGCTTGTTGTCTGCTGAAGCCCACAAGCAAAAGAGAATCGCTTAATCGCAACGCCTCAACGGTAAGTGTTCAGAACAAAAGTAGAAAATTTCGGAATTTTTGTCCATAAAATCATATACCACTGCAGGTAACTGTTTAATACACAAGTGCATATGAGCAACCAGATCGACAAAACGAAACTTAAATTTGGTATGATTTATCGAATTCATAGTGTTTCGAGGATTTTTTAACTATACATAATTATCTTTTGGAGCAAAGATGCTTAACTTCCAAGTAGGGTGAACTCGAGTGCAAGTAACTCCTTAGAAAGAATAGAATGACTATATTAAAGATACAATTACTCACTGCTATATATTTTTATCAATTGCGGTTATAATTTGTGATCATTTATCAAACAATAATAAAATGGAACAAATTGAAGCAACATATTTGTTAATGTAGAGAAATTTATAGAAATATCGTTGCAATTTTTTGTAATTTGAAAAATGCCGCTATCAGTTATAAGTTACTCTGATATGCTTCATATATTGATGAAAACACTAATAATTATATTCTAAAACTATAAAAATTATAATAACGTAAAAAATTAAAACTATAAAAATTATAATAACTTAGAAAAATTTGTCGCTTAATACCGTTTTGTACCGGCTGGACTGAGCAGTCGGGTTTGGTGGTGGACGTGGATAAAGAGATAGAGAAGCGGCGGCTGCAGTGGCAGAGCCTCCTCGTCGTCCCCGACGCTGCGCAGCGAAGCCGCCGCAATGGGCGCCGCCTCCGTGGCATCGACTCTCCTCCTCTCGCTCTTCTCCTCCTCCTCCCCTTCGTCTCCTCCGCCTCCGCCTCATTCCTCCCATCCTCCTCCTCCTCTCGTGTCGCCGTCCCCGCCGGCAAGCAGAAGGCGACTGTCTCCGTTCTCCGCGCGCTGCGCGCCGAGGCCGCCACCCTCCCCGTGCTCTCCTTCTCCGGGGAGAAGATCGGGGAGGTTGATCTCGACCTCAAGTCCGCGCCGCCTTCCACTGCGCGCGCCGTCGTGCACCGCGCACTCATCACCGACCGCCAGAACAAGCGCCGCGGCACGGCTTCCACCCTCACCCGCGGTGAGGTCAGAGGAGGCGGCAGGAAACCCTACCAGCAGAAGAAGACGGGAAAGGCGCGGCGCGGGTCGACGCGCACGCCGCTCCGCCCCGGTGGTGGTGTCATTTTCGGCCCCAAGCCGGGACTGGTCCATTAAGATCAACCGCAAGGAGAAGCGCCTCGCCATATCCACTGCTCTCGCCAGTGCCGCCGTGGCTGACGACGCATTCGTTGTGGAAGAGTTCGCCGAGGAGTTCGCCACGGGTCCTCGAACCAGGGACTTCGTGGCCGGCTCTGCAGCGGTGGGGGCTCGACCCCAAGCAGAAGGCCATGTTCTTCGCCACGGAGTTTGCCGACAATGTGCGGCTCAGCGGCAGGAACATTGGCTCAATCAAGATGTTAACCCCCAGGACGCTCAACCTATATGACATCCTCGATGCCCGCAAGCTCTTCTTCACACCGTCCGCCAGCGACTACCTCAACTCCAGGTACGGTGCCACCGTATTTGACGAATATGAGGATGATACAGATGGCGAGGATGATGGTGACGAGGAGCAGAGGAGGTGCAAGAGGAGAAGGAACCGCAGAGGAGGCTGCTCAAGGTACATTGCTATGCATAAACATTTTATCTGTGCTCACTGCAGGTGTTTTTATTATTACGTGTTTAAGTTGTTAGTTAGCGAGAAATCCTGACCGCTGACTGCTTAATGACGTGTGGGGTCTACTCAGGTTAATGACATATAGACTAGAAGAGTAAATCTTGAATTCAATTTAAAGGGAAGAATTTTTTTTATTATTATTTCTGTGCTGGACATGTATGAAATGAGAAATCAATGCTGTGAAAGGGATGCGAGTTAGCTGGCACCAAATTAAGCGTACTCAGGCGGGAGTAGTATCAGGATGTCAGGATAGGTGACCTCCTAGGAAGTTCTCGTTCACATCCCCGACACATCCATGACCTTCAAACAAGATGTGTGGCCTATTTCCAAAAAAAATGGAGAAATCAATGCTATCCTGTGATCCTTTATTTTACATGTTTAAGTTGTTAGTTAGAAGAAAACACATTCAGATTTAATGGTTTGTTAATGATTAGTGATCAATATTACAATCTAGTGAATCTACCAGGGTAACTCAGATTTCCATGGCTGCTCTCAGGCGCTAACATTCTAGTTATGTCAAAATCGGATTTTTGCGCTTGCTATAACAGTTTGTAGTACATGAATGAAACAGTAATTGCTCTGAAGGTGAATGAATTCAAGGGTATATAATTGTATCCCCCCAGTACCAAGACTCCAAGAGTACTAAACTACTAATTTAGGCTCATAGGATGTGATTATGAGATGACTGGAAGCATATGATTCACTTATAAACAACTTGCAATGCAGTGAGGTTGTTCATAATATTGTAATATAGTTTTCTAACTGCTAGTTATGCTTTCTGTATATTCCTGATCGATGCTACACATGATGATAAAGAGCCCGAACACATATTAGGGTAAAACAAGGCATCAATGCAAGGATCAGAAAATGTAGTCAGTTATGTCTTGTGAACATACAACAACAACAACATAGTCTTTCAATCCAAGCAAGTTGGGGTAGTCTAGAGTTGAAACCCAACAAAAACCACAAATTAGGGTTCATGCACATGAATAGCTGTTTTCCAAGCACTTCTATCCAGGCTAAATCTTTGGTATATTCCATCATTTCAAATCACCTTTTACTAGTTTCTTCCCATGTTAATTTTGGTTTTCCTCTACCTCTCTTCACATTGTTGTCACGTCTTAGGGTTCCACTATGCACTGGTGCCTCCAAAGGCTTCCGTTGGACATGTCCAAACCATCTCAACCGGTGTTGAATAAACTTTTCTTCAATTGGTGCTACCCCTAACCTATCACGTATATCCTCATTCTAGACTCGATCCTTTCTCGTGTGACTATAATCCAACGTAGCATATGCATTTCCGCAACACTAATCTGTTGACATGTTGCCTTTTTGCAGGCCAACATTCTACACCATACAACATTGCAGGTCTAATCTCCGTCCTATTGAACGTGCCTTTTAGTTTCAATGGTACCCCTCTTGTCATATAAAATTTCTGATGCTTGGCGCCACTTCATCCACCTTGTCTTGATTCTATGGTTACATCCTCATCGACATCCCCTGATGCTTGTAGCATTGATCCCAAATATCGAAATGCATCCTTCTTAGGCACTACTTAGCCTTCCAAACTGATGTCTCCCCCCTCATGTGTAGTAGTCCAAAGTCACATCTCATTATTTAGTTTTAGTTTTGCTGAGTCTAAAACCTTTTGACTCTAGGGTCTCCCGCCACAACTCTAGTTTCCTATTTATTCCTGCTCGACTTTCATCAACTAGCCTACATCATCCGCAAAGAGCATACACTAGGAGATATCCCCTTGTGTGTCCCTTGTGACCTCATCCATCACCAAGGCAAATAGATATGGGCTCAAAGCTGACCTTGATGCGTCCTATTTAATTGGAAAGTCATATGTTCGCCATCACTTGTACGAACTCTAGTTACAAACATTGTGTACATGTCCTTATAAGTCCAAACGTACTTCGTTGGAACTTTATGCATGTCCAAAGCCCACCACATAATATTCTCGGTATTTTGTCATACGCATTCTCCAAGTCAATGAAGACCATGTGAATGTGTAGGTCCTTCTCCCTATACCATTCCATAACTTGTCTTATTAAGAAAATGGCTTCCCATGGTTGACCTTCCAAGCATGAAACCAAAATGGTTCATAGAGACCCACATTATCCTTCTTAATCAATGCTCAATGGACTCTCTCCCATAGCTTCATAGTATGGCTCATCAACTTAATTCCTCGGTAATTAGTACAACTTTGAATCACTAGTTATTAAGGTGCTAAGGCGAGGCGAGGCAGTGGAGTAACGCCTTACCGCCTAAGCGTAAGGCGTAAGGCGAGGCGACGCCTTACGCCCACAGAAAATACATGATTTAGATAAAAATATTGATAGATAAGTAATAAATTTTAAATAGGAATAGCAAGATAGTAATATAAAAATAGTAATATACTATCAAATTGCAATATTTTCACTTTATATGTCTTATAAATTTAATATACATAATTTATTACTTAGTTATTAAGGCGCTAAGGCGAGGCGACGCCTTACGCCCACAGAAAATACATGATTTAGATAAAATATTGATAGATAAGTAATAAATTTTAATAGGAATAGTAAGATAGCAATATAAAAATAGTAATATACTATCAAATTGCAATATCTTCACTTTATGTCTTATAAATTTAAATATACATAATTAAAATTATAATAATACATTTAAAATTATATTTAATGATATATTTAGAGTTCAATTTAATTATTAATTTATACAATTTTGATCCAGCGGCCCACTTAAGGCCCATTGGATTATTTTTCATCTCTAAACCCTAACTTCCCTCCCATCCCTTGGCTTTTTTCATCCTCTCCACCCGCGCCGCTTCTCTCTCTTCCCTCCTCTCCCCTCTCTTCCGCTCTGCACAGGGCCTCATCGCGCGAAGCTCGCACCCAGCTTCTCCACGCCGCATAGGGCTCGGTGCGCCTCCCACAGGACCTCGCCGTGCGCCACACACCATGCTCTATGTTGCTCTCATCCCCCAGCCTCTCCCGATCCCCGCCCTCCGTGCCGCACAACCGTGCCCGCCGCCCCGAATGGTACCACACACACTCGACTCGCCTCGCCGCGCACCGCTCCGCGCCACACTGGGCTCTCCGCGCCAGATCTGGCCTCCCTGTGCCGTATCTGCGCCGCCCCCTAGCCCTCTGTGCGCCCCGGTGATCACCTTAGGGGTAAGGCGTCGGGGACGCCTTACCCCCGCCGACCGCCTTATCACTAAAGCGACGCCTAAGCGACGCTGTAGCAACACCTTGATAGTATGCTTTGAATATCTCCCTCGTTCTTGTATATTGGAACCAATATTACTTCTCCACTCTTCCGCATGCTTGTTCGACCGAAAAGTATGGTTGAACAACTTAGTTAGCCATATTATGGATATATCCCGAGGCATCTCCACGCCTTAATTGGGATACCATTCGGGCCATCGCCTTACCACCTTTCATCCGTCTTCAACTCCTCTCTGACCTCAGATTCCTTGGATCGTCTGCACAAGTGCCTATTGGTGCATCAAAAGGAGTCATCCAACTAAAGGCGGTGTTCTCGTTCTCACCATTGAACAATTTGTCAAAATATTCTTGCCATCTATGTTTGATTTCCTCCTCTTTTACCAGGATGTTCTCCATTTTCATCCTTAATGCACTTAACTTGGGTGAAGTCCCTCGTCTTCTCTCACGAACCCTAGCCATCCTATAGATGTCCCTTCTCCTTCCTTCGTGCCTAATTGTTGGTAAAGATCCTCATACGCTCTACCCTTAGCCACACTTACAGTTCGCTTTGCGATCTTCTTTGCCTCCTTGTACTTCTCTATGGTTGTCCACACTCCTATCATGAAACAAGCGCCTACATCATTCTTTCTTATCCTTAATAGTCTTTTAGACTTCCTCATTCCACCACCAAGTGTATTTATCTACGCCTTTACCCCCTTTGGTCACTCCAAGCATCTCCGAGGCCACCTTCCGAATACAGTTTGCCATCTTCTCCCACATGTTGTTTGCGTCCTCTCCTTCCTTCCAAGGGCCCTCTTTGATTACCCTTTCATTGGAAGATCTTAACATCCTTCATTCAGTTTCCACCACTTTGTTCTTGCAATCTTTGTTCGTTTATCCCTACTGCGAGCATCTAAAAACGTAAGTCTGCCACCACAAGCTTAGGTTGAGAAATAACACATTCTCTTGGAATTACCTTGCAATCCAAGCATGCCTGTTTATCCTCTCTTCTCGTGAGGATAAAGTCAATCTGGCTATAGTGTTAACCACTACTAAAGGTCACTAAATGGGACTGTCTCTTCTTAAAGAAAGTGTCGTTATCATTAAGTCAAAAGCTACTGCAAAGTCCAAGACTTCCTCACCCTCCTAATTCCTACTACCATACCCCAATCCTCCATGAACCACCTCGAAACCTATTCTTGTTGAATCTACATGCCCATTAAGATCTCCTATGAAAATTTTCTCGCTAGAAGGAACACTTCTAACCAGGCTATGTAAATCTTCCAAAATTGCCTCTTAGAACTCTCATCGTGGCCTACTTGGGGGGTATACACCACTAACCACGTTCAAGACCAAATCACCAACGACAAGTCTAACTAAGATAATCTTATCCCCTTGCCTTCTAACGTCCACTGCTCCATCCTTGAGGCTCTTGTCAATTAAAACTCCTACTCCATTTCTATTTGCAGCTGTCCTTGTGTACCAAAGCTTGAAGCCGGTATTGTCCACCTCCTTCGCCTTCTAGCCCTTCATTTAGTCTCTTGAATGCATAAGATATTTATCCGCCTCCTAGTTGCTAGTTGCTACGTCAACTAACTCTCTTAACTTACCTGTAAGAGACCCTACATTTCAACTACCTACACGAATCCTAGTTGGTTCGACTAGTTTCCTTGCCCTTCGCACCCGTCGAGAGAGATGTGAAGACCCTTGCTCAATTTTCACTACACCCGGGCGCCGATGTAGCGCACCACTAAGGGAATGATGACCCGATCCTTGCTCACTTGACACCGTGCCCAGATCACGACACGGCGCCCCCTTAAGGGGGGGACGACCCGGCCCTTGCCCATTTAACACCATACCCGGGTTTCGATATGACGCATTGCTAAGAGGGTTACGCCCCAACAGTTTTCTCTTGGTTTCATCTCCATTAGAATGGCTAGGTTTTATGTTGGGCTCGCCACGCCTATCACAATTCGCAACCCTCCCCCTTTACCAGCCTTACTAGGGCTTGGGACCTGCTATGTTGAGACAACATAGGTGGAGTTATGTCTTGTGAACATAGATTTAATCATTAAGCACAGAGAAAACTTATGAAGCTATACTATGTTTGAGATGGTTATCATATTCTTTTCAACTTACAAGTTGAAAAAAGTGAGCATGTGTATCTATTAATATGTGCTATGCTGCATAGTGTTTCTCCATTTTCTCTACTATTGTATGTTACTTGTAATTCTGCACTCCAGTAGGGTATTTATTCAGTGCTCAGGAGCACCTCAAGAATTTGCAAGTAGAAAATGACTGCGCCTAATGTGGGGTTAAATTTTTAGGCCAAAGGTGGAGTTAAGTGACTCAATGACTTACTGACTCATAACCATTAGACTGAAAAAAGAAGAAAAAACCACATGGAAATCCATGAACACCATTACACCAGTTACTCTGGGGATCCCAGTACACTCCTTTAATAGTGGCACATTCTGGTGTGCTACGCTGCTACCTGCCTATCACCTAACACCTGAAACATTGTCAGGCATTGGTGATGTTGCCATTCACTTCAAAGATGTTCTGACCTTAGAACCACCTTAACAAAGCAGTTAGTGGTGAGTGTGCTGGTTTAAGTAACGCTAGAGCTAAAACCTGGTTAAACACATGTTTTCTTCATCTCTCAGCTAGAGCTAAAACCTGGTTAAACACATGTTTTCTTCATCTCTCAATCACTACAGTGTTGAAGTAATTATTGATTCGCAGTGCAGTTTTATGTTGAATTTTAGCGTTGTTCTATTAGAACTTATATTATTTTGAGCATTTCTCAGCAACTTTTTTGTATGATTTTCAGATGAGAGTGAAGACACCGAGGCTGGTAACAATTCCTAGGTAAGGGGTTTTAGATCTGGTGTTTTTTGTTTGTTGGTTTGGTAATTGCTTCCCCCGATGCAGAAGCTTTTTAGTTTACTTTTGTTGTAAGTTAATAAAGTTTTCCTTCACTGATGCAGTATATTAGATTTTCAAACTGCACATATTTTTTTCAAATACATTGTTAAGGGTCAACCATGGCAATTTTTCCCTTTGCAATTTCATATGAAAAGTACTTCCCAACCTTGCTTCTGAAATTGATGTTAACCTGCTTGCTACCACCAATTTTCTAGCAACTTGAGTAGTGACATGATTACAAATTCCTGATTCCTGAAATCGTTGAACCGTTCCTTGTTATGATCAAAATTTTGGCTGGGTGTGCATGGGTCTGAATCTACAAGCTTTTAAGGGTGGCTCGCTGCATTTTACGCTATCGAATTCCTAGCTCAACTTGGAAATGGAGCAGCATAGCCTGAGTTAGCTGTTGATCATGAAATTCTAAGTCCTTATCAGTCCTAAACACAGACCATTTTGACAAAGAATATGCACACTTCACCATATTTTATCCCATCATTTTTCTCTCTTGCTTGGGTAGCTGGATACTTGGATCATGAAGAAGAAGATTATCTGGGCTATCCTTTAAGCCCACCTAAACAACTACCTTTCCAATTGTCCTGAGATCCTGACTTTGCACTGTTCTTTTGTTTCGTTCTGTACAATCTACTCTTTTGTCTGTCATTTTTATCTGGATAGGTGGTATCAGCGGAAGTTACTTACAGCTTGCTTCCTCTTACTCTGCTTTCCACAATAACTAAAAAAATACCGGTGAGATTATGTCTGACATAATATTCTGCTAGTATATCTATGAACAGAAAAGAGAAGTTTCTTATTTAGGTTAAGCTTTTTCTGGACAAAAGGCATCCTTGTTATATTGGCCCACTATGGATAAAAAAGCATAGAGATTATGGGAGTAGGGCCTGAGCTACATCATTTCACTCATTTTTAGGGAGACTGCCAGATTGGGTATGCAAAATGTTTTGTCAAGTTGATTGGTTCCGAGTTGGAATTTTGGATCGATCGACTAGAATCGTCTGCCTTTTCCCTCCCTACATAGTAGGCCTGCAACTGCACTATGCTCTTCGGAAGGAATCACTGGAAAGAAACCTGCCACCATACTAGATGTCACTCGTCGTATGTGTGATTTAACTATCGTATTATTAAGTCTTAAGAAAATATTTGCAGACTTCTATTCTGCCACTGGCTGTGTTCTGCAACTGAATTTACTGGGTGGAAGTCTTAAAATAAACACTTACCAGGTCATCCCAGGACCTCGGCGGTAGCTGGAAAAAATGCCGTTGATTCAACGTTAAGGTCACTGTTCGGAGATTTCAAACGGGAAAAAAATATAGTGGGGCGGTCCCCAATCTTTCCACCATAGAGACCTCTCTAAATGCTTGCTACGAGGAAGAGGAGAATATCTAACGGAGTGCAGAAAGCTGGTGTGTCAGCGTAGGAGAACCAATGTAGTATGATTGTCGAAAACTTGAAAGGATCGTCGTTATCTGTTGCTTTTCGGCAGGTTGGTCTGATCTGAAGCTCATCTATCTTCCGTGTCGTAAAGTTTGCACATGTCACTATCGACTCCTCCTCCATAGTTTTCACGGCCGAGTCAGTGCTTTATGGTCTGACTAGAGCTTCCCTTATGTGGTGTTTTGAGCTATTGTGTTGGTTGCATGTTGCATTTACCCTCCTACCTACAGTGAGAAATTTGGTTATTTGTCACTCTCGCAAATGAGTTTCGCGAAATTGCCATTTTTATCGCGTGATTCAGAAAAATGTCACTCCTAATGTTGTTTGTTGCCATTTTTTTCATTTCAGCATTTCTAAAATTTATTTTATATTTTTGTTGCTAGAAAATGATTCTTCTCCCTAGTGTCTTTGAGTTAAAAGTTTGGTGGTTGTCTCACGCGACGCTGATCTCCACCCCTTGCGCTGCGGCGCCCCGCTTCAGCAAGCACCCAACGGTGGCGGTGGGAGTGCTATGGCGAGGGGCGCGTTGCGGAGGGGGGCACGGTCCGCCAGTTTGAGCGCACTCCCAAAGGCGGCGGCAAGCAGTGAAGGGGGGCACACTGCGGAGGGGGGCACTCGATGGCGGCGAGCAAGGTCAATGGTGAGAGACTCTTGTTTCACTGTGAAAATACCAAGGATAAAGTTGTCTATTTCTCTACCAAGAAATAAATTTCTAAAATTAAAAATAAAAGGAATGATATAGAAATCGAAGACGCATCGTTGAGATAAAAAAGTGATATTTTTTTGAAACGCAAGATGAAAATAATAATTTTACAAAGCGTATTCTTAGAAATGACAAATAGCAAATTTTCTCCCACAGTCGCCCAAGCACTCGCAAGCAAGGTCGTGGTGCGACTGTGACCGTGCGCGGCCGTTAGCTGCCCATTTCGTATGGACCACCACTGGCGCCTGTGCGTTTCTTCGGACCTGCACTGCACCCCTCATTCTGCCGGGCGCCGGCCTTCTTCGACAAAGCTTCCCATTTCGGGGCTCGCGCGCGGCACGTCGCGTTTTCCGTGACGAGAGTCGAGAGGACACGAAAATGTAGCCGCACCGTTCGCCTCGCGCACACCCCCCCGCTGCCGTCGCGGCCGGAAAAGCGCGCGCCGTCCGCGTAGCTTTTCGCCGAAAGCGAGAAAGCACCTGCCCCCGCGCCCTTGCTAACGAACCCCGCCGCTTTCGTCGCCGTTTCCCGTGGTTAGCCGGTTGCCGGATTCGTACGACACTACGAGCCCTCTCCTCGCCGTATTAAAAAAAACTAGACTGGTGGTTCAATCAGTTCGGTTGTCACTGGTTTAGCCATTTGACTGTCAGTTCACAGGTTCCATCGTTAGTATTTATATTATTATATTTTTTGATATATGAATAATATAAGTTGCTGAAAATATAACTTTACATTAAAGATGATAACTATATCACCGTATTATAGTTTAGAATTATATCTGAATTATTTAACAAAGTTTTATTAAAGATGCGTAATGTGTAAAACAAACGCAATCTCAAGTCCACAATATATTTACCTAAAGTTCATAGTAAAAAAACAAAACGAGAGGTATTTTTGATAGAATTAGGCTTAGGGATCTCAGAAATTAATATATCTTCAGGGTTCCTTGATAAGGATGACACGGTGTCATGCCGGTGAGGTGATCGGTGCAACGACAGTGATGCGAAGGTGAGAGATGCTTTCTGCCGCTTTAGCACCACCAATTAGATCGGATTGCTATTAGGTATGTGGGATGGAGTGTGTGCAACAACGAACAACAACGTTCGCAAGCCCCAACCTCCTCTTTATTTAGTGCTACGCGATGGGGCCCCTCAATCATAATTAGTTGGGAGTCCTCCAAAATTTTCTAACTAACAATTTTATGTGCTAACGTTAGTCAGTTCTTGCAAACATGTATTTGTTTGCTGTTTCTTTGTTTTATTGGTTCAGTTATATATCAGATCTTTTCATGAAACTGGATGGTCTATTGGCCTCATTTGGTTTTTAAACTATGCTCCTCACTCGCTTGATTGGCCACTCCATAGGTTGATTAGTTGACACTGTGTGAGGGTAGGGATTATGGATGGTAAATTGACCTGATTACCTATTTACATAAGGGTAAAGAATATATTAAAGTCAGATATATTACTAATAGAAAAAAATACATTTTACTACTTTGAACCATCGTGAAAGTTTAAATAACCCCGGAAATAAAAATACTATTTAAATAGCCCCGAAATTTCCAAAATTGATTCACTCTGCAACTATGCGTCTATTTTCGCTGATTGGACAATACATGTGGCATGCGATACTATGATTGGTGACTGGTCAATGCGTGGAAGGTATTCAATAGAATGCCAGAGCGCCCCACGCCCCCACCTACTCTATTTCACACCTCCCGCCAGCCTCCTATCACCTGCCTCTCGCTGTGCCCTCATCGGCCTTCGTAGCTCGCTACACCCCCATTGCATGGCACCTTGGCGCCCCCGCTGCACGTCGCCTTGCTCTCGCCATGCACCCTAGCATAGATTGGTACCTCCTAACGCGAGACACACTAGGTTTAGCAAAAAAATATGTTGAGGAGGTGCGTACTCGTTAGCTCCTCTTTGATTCATCCGTTCGTCAATGACCCTCACGACGAAGACCGTTGGTGAAGACGATGAAGATCGGCGATCACCTCGAGGAAGATGATAACGAGTGCCGATGTTTGAGCAGCTCCTCCACGGAGTTCACACGTACATGGATGGATTCCTCTCAGGACGGCATGCTAGCCTCGCTCGAGAGATCCAGGGAGAGAACCCTAATCTCAACCTTTGAGATCAAGATGGGAGAGTAGAGGTGTGGAGGCTAGGATTTGAGCAATAGGAGCATCTACAACTACTTCCCATGACGTCCTCCTCCTCCCTTTATATAGGCCCAGGGTGTGGGACTTTAATCATAATTAAAGCCCAACAGATCTAATATGTTCCGTCCTGATCGGAACATCCAATCTGGACTCTCGATCTGTAAACTAGAAATAATCGGAACTTTTGATTCCAAACAGGAACTTCCAATTTGGGCTCTCTATATTTGAATCAGAAATAATTAGAACTTCTGATACCATATCAGAACTTTCGATCGGAGCTCTTAGTTTCTCAAACTAGGAAATAATCGGAACTTCTGATCAGAGCTCTCGGTTTCTAAATCAGGAAATAATCAAAACTTCCGACACTCCCAGAACTGACATATAGAGAGTGCCTGGACTAGTCGGAACTTCCGATCCACCCAGAATTTTCTTGGACACAATTCCTTCAATTTCCCACTTGCACAAGAACCAATTCTTAGCATATTTATTAATCTATCCCCTTAAGTGTATGACCCGATAGGTTCATACACAAATGTCTGTTCCCCGGAAACCTTTTCTGGCTCACCGATCAATCATGGTACCTAGTAGCACATATTGACCCCCCAAAGCGTACAAAATCAAATTTTCACTGAACCTTGATATACGCATGTATCTTGGGCGAACCTCTATAGATTATGTTTTATTGGCTTTGCAGTTTGATATATGTGGAGTTCATGCTCGATCAGCTCCCGAGGAACCCCGGGCATGTTGGAGGGCTTCCATGCAAAGATAACCATATTGGAGCACAGGAAGCTAATAAGCGTGACTTCCTGTTTAGGATCGAGTCATGTTCCAATGATTGTAGTCTTCATTGGGTTAGTGTTGGACAGGACAATTTTCTTAGTATTCAAGGGTACGGGCAGATCCCCGAGTTGGATGATGCCTTGACTGGGATTTCTTCAAAGGGTTTCCTCCATTTGAGTCGACAAGACAACAACCTCGACTAAAGGATGGCTATCTTTCTCACATGCACGAGAGGCACTAATGTTTCCTCAAATGGTTATAACCTCACTAGGGCCCTACATTTTGAGCACCAAATATGGGTAGTGTTCGATGGCCATAAACTTAGTTATGGACAATCTTCTGAGGATGGTGTGGAACAAAAGGTCATATTACGTGACCCAGAAAGTGATGTCCTCGATCCAATAATTATCTCAATAACTGAACATGACTAGTAGGGTTATCGAGCCAAGGGGTATCGATCTCTGCCCAAGTATGATATCGTGGAATTGGAAGTTATCCATCTTTTGAAGACACGATCGGGATACCAAGAGCGATGAGGGACTAGAGAAAGATGATGCCTAGCTCGTTCCCTCCATCGATCAAGATCCTCTTCATGCATACATTGAGTATCCCTGGATCAATGATTAGTGGCCAATGCTCGATTTTTAGGACATTGTCCACTAGTACCCTAGAGAGAAAGTGATTGGAACTTTCGACCATCGTAGTTGTTGGATTCCTTCAAGCCATATGGTATTGATGCGTCGATCTAAGACTTCTCATTGTTGTTTAGTTCCGGTTGGCATTGGACCTCTAAAGATGATATTAACCGCCTTATAGGGTTCCTAAAAATATTCATTGTCTTAAGGCCAACCACCCTTTTTTGAGATGTAGGCACCTAGGTTTTGTCGAGCCTTAATATTTTGTTCAACCTGATTGCCTTTAGTGCGTCAACGCTTCTCATGGCTAGTGGCAGACATTGTTTCTTCAACCGTTGTGACGATTGTCTCTAAATCGATTGGGCCATCTAGGCTTGTTGCATCGGAGGAGATAATGTGGTGCCCGGGTTAGTTGGGACCTAGAATTTACCTAGCCATTCGTCTTGTCCAGACACCTATCTTGCAGAGGAGTCCGATAGGACAAGCTGCCCTAGTTGATCTCCTATAAATTCAGTCTCTCAAGTATGAAAACAGAGCCGACAAGAATAAGAAAATATAGAGGATGTGTCATCGGATCTTGGCGAAAGTGATGTGATACCCTACCTAGCATGAAAACTATCGGTGAATCACTGGCCGATCCACCTAAGCAGATATATGAGGTGGTGTTTAGATATGTGTAAGGGAAGCGCAACGCCTTCAAACTCGATGGTCGACTTTAGAATATAAGAGCTAAGATTTATATTGGTTCTGACCTCCCAGTGGATAATAGATCTATGTCTAGTTCTTTTGTATGTACTATGATGATGTATCTTACAATACAACGCGATCAAGCTATGGAGGCTTGAAGGCGTTGAAAGGGAAAATGCTAGATGGCTAAAAGATTAGATGATGTTTAATGCGTAGATCGATGTCTCTAGGGGTTCTCACCTTGTTGGTGCATTTTTTGGTCACACTTTGACACACGCGTGGCCTGAGAGATCTTCTTAACTTCAGTGCAGGTCCTACATTCTTAGAAGAAGGGTTCAAGGCGTGCCAATTAGTTTGACCCTGCAACTGATAAGGGAACAGAAAATATAACATTAATAGCATAGTCGATCGGTTAGCAAGCGATGATTGTGGCAAAGATGGTGAAATCGTGGAATATCATGTCTATCGGCCATAGGGCCGACGACTAGGAGCAAAGCAATCAGCGGGCGTACCATCGGCCAATGAGATAAGTAGCTTTACGCATGCGGGCTGATGGACACTGTAGCGCCCCGATTTAACAAATCGAGACATTATTGAATTTCATAAGAAAAACAATAATACAAGAGGTTCATCATGCGACAGCGTACATACGACATTATTCATGGTACGCAGACCATATTTATTACATCAAAGTTTTGGTAAAAACAGTAATAAAGATAATTAAAATTCTGCATGACGAACGTCTTCTTCAGGATCTTTCTTCTCGACTGGGTCGCTACTCTAGACCGTCTTCGAAGTAGGCATCCTCTGAGGTGTTCAACGGGTATGAGTACAAAAAGTACTCAACAAGCCACCGCAAATGCAAGTAATAATGCAGGATAGTAAACAAGAAAGGGTAATGGCTAACATTGCAGAAAAGTGCAGTTTCAGTTATTGCATTTAATGTAATCACATTTTAATCATGCGGAAAAGTAAATATGGATATCAACAACATCAACTAACTCGAGGGGTACAGTCAGCCCCACCTCGCTCAACGGTCCTTACATGTCAATCCATCATGCACATACATATTCAAAGTAAACTAACTGGGGGATGTCACGCAACCCGCCCTTGACCGTGGGCTCGGCTTTTCGAAAAGATTTAAGACTCTGATCAGAGGTGTACTACTGTACCCACAAGGCACGCACTCATCCCAAACGAGATGACCCATTTCACGGGAACTCGTGCCAAAACCTCAATATGAGATGTTTCAAGCGATAACCACCCGCTCTAGGTTTCGCCGGCGCGCCGGGCCGCATCCCGGCTAACGTCGCACCCCATTTTGCGCCACATTGGTACAAGTCACCCGCAGGTGCAACTTGACCCATCTCCAAATGGTGGCCTCGGTTTGGAACAACCCATACCTTAGTTAGGACTTACCCACTAGACTTGTGGTTAGTACGAAAGTGTATTGCAACGGATCCCTCAGACCGGTCCTTATAGTGCTCGGGTGCTACCGACCAATGCCCTAACTTGCACCCGGAACCCACCATGCATACACTCACAACCATAACTCATCACCAACAGAATTTCCAAGGATAAGAAGTAACGGGGATCATATAATAGAACCATTTTGCTACGACTCATTTTTATCCTATAGCGATCGTGTCAATACATTGGACACTAGCTAATATTATTGATCATATGGTGACAAGGAGGTTAGGCGAGATAGCATGGCTTGGGTTGCACATCAAGGTCGGGGGATCCTAAATAAATATAATGTAAGGGTTCATTTGACTAATGCATATATATAACCTATGTGTTTTAGCGGTAGTTTAATCAAACATGGGTTCAATATGCTCAAAAGATTGGTTTGGTGACTTGCCTTGTTCAGCAAAAGGAGAGGGAGCGACTTCGGGGAAGTACTCCGGCTCCTCGGTGACGTCGTAGTCTTGTTGATATAGTAAGGTAAAATAAAAAGAGCTCAACATTCAATCAAATAATATAACATTACATTATAAGCACATAAGTTAAAGTTGGTTTGATTATAAATAAAATAAATTCAATGGTTAAGATTCTGTGGTTTATTTTATAAATAAATTTTAAAGGAATTTAAAAAGTAGTCCTTTTTAGAAAGGGGTTTTAAAAGGGGTTATTCTCATTTTAAGTTCTCTAAAAATGAAAGCTTCATAGAAAACTTAGTGATCTGTTCATATCATCAAGAAATGAATAAATATAAATTTTACTGGAATTTAAATAATTAAATTTTACATTTTTAACCTAAGGGTATTTAAACATTCATTTAAATAAACATGAAATGTCTAATGTAAACCTACTGTTTTTATTGTATAAACATGTAGAGAATAATATTATGAATTTTCTAAAATTGGAATGGCAATTTTTAGAGTTCAAATGCGCCAGATATGAATTTTACAAGTTTTAAACCTTTTCTGGAATTTATTTTAAATTTTAAACCCTCTCGGGTCCACGGTGAGCCAGGCTCACGGTGAACCCGCGCACTGTGCGCGTGCGCCGGGTCGATCTGGACCGTCGGATCCAGATCCGACGCGCGAGGGCGAGGCGGGGTGCGTTAAAGTGACGTGGACGGCCAGGATTAAAACGTTCGAACCGGTACGCGATGGACGCATGAGATTAAACGCGAGTTTTAAATACCAACGAACGCACGAGATTAAAACGTACCTCTTCGCACAGATCCAACGGCGCCGATTAAACCACACGAGGGATTAAATCAGTACCGTTAGATCCAGATCGCACGACGCGGATCAAATCCGACACGGCACGGGTACTCGACCCGTGCCGGTCATCTTCTCCGACGACGGCGAGCGGGCCTGGGGCCACGGCGAGCGATGGCGGTCGAAGCTAAGGCCTAAAATGGAAAGAGGGCGCTACGGGGATCACGAGGGTACCCTTGCGGCGAAGAAAGGTCGACGGAGCGAGGCCGGCGATGAGCGGAGGCGGCGAAGGTGTTCAGGTCCTCGGCGGCGACGGTGGTCCGGCGAGGTTCGTTGACGGCGGAGTGGTGGCCGAGGTCGGTGAGGTCCATGCGGTCGCAGAGGTGCGGTCGGCGAGGACGGAGGGGGACTCCGGCGACGGCGATCGAAGGCTGGAGGTCGGGCGGCGGTGGTGCGCTAAAATGCGGAATGCAAGGGCTCTGTTGGATCTCGCAGCGTGTGAGCGTGGGGGCGCGTTGCGGACGGCCAGAGGGTTTATATAGAACCATCGGCGGGGGCAGAGAGGGCGTAGTCTGCGGTGGCCGGGATTAAAACGCGTTTAAGCGCCGGCGAGCTCGGGTTGAGCTCGATTCACCGAACCTGGACGCGAATCGGTCGAGTTTAATGGGGGGAAACAGTCAGCGCGACGCGGGGTTTTGATTGCCGGGCTTAATTCGAGGGGAGGGGGTCGGGGGCAAGGGATCCGAGGCGAGTAATGGCGTCGGCCGGCGAGGGGGGGCGATTTGGGGGCGGATCTCGCGGGGACGAAGGGTCTGACAGGCGGGGGCCACCGACCAGTGAGCGCGAACGAGCGAGGGAGGCAGCTGACGGGTGGGGCCGTGGCGTCGGGTGCGCGTGTGAGGGAAAGAAATTGGCGCCGACAGGTGGGGTCCGGATGTCAGTCTAAGGCGCGTGAGGTAACGGGCTGGGCCGGCCGGGGGAGAGAGAAAGGAGGGAGAGGGCCCAATACTGTTTGAAACTATTTTCTGATTTAGAATAATTGCAGAAATTGATTTAAAATAATAGGGCTACCTCCATGCTTGGTAAAAATCTATAAAACTTCCCAAAATTATATTTTGGTCTTAGGAGCATATACACAAAGTTTCACCTCTTAATTTGGCCATCTACTATATGTTGTAGTTCAAAAGGGTATAAAGGAGTATTAAAAGTATTTTCAGAAATAATAATTCCAAGAAATTGAATTTAATAATATTTTTATTGTTTTGAAAATTTGGGGTGTTACAAACCTATCCCCCTTACAAGAATCTCGTCCTCGAGATTGGAACGCTACTCGAATAACTTGGGGTATTGGGCTTTTAGTTCGTCTTCCTTTTCCCAAGTGGCTTCTTCTGCGGGATGGTTGTTCCATTGGACTTTGCAGAAGCGAACGACGCGACTTCTGGTTACTCTCTCCTTGGTTTCCAAGATCTTGATGGGTTTCTCTATGTAGGTCAAGTCTTCTTGGACATTAAGCTGTTGAAGGTCGGCTTGCTCGGTGGGTACACGGAGGCACTTCTTCAGCTGAGAGACATGGAACACATCATGAACTCCTGCCAAGGATGGAGGCAGTTCAAGTTGATATGGCACTTCTCCTTGTCGTCGGAGGATCTGGAAAGGTCCGACGTAGCGGGGTGCTAGTTTGCCTTTCATGTTGAACCTTTGAGTGCCACGAAGGGGAGTAACTCGGAGATAGACATAATCGCCCTCCTCAAAGGCCATGTCTCTTCGACGGTTGTCGGCGTAGCTCTTTTGCCTGAATTGGGCTGCCTTCAATCGGTCTCTTATGATCTTAACCTTCTCCTCAGCTTCTCTTAATAAATCAGTCCCAAACAGTTGTGACTCTCCGGTCTGATCCCAGAGCAACGGCGTTCTGCACTTACGTCCATAGAGTGCTTCGAACGGGGACATTTGCAGGCTGGCTTGATGGCTATTGTTGTAGGAGAACTCTGCATATGGTAAGTTCTTGTCCCACATTCCGCCAAAGTCTAGAGCACAAGCTCTAAGCATATCCTCCAATATCTGGTTGACCCTTTCGGTTTGACCGTTGGTCTGTGGATGATAGGCGGTGCTAAAGTTCAGCCGGGTGCCGAGTTCCTCTTGAAGGTTCTTCCAAAACTTGGAGGTAAACTGACTCCCACGGTCAGATACAATCTTCTTAGGAACTCCGTGAAGGCACACGATCCGGGTCATATACAACTCAGCCAACTTGGCGACGGTGTACGTTGTCTTGACCGGAACGAAGTGAGCTACCTTGGTGAGTCGGTCGACGATCACCCAGATAGAATCATGACCAGCTTGGGTCCTGGGCAGTCCCGTGATGAAGTCCATTCCTATCTCTTCCCACTTCCATTCAGGGACTTTGAGAGGTTGAAGCAGTCCGGCAGGTCTCTGATGCTCTGCCTTGACTCGCCGGCATGTGTCGCACTTGGCCACATACTCAGCTATTTCCCTCTTCATGCTGACCCACCAATATTTCTCCTTCAGATCTTGATACATCTTTGTACTCCCGGGATGGATGGAGTATAGAGTATCGTGTGCTTCTTGAAGGATGAGGGTCTTCAACTCAGGTCTGTCGGGTACGCAGATCCGGTTTCCGAACCAGATGGTACCATGCTCGTCCTCGGAAAACCCGGGGGCTTTACCCTTCCTCATGTTCTGCTGGATCTCCAGGATGTCCGGATCTTCCTTCTGCTTTTCTCGGATCTGGTCTATTAAGACAGGCCGAGACTCCAAGGCAGCGAGGTACGCTCGAGTGGTGATCCCTAGGTTTAGCCTTTCCATCTCTTTATAAAGTAAAGGAGCTTGGTCTTGAATCATGATGGCATTGCAATACCCTTTTCGACTAAGGGCGTCTGCCACCACGTTCGCTTTGCCCGGATGATAATGGATGCCCAAGTCGTAATCCTTGATCAGTTCCAACCATCTCCTTTGCCTGAGATTCAGATCTGGTTGGGTGAATATGTACTTGAGGCTCTTGTGGTCGGTGAAGACCTCACACCGATTTCCCACAAGGTAATGTCTCCATATCTTCAACGCATGAACCACGACTGCTAGTTCCAGGTCGTGGGTTGGGTAGTTCAGCTCGTGCGGTCTCAGTTGCCGGGAGGCGTAGGATATCACTTTCCCTTCTTGCATTAAGACGCATCCCAATCCTTGACGAGAGGCATCACAGTAGACATGGAAGTCTTTCCGGATGTCTGGCAGAGTCAGAATGGGAGCTGACACTAGCTTCTTCTTGAGGGTCTGGAAGCTTTCTTCGCAGTCGGGGGTCCATTCAAACTTCACTTCCTTCTGCAGGAGTCTGGTCATAGGCTTGGCGATCTTGGAAAAATTCTCGATGAACCGGCGGTAGTATCCGGCCAATCCAAGAAAACTCCGGATCTCGGTCACCGTTGTGGGCTACAGCCAGTTGGTTACCACTTCAACGGTGGTTGGGTCCACTGCTATTCCTCCGGCAGATATAACATGACCGAGGAACTTCACCTCAAACGACCAAAATTCGCATTTGTTGTATTTGGCGTACAGTTGTTGCTCCCTTAGCTTTCCGAGGGTCAGACGGAGGTGAGTCTCGTGTTCTTCCTTTGTCTTGGAGTAAACGAGGATATCGTCGATGAATACCACGATGAACTTGTCCAAGAACTCCATGAATACATTGTTCATCATGTTCATGAAAAAGGCTGGGGCATTCGTGAGTCCGAACGACATCACGGTGTACTCGTAGAGTCCATAGCAGGAGGTGAAGGCAGTCTTGGGTATGTCTTCTTCCAGTTTGTTTGTTTTCACAAAATCTTTCGAGACGAAGGAGTGGGTTGCTCCAGAGTCAAATAATATGACGGCCGGTACGGAATTCACAGTAAACGTACCGAGCACGACTTTAGGAGCCTCCTGAGCTTCCTCCGCGCTGATGTGGTTGACGCGGGCACGAACCGCCTGGTTGGGTGCCACGCCTTGAGCTTGCTTGGGGTGGGGACACTGGTGTGCATAGTGCCCTTCCTTGCGGCAGTTGAAGCAGACGACCGACCTTCCTTGGCGATCCTTCAAGATCGGGGCCTTGGCGGCTGGTGTCGGCTGAGCGGCCGGAGCTGGTGGAGCGGGGCGAGGATGCCCGGCGTTGGATCCACCGGCGGCGTGAGGTGGCCTGTAGGCGGGCCGAGGATGGTAGGCAGGCGCAGGTGGCGGAGGGACGAAGCGGGGCCTCTGAGGGTTCGCCTGCTGATGCTTGAAGGCGATCATCTTCCTCTTCTTGAGGTCCAGCTTGTTCTGCTCAGTCTCTTGGATGAGCGCTTTGTTGACCAGCCGTTGGAAGTCGGCGAAGTCGGCGGCGACGAGCTGGATGGACAGCTCATCCTTAAGTCCCCGGAGGAACTTGGCTTGGCGGAGGGCGTCGGTGCGCACTTCTTCCGGCGCGTAGCGGGCGAGGCGGTTGAACTCATGGAGGTACTCCATGACGGTCCTGTTGCCTTGCTGCAGGTCGCGGAACTCCTACTGTTTTACCGCGATGACACCGGCGGGGACGTGGGCGGCGCGAAAAGCGATGGTGAACTCCGCCCAAGTCACCACGTGGCCCTCTGGCTGGGACTCACGGTAGTTGTCCCACCATTCTGCGGCGGGACCCTGGAGCTGGTGAGTGGCGAAGGCCACTCGCTCCCGGTCGGTGCAGGGGAGGAGGTCGAGCTTCTTTCCGATGGTGCGAAGCCAATCTCCGGCCTCCATCGGGTTGGTGGTGCTTGAGAAGATGGGCGGACGCACGCGCAAAAACTCGAAGAGTTGCGGAGCGGGCGCGGGTGCTGGTGCACGAGGGGCGGGCTCCCCGTTCTGCAGACGGTCCAACTGAGCCTGTTGGTTCTGCATTTGGGTGAGGAGGGCGGTGATCAGTTGGTTCTGATTCGCCATCATCTCCGCCAAGGTGGGGTGGTTGGCGAAAGGCGACCCAGACTGACGCGGGCCCGTTGCACTCCAGTTGGGTACAACACCCTCAGGCGCATCACGGCTTCCTCCTGCTCCGTTGTCGGAGCCGGTGTTCTGGTGGTCGGCCATCTTCTGAATTCATAAGGTTATAAGGCAAAAAGTTGACAACACAATTAACAAGAATAGTTCAAGCATATAAATTAAGTGGTAAAAATGTTCATTACAATCAAGTTCTTATTCTACCCACAACACACTCGTCGTGGGTAGCACCACATACAAAATAATACTTTTTATTTTAAATAGCGACTCCTAACGCCTACTCGCCACCGGAGGCGGTCTCCGTGCTCTCGGAACCACGAGTGCGCGACTCCAGAGAGATGGTGGGCTCGAGAAAATTCTCGATGATGGAGTCAGAGACGAGGCCGGGGCGTGGAGGAGGGGCGCTGGTAGAGGGCCTGGCGGGGGAGGGTCGCGGCGGGATCCTCTTGGGGCGAGGGAGGGGCTCACGGATGGGCTTCTTCTTCCTTGGAAGAAGAGGAACCGTCTCCGCTATATCCTTCTGCAGCTGCATGATCTTGCGCTGCAACTCGCCATTCTGTTGGATCAAGTTCTTCGTTTCTTCACGAAGGAACTCAACCGCCTCATGGTGCTCGTCGGCGTCGAGCACCGCCTCGGTGTGGAGATCATCCATGGCCTGTAGAAGACGCGACTGCCGGGCCATGACCGGATCACGCACGGAGTGAACTCCGAGGTAGATGCTACGGTGGGCTCCGGGAGTGCGCTTCAGCACGAGCCGGAAGGACGAGTTCTGAAGACGATCGTCGTAGATCATCCTCAACTCCATGAGGGCCTGGAGGGCGACTCGTTGGCACGCGACGTCGAAAGTCGGGCCTCCAAGTGCTGTGGTGTAGGGCGGCAGGTGTTCTCCGGAGCCGTGGACGGTGAGGGAGACGTCGCAAGGCCCGGCGAACTCGTCGGGGTACACTCCTTGGAATTCGGGTTCGAAGAGGAACCCGAGGAAGGTGAGCATCATACGGAGCTCCCGGACGAAGCCCTCGTAGTGGCGGCAGTAGCTGTGGACTTGGTAGACCGGCATCTACAAAACAGCAAGTTGAATAAAAGTGAGGAGAGGAACAAAGTTTATGAAGTAGATTTTCGAGAAATAATTTCCTGTGGCTAATGGCTAGGCGGGTCTGTTTGGCTTCCTACAGTCGAGTCGGCTCTGATACCATCTTGTAGCGCCCCGATTTAACAAATCGAGACATTATTGAATTTCATAAGAAAAACAATAATACGAGAGGTTCATCATGCGACAGCGTACATACGACAGTATTCATGGTACGCAGACCATATTTATTACATCAAAGTTTTGGTAAAAACAGTAATAAAGATAATTAAAATTCTGCATGACGAACGTCTTCTTCAGGATCTTTCTTCTCGATTGGGTCGCTACTCCAGACCGTCTTCGAAGTAGGCATCCTCTGAGGTGTTCAACGGGTATGAGTACAAAAAGTACTCAACAAGCCACCGCAAATGCAAGTAATAATGCAGGATAGTAAACAAGGAAGGGTAATGGCTAACATTGCAGAAAAGTGCAGTTTCAGTTATTGCATTTAATGTAATCACATTTTAATCATGCGGAAAAGTAAATATGGATATCAACAACATCAACTAACTCGAGGGGTACAGTCAGCCCCACCTCGCTCAACGGTCCTTACATGTCAATCCATCATGCACATACATATTCAAAGTAAACTAACTGGGGGATGTCACGCAATCCGCCCTTGACCGTGGGCTCGACTTTTCGAAAAGATTTAAGACTCTGATCAGAGGTGTACTACTGTACCCACAAGGCACGCACTCATCCCAAACGAGATGACCCATTTCACGGGAACTCGTGCCAAAACCTCAATATGAGATGTTCCAAGCGATAACCACCCGCTCTAGGTTTCGCCGGCGCGCCGGGCCGCATCCCGGCTAACGTCGCACCCCCTTTTGCGCCATATTGGTACAAGTCACCTGCAGGTGCAACTTGACCCATCTCCAAATGGTGGCCTCGGTTTGGAACAACCCATACCTTAGTTAGGACTTACCCACTAGACTTGTGGTTAGCACGAAAGTGTATTGCAACGGATCCCTCAGACCGGTCCTTATAGTGCCCCGGGTGCTACCGACCAATGCCCTAACTTGCACCCGAAACCCACCATGCATACACTCACAACCATAACTCATCACCAACAGAATTTCCAAGGATAAGAAGTAACGGGGATCATATAATAGAACCATTTTGCTACGACTCATTTTTATCCTATAGCGATCGTGTCAATACATTGGACACTAGCTAATATTATTGATCATATGGTGACAAGGAGGTTAGGTGAGATAGCATGGCTTGGGTTGCACATCAAGGTCGGGGGATCCTAAATAAATATAATGTAAGGGTTCATTTGACTAATGCATATATATAACCTATGTGTTTTAGCGGTAGTTTAATCAAACATGGGTTCAATATGCTCAAAAGATTGGTTTGGTGACTTGCCTTGTTCAGCAAAAGGAGAGGGAGCGACTTCGGGGAAGTACTCCGGCTCCTCGGCGACGTCGTAGTCTTGTTGATATAGTAAGGTAAAATAAAAAGTGCTCAACATTCAATCAAACAATATAACATTACATTATAAGCACATAAGTTAAAGTTGGTTTGATTATAAATAAAATAAATTCAATGGTTAAGATTCTGTGGTTTATTTTATAAATAAATTTTAAAGGAATTTAAAAAGTAGTCCTTTTTAGAAAGGGGTTTTAAAAGGGGTTATTCTCATTTTAAGTTCTCTAAAAATGAAAGCTTCATAGAAAACTTAGTGATCTGTTCATATCATCAAGAAATGAATAAATATAAATTTTACTGGAATTTAAATAATTAAATTTTACATTTTTAACCTAAGGGTATTTAAACATTCATTTAAATAAACATAAAATGTCTAATGTAAACCTACTGTTTTTATTGTATAAACATGTAGAGAATAATATTATGAATTTTCTAAAATTGGAATGGCAATTTTTAGAGTTCAAATGCGCCAGATATGAATTTTACAAGTTTTAAACCTTTTCTGGAATTTATTTTAAATTTTAAACCCTCTCGGGTCCACGGTGAGCCAGGCTCACGGTGAACCCGCGCACTGTGCGCGTGCGCCGGGTCGATCTGGACCGTCGGATCCAGATCCGACGCGCGAGGGTGAGGCGGGGTGCGTTAAAGTGACGTGGACGGCCAGGATTAAAATGTTCGAACCGGTACGCGATGGACGCATGAGATTAAACGCGAGTTTTAAATACCAACGAACGCACGAGATTAAAACGTACCCCTTCGCACAGATCCAACGGCGCCGATTAAACCACACGAGGGATTAAATCAGTACCGTTAGACCCAGATCGCACGACGCGGATCAAATCCGACACGGCACGGGTACTCGACCCGTGCCGGTCGTCTTCTTCGACGACGGCGAGCGGGCCAGGGTCCATGGCGAGCGATGGCGGTCGAAGCTAAGGCCTAAAATGGAAAGAGGGCGCTACGGGGATCACGAGGGTACCCTTGCGGCGAAGAAAGGTCGACGGAGCGAGGCCGGCGACGAGTGGAGGCGACGAAGGTGTTCGGGTCCTCGGCGGCGACGGTGGTCCGGCGAGGTTCGTTGACGGCGGAGTGGTGGCCGAGGTCGGTGAGGTCCGTGCGGTCGCAGAGGTGCGGTCGGCGAGGACGGAGGGGGACTCCGGCGACGGCGATCGAAGGCTGGAGGTCGGGCGGCGGTGGTGCGCTAAAATGCGGAATGCAAGGGCTCTATTGGATCTCGCAGCGTGTGAGCGTGGGGGCGCGTTGCGGACGGCCAAAGGGTTTATATAGAACCATCGGTGGGGGCAGAGAGGGCGTAGTCTGCGGTGGCCGGGATTAAAACGCGTTTAAGTGCCGGCGAGCTCGGGTTGAGCTCGATTCACCGAACCTGGACACGAATCGGTCGAGTTTAATGGGGGGAAACGGTCAGCGCGACGCGGGGGTTTGATTGCCGGGCTTAATTTGAGGGGAGGGGGTCGGGGGCAAGGGATCCGAGGCGAGTAATGGCGTCGGCCGGCGAGGGGGGGCGATTTGGGGGCGGATCTCGCGGGGACGAAAGGTCTGACAGGCGGGGGCCACCGACCAGTGAGCGCGAACGAGCGAGGGAGGCAGCTGACGGGTGGGGCCGTGGCGTCGGGTGCGCGTGTGAGGGAAAGAAATCGGCGCCGACAGGTGGGGTCCGGATGTCAGTCTAAGGCGCGTGAGGTAACGGGCTGGGCCGGGCGGGAGAGAGAGAAAGGAGGGAGAGGGCCCAATACTGTTTGAAACTATTTTCTGATTTAGAATAATTGCAGAAATTGATTTAAAATAATAGGGCTACCTCCATGCTTGGTAAAAATCTATAAAAATTCCCAAAATTATATTTTGGTCTTAGGAGCATATACAAAAAGTTTCACCTCTTAATTTGGCCATCTACTATATGTTGTAGTTCAAAAGGGTATAAAGGAGTATTAAAAGTATTTTCAGAAATAATAATTCCAAGAAATTGAATTTAATAATATTTTTATTGTTTTGAAAATTTGGGGTGTTACAGACACTCTCCAATGGCAAATAAGATGTAGCATTGAATTGAAGATAACACATCGGCTTGTACTCCGACGGAAATAAATAAGACATGCTAGACAACATGTCTATATCATAAAAATCATCACAATAACTAGATCGGACCTAACCAAGACAATATCTAGTTACGATGATCTTAATAATATGTCAAAGTATCGGGCATGCTTTATTTAGATGAACGGTTCATGTTGATGGCTACGGATTACTTCACCAAGTGAACCGAGGTCGTGCCTCTCAAGAATATGACTCACAACAAGGTAATTGATTTCGTCTTGAAGCACATTATACATAGATTCAGTATTCCTCAAACTCTTACTGCAGACCAAGGTACTTCATTTGTTTCTAAAGAGGTGTGTAATTTTGCTGAATCTTATGGTATAAAGTTGATAAATTCTTCACCATACTATGCTCAGGCCGAGTCTAGTAATAAAATTGTTATTAATCTTATTAAGAAGAAGATTGAAGAGTTTCTTAGAAGATGGCATGAAGTGCTTTCTGAGGCATTATGGGTATGTATAGTTGTGAAGCATGGCGCCACCAAGGTAAGTCCATATGAGTTGGTGTATGGACAAGAAGTCATTTTACCCGTGGAGGTGAATCTTGACTCTTTGAGGTTACTTAAGAAAGATGGATTATCGGTCGATGAGTATGAAACTCTTTTGAAGGATAATTTGGAAGAAGTGACCGATAAGAGATTAAGAGCTCTAGAGGCAATAGAAAGAGACAAAAGAAGAGTGGCTAGAGCTTACAATAATAAGGTGAAAGAAAAATCGATTCAAACGGGTGACTTGGTTTGGAAGACGATTTTGCCTTTAGGCACTAAAAACCCAAAGTTTGGTAAATGGTCGCCTAGTTGGGAAGGTCTTTTTAGAGTTGTTGAAATCGCTCCAAGTAATGCATATTTGCTAGAGTCTCTGCAAAGAGAGTGATTTCGTAGAGTTTTGAATGGTAGATATTTGAAGAAGTACTTCCCAAGTGTATGGCAAAACGCTTAAAGTGTCAAAAGACTGATATTGAGTATAACGCCCTTATCTCGTTGTGTTTTTGGCTCACTAAGTTTGCTAAAATGCAGGGGGACATGTGTTGATAGAAAAATGGCATTAATGGTCGAAATTGTCAAAATATCAATTTTGGTAATTTTGGGCCGAAAATATGCCAAACCTGGCACAGGCCGGTCTAACCTAGGCCCGGTCTGACCGGCCATGTGGGCTCGATCAGACCGGCCCAGTCTGAGTCTGAAAAAGGATTAATTTGTTTTGGGGTAATTTTATCCCTAATCAAATCTTAACTACTTAGACGTGTCTTTTGAGTAGGTTAAAGCCTAGGCACGTCGAGACCAACCCCTATAAATATAAGGGCAAGACCGATTCAAAGAGGATGATCTTCAATCTTCAATTCAATCTACAAGATCAAACCCTAATTTCCTTGAATCGTATTTTTACCTTTCAATCTACTTTCCTTGCCCTAGGATTAGTTTAGCCCGTACATCTTTGTGAGTTTGCGCTATAAACTCTCCGTCTGTCGCGTCGTAATCACGGTAAGCCTTATTGATTCGCTCGTGAATCACCCGTTTAATCCACGTAACGGATTTCTATCGGTTTTTATCGGTTTTTGTCGGTAATTCGGTCTCTTGGCCGAATTACCTCTGATCTTTTAGTGTTTTGTAGTGTTTCATCTTTCCTTTCTTCATCAATATCCCCTGCTACAAGCCACCAACCGCAAGACGGTCGCCGGTGACCTGGGTGTTCAGATCTGTTAATGTCGGTCTGACCGACATTGATAGGCCGGTCCGATCGGGCTGTGTCGGGCCGTCATCCCATCGCCAGCACACACCGGTCTGACAGGCGGTGCACGGTCGGTCCAACCGATTATGCGTAGTCAGCCTCGGCACGCCCCTCTCCGCTTGCACGGTCTGACCGGCTCCTTTAGGGCGGTCTGACCGACCCTATTATTTCGGTCCATCCGGCCTTGATTTTGTCGGTTGATTGTTTTTTCCCACACTTCGGTCAATTGGGTTATTTTTGTAATCTGGTTGTCTGGCGACTCCATCCTCCCTTGTCACTATCAAGGGTCGTCAGAACGTGACGTCGGCGTTGCATTATGCTTAGGGTTATCCCTAGGTATCCACACACTTTTAGATCGTTGAATCGACGTCAGTGTGTTGGCACTTTGATCGTCGGGTTTTAGCGTCAACAGATTGCCTACCAAACTCAAGTGCTAAATACCTAATTACAAGGATTTCGGTACAAATAAACCTTTAGATATTATATTTAAAGCTTAACTACTTGATAAGAACTCAATTTTCCTTATCATAATCAAACTAGGATAGTCAATGTTGATCTTAGCCTACCCTTAGTCCGATTTGATAAGTTTACTTGTGAGGTCTAGAGGTCATATCTTGACACCTGCCCCTATTCATGGGGAATGGTTGAATGGGTATCTGACTTGATTCTTGATTTCATATCAAAAGGGAAAAATGTCTAAAGAGAGACTAGGATGGTCGAATCGGTCAGTATAGTCAGTTATACTCTAAATTAAAATAGATCCATTGAATGAAATCATATTATATTTAGAGCCTTGCAGAAAATAAGATAAACGAGAACCATTCACACCTCTCATGAGAAAAAAGAGGTCTATTCTATCTTCTAACAAGTAAATCCCCCGTTGAGAAATTGTTTTATTTTGCATGGCAAACCAACAAAACTTGTATGGCAAATCATTCAACAAAGTGCATGTGCGGCAAACAAACAAGGCAACAAACTTACAAATTTGTATGTATATCACATGGCTAACAAACAAATGCTAAATCATGAAAATAATCAATACTTCGTATCGCTATGATTTCAAAAAATAAGTTTAAACATCTATCATTAGCACGTTGCATCGGAAATTGAAGTTCTTATATAAGGTGCTTAGCACTTTTTATTATTTTAATATCTATTTAAGCATCTATATAGGTGTCCTAAAATCGATGTCATCCCTAGGTGATGCCGTTGCCATTCTGTTATTAACTACGAGGTGCTGGATAGCGGATAGCCGTTGGCTCCCGAAGCCCCCGAACCGATCGGAACCACGGAATGATCGGCTGAGGAATTGAAGCTGGGTCAAATGTGACGAACGAACTCCTAGCGGCTAGCTCGGAGCTTGCATGCATGTAGGCCTGCTTGCTCGCTCGCTCGCTCGCTCGCTCGGTGCAGATCCGCGCACGCATTTTTGGCGCCTGCTATTCTAGGCGTATGCTAAACAAAGAGCGTACCCACACGTGCGCACGCCTGCCTCGTGGTGAAACTCCAAGGGCAGAGGCCAGTGCCGATGCTGCGCTTGCGCTTGCGCCGCTCGCGTCCGACCTCGCGGCACGAGCTAGCGGTCAGGGATTTTGGCTCGCGTGCGGCGGCAAATGCAGACCGAAGGCTAGCTCGGCATCCCCCGCGTTTCTCTCCGGGCGCGGGCATGAGGCCGAGGAACAAACGGGAAACGTGCTCGCGTAGCTTCCACCCGTTTCGAGAAGGTTTCTCAAATCCAATTGAATCCGTTCATGTACACACGAACCACAGACGGCCAGAAAAAAAAGTCAAATCAGGCCGAGGACGAACACGAGGACGAACACGAGGGCGTTCGACGGAAGCATTATCGATAAACATATGATGCGAAGTGAAGCTCAATATTGCGCTAGAATAATCTATCGACGTAATTCAATATTATATATTTTCAATATTCTGATACATACATACGAACGAGGCAACAATAACGAATCACTCTAAATTCTAATTAAAGCATCACGAGGTTTATCCATTAATTTAATTCTTCTTTGATTAGAGCATTTTTATACATTTGTTAAAAAAAATAATACGACATTTAAAAAACTGTAAATGTAAATTTAGTAAGTCCAAATGAAAGTAATTCTGACGACGGCAACCGTCCGAATATAACCGTAGGATACGGTACGAAGACGGAAATGGAAAATATCTAGTTATCTGACGGCCCGCCCGTCCGCATCGGTGGCGGCCGCCGGCCGGCACGCACATTCATCTGGGGGAGGAATCCGTTGGTGGGGCAAAGGCCGCCCCCGCTCGCGCCGCTTTAGACGCAAAGACGCCTCTCTCCCGTCGACTCCGCCACGACAGGAAAGGCCTCCCATAAAATTCCCCACTACGCTTGTCTTTGCCACCCCACGCCCACCCCAACCCGACACATCTCACCGGCCTCTCTCCCCTTTGAGACCGAGGCGTAACAGATCGGATCGAGAAGGATCGGGCGGCGACGGGGCGGAACTCAGATGGCCGACGACGCCGGCGATCGGCGGCTGGGGAGGGCGATGAGCTTCGGGATCTCGGACGTGGCGCTGGGGCTGGTGATGGGGTTTGTGGAGGACCCCTGGGACCGCGACGCCATCTCGCTGGTGTGCCGCCACTGGTGCCGGGTGGACGCGCTCAACCGCAAGCACGTCACGGTCGCCATGGCGTACTCCACCACGCCCGACCGGCTGTTCCGCCGCTTCCCTTGCCTCGAGTCGCTCAAACTTAAGGCTAAGCCCCGGGCGTCCATGTTCAACCTCATCCCCGAGGACTGGGGCGGCTCCGCCTCGCCGTGGATCCGCGAGCTCTCGGCATCGTTCCACTTTCTGAAGGCGCTTCATCTTCGCAGGATGACCGTGTCCGACGACGACCTCGACATCCTCGTCCGCGCCAAGGCGCACATGCTCACCTCGCTCAAGCTTGACCGATGCTCCAGCTTCTCAACATCCTCCCTCGCCCTCGTCGCCCGCACCTGCAAGTAGTTTCGCTTTCCCCTTCTTTCGTTAGAGAAAACATTTAATCCGTGAGCCATTTAAAGTTCTCTTTTCTTATGTAGTATTCTTCAAAGGAATTTAGTTATGGATTGCTAAAAGGAGAATAGACTTTTGTTTTTGTCCGTGAAGCAAAACATTTTGGTGTTCTATCAACCGGGGATTGGTTTTATTATATTGTGAGATGTGAGGATCTATATTGTTTGATTCATATGCTACTTAGTGGAGATGAGTTTAATTTTTTGCTGGACCGGCAAAAGATCGCTGGTCAAATATTATGTAGGAGAGGGAAAAACAAAGGTTACAAACATGCATAAGACCAGCAGCATGGCACTGGAGAGACACTAATCCTTGTGGTGCCTTACTCCCTATCAAGGCAACCAGCTCCACTACTCTTGTCTACCTCGGAGAAAAAATGCCACAAGTTCAAATAAGTTTAATAGAAACAAGTTTTTGCAAGAGTGTTGTAAATCCCTAGATAATTAACCACACATGTGTGTTGTCATGTGCAGGAAACTTGAAACATTGTTCCTGGAAGAAAGCTCAATTGCTGAGAAAGAAAATGATGAATGGATTCGTGAGCTTGCTATCAACAATACTGTCCTTGAGACACTAAATTTCTTTTTGACAGATTTGAGGGCATCCCCGGCATATCTTACCCTCCTTGTGCGAAATTGTCGAAGGCTGAAAGTTCTGAAGATTAGCGAGTGTTTCATGCCTGATCTAGTTGATTTGTTCCGTACAGCAGAAATGTTACAGGACTTTGCTGGTGGTTCATTTGATGATCAGGGTCAAGTTGTAGAGAATAGAAATTATGAAAACTATTATTTCCCTCCTTTGCTGCACCGCTTAAGTTTGCTTTACATGGGAACAAATGAGATGCAAATATTATTCCCATATGGTTCTGCACTCAGAAAGTTAGATCTTCAGTTTGCATTCCTTTCCACAGAGGATCACTGCCAGCTGGTCCAGCGCTGCCCAAATCTGGAAATTCTAGAGGTATTTCGTGGCAGATTAGTTAAATATATTTTATTATATTTCTTGTATGGAGGTCGGATAAGACTATGTTAGTTTAACATGGGCTGATATTCTTTTTCTTGTGGATCAAACAGGTAAGGGATGTGATAGGGGATCGAGGATTACAAGTTGTTGCACAGACTTGCAAGAAATTACAGAGACTTCGAGTAGAGAGAGGAGATGATGACCAAGGAGGTCTTGAGGATGAACATGGTATGATTACACAGGTGGGGTTGGTGGCTGTAGCTCAAGGCTGCCCTCATTTGGAATACTGGGCAGTGCATGTCACTGACATTACAAATGCAGCTCTAGAAGCCATCGGTACATTCAGCAGGAATCTTAACGATTTCCGGCTTGTCCTGCTTGATAGAGAAGCAAATATAAAAGATTTACCCCTCGACAATGGAGTACGTGCTTTGTTGAGAGGTTGCACCAAGCTCCGGAGGTTTGCATTTTATGTGAGACCTGGGGTTATATCAGATGTTGGCCTTGGGTACATCGGTGAGTTTAGTAAAACAATCCGTTACATGTTGCTTGGGAATGTTGGGCAGTCTGACCAAGGACTGCTGCAGCTCTCAACAGGATGCCCAAGCTTGCAGAAATTGGAGCTGAGGAGTTGTTCCTTTAGTGAACGTGCATTGGCTATTGCTGCTTTACAACTCAAATCGCTGAGATACCTATGGGTGCAGGGATATAAGGCATCTCCCAATGGCACTGATCTAATGGCAATGGTACGACCCTTCTGGAACATTGAGTTTGTTGCTCCCAATCAAGATGAGGCTTGCACATACGGTCAGGCACAGATTTTGGCATATTACTCACTTGCAGGGATGAGATCAGATTGCCCTCAGTCAGTAACTTCTCTCTATCCATCAGTTTGAGTGCATATGTTTGATGCCATTGCCAGGTTGTGAAACTCACAGTTTAGTATAGGTCCGATATTGTTCCAAATATCTGCAATCTGTTGCTCCTAGTAGTAATGAGCACATAACCAATTACAGAAATGAAAGCAGGATAGCTGTTGGCTTGAGGAGGGAACGGATTACATCATCTTGGTCCTTGAAACTAAAAACTTTGTTGCATGTCTGAGGGGTATCACTTCTGTGAAAGCTCCGCCCAACTGCCCGCATCAATATGTGAACTTCATTGTGACTATTATCGGGGACACGATTTTGTAATAGCGTGCCTTGTTCAATGTTTGTTGGTATCACTCGACTCTTTAGCTCTTTGCCCCTTTATTGCTCTTTGAACAATTGTTGTGCTGTGCAATACTTTTATCATCCACTATTGTCTGTATTTTTCTTGCGACTTTTCCCTGGCTTCGCTATGATGAGGTGCTACTGGATATGCTCCGAATTCCCTCTTGCTCGGTGGAATCGTGCATATGTAATCACATGCTTCAATTGGCAATCCTATTAATAGTTTAATTAATAGACTGTGCGTTTTGGGTGCCTACTCATCTTGTTTGGTTAGCCCATGCTCTCAGAGCAACTCCAATAGGGTCCTATTTGAACCTACTTACTTTTAAGAGTATATGAGAAAAATCGAGGTCTAACAAGGCGTCTACTTGGTTCTCAAAAGGGTTAGTTTTTTCAGTGCCATTATAATTTTCACGGTTTATTAATATGTCATTGGTGTGTCAATGACAAATTGGGACCACCACAGTAGTCACTGACAGTGGCATGTAGACAATTCTTGAAAATTATAATGGTAATCAGTAATTTTCCCTTCTCAAAAATAGGAGGATTCTTAAAATAAGTGACCAAGTTATCATTCCCATGGGGCCTCCTATCTCGGCTCTCATCTGTGCTATGTGGGCGTGCGTGCTTCTCGCTTGTTTAAATTTGAATATTTGTATTTGCATTTTAATATTTGAATATTTAAATATGATAGATGATTATGTTCTTGTTGTTTAGACGGTTATGTTTCTATATTTAATTTAAATATTTGTATTTGTATTTAAAAATTTGAATATTTAAATATGATATATGATTATGTTCCTATTGTTTAATACGATAGATGATTTTGTTCATGTATTTAAATTTGAATATTCAAATATGATAGATGATTATGTTGCTAAATTTAAATTTAAATATTTAAATATGATAGATGATTATGTTCCTATTGTTTAATAGGATAGATGATTATGTTCCTATATTTAAATTTAAATATTTGTATTTAAATTTAAATTTAAATATTTGTATTTACATTTAAAATTTTGAATATTCAAATATGATAGATGATTATGTTGCTATATTTAAATTTAATATTTACATTTAAAATTTTGAATATTCAAATATGATAGATGATTATGTTCATATCATTTAATACGATAGATGATTATGTTGCTATATTTAAATTTGAATATTTGAATTTGAATTTGAAAATTTGAAAATTTAAATTTAAATATTCAAATATGATAGATGATTATATTCATATTGTTTAATATGATAGATGATTATGTTGCTATATTTAAATTTGAATATTTGTATTTAAATTTAAAATTTTGAATATTTAAATATGATAGATGATTTTGTTTCTATTGTTTAATACGACTAGTACGGTAAAAATCAAAAAACAAATATTTATTAGACAGTTAAATTAATACTATAAAAAACATTGAAAGGTAACAAATGAGTTGAACTTGAAAATCAAAAAACAATTATATTACTTGAAAATCAAAAAACAATTATATTATTATTCAGTTAAATATGAAACAAATGTGTAAATTCATTCAAAAGCATTAAGGTGCTAGAAAAAGTAAATAATGTACAAACTTTCTGTGCTGCCGCTTTCTGCTCCCATTCATGCTACAGGCGAGCGAGTTAGTGCTGCTTAGGCTTTTCCGGTTTAAGCTTCCCCCTTTCCATTTACACCGCACATAAGCGATAACCTCAAAAGTCTTAGGCAACAGCACCGTAAAGCCATCTAATATATCTCTAATTGTTCGTTCTTTTGATCTCCATTCCGGTGATCTAATCGGACTAGCAAAGTTTCTTTGGACAACAAATCTAGTTTTGATAACATGGTACTAAATAGTCAATGTTGCAAGAACTATTTGAACAACAAATGGATGAAATACCATGTGTTCATCTAGTATGTGCAGCTAATGGATGGAATATAAAACACATGTCCTGAATCAACAATTTGAATTATGTATCTTTATTCTCCTAAATCATTCAAGCAAACATATATTTATATGAACCTATGGCATCTTCTTTGAGAAGTAGCTCCCCACCAATAGCTGAAGCAATGTGTCACTGTTGCAAACCATCACATGATTAATTAAGACAATTTCACAACATTACATCAATAAAAATTTTCATACTTCGTCAATGGCAAACCGTTGAACAAGCGGTGTACAACACCCCATACTCAGATCACCTGTCAGAAAATTGTATGTTTAAACGTACATATGATGTATAAAGCAGTCTCTAGTGATAATGCAAGCAACACACAAACAGACATACAGAAGGAAAGACAACCATGTCATGCACAAGCATAAACCCGTCAGAAGTAAAACGATTGATAAACTTGTCACATGGTGTATCAGCCAACCACTTGTTAATATAAAGAAAGTATAGTGCACGTGCTAACGCAACGGTAAAAATCAAAAAACAATAAATATGTTGCAATTGAAACAAATGTCTTCAAAAGCATTCAATTATCATACTGAAGTCCAAAGCTGTAATTTATTTGTCAAAAACTCAAAACTTGGGTACTTGGTGAAAATCTAAATGACAAAGTATAACATAGTCTTGCGAAGCATCAGCAAATTGGCTAACAACTGGGCTTGGACTGCTCAATCAAACATTATTAGAGCCAGCATAAGATAAATCTTCGTCAAACGAAAAATGGTGTATGGCTATCCGCAGTTGTGAATCAATATAAATCTATATCAAGTTTTGAAATCCAAGTAACATCTCATCTCATATCAAACATTATTAGATTTCAATAGAAGCTGGGGTCTTAACCTTTTTTAAGTAACAACTCATCTCACATCAATTTTGAAACTCAATTCTGACTGTACAATTCATGTGTCACATTTTAAAGGAGTAGCAAAGCAACAAGAGGTACAATAAGAGCTAAGAACATACATACAAACCAGATAAATCGATTGAGCCTGCTTGGCTGAAGATTTGTCAATTGAGTACAAATGCTGCTTCATGGGCTCTAGCAGCTGCTGCAATTGGAATTCATCCAGGACAAACTTGTCCCTATTGTCCTTTCATAGAGTAGATTAATACATCTCACAGTCATATCTATAAGTGGCTTGCTGCTACTTCAACATTCTGAATGAAAGTGTTGTATACAAATGAATTGAGTACAGAAGCAAGTCTTCCTCTGCTACTCTAGGATAAAAGGAACTCGTGAATTTAGAGAAGGCAAAACATATCACCAAGATGTGTGTGTAGAGATGGAGGTAGGGATAAGTGGTAGATAAGTGTGAACCAATCTTACCCGCTTCTCATAATACTCAATATCATCTAGCACAACTGCACAAGTAGTAGGTGTCTATACATAACACAAAATAGATGTAACATTTGCATTAAATCCTTTCCAATACACTTCGATCCTCTTCTTTGCCAAGCAAATCTTACCATAGCAAGCCCAGGCCTGGTCTATCAAACATCAACAAAAACGAGCTTTGATTTCTAATCTAAGAAAACATCATATATCCTCTACACTTGAAGATGCATAGTCAAAAATCAGTAGTGAGGGCTACATCTCCTCTCTCTTCAACAAGACACTCGCAGAGTCCAAGCATTCATAGAACAACCTTTTCAAATTTCAACCTAATAAAAGATAAAAGAACAACTCTACGAGCAAACCGTCCCTTTTCCAAAGCTTATCAACCTAAAAAACCTACCTTTTCATTCAGCAAAGAAGGCACAAGATATGGCGATCACATCTGAGGAGGGGAGAGAGGTCAAGGTCAGAGCGTACCATGGTGGGAGTAGGTGTACACGGCGATGGTGAGGCTACGAAACACATCGAGCGACACCACCCGCTGCGGCTTCTGCTTGGGCTTCGCCTCCTCCTCCATGCAATTCCACAAGCCAAAACGAAACACTTAAATCACCAACAACCAAGTTACTCCGACAAAACCCTAGCTACAAGAAATCTTGATAGAGAAACCCTAATTGCAGACAAATGTCGGCAAACTCACCTCATGACAGCAAGAAACTCCAGTATTACTAAGAAGCTCCCAAATTTGAAACCCCTAGAGTTAGAAATCCTCAAAAACCCATAGAGGGAAGCGGATGGCGACAGGAGAAGGTGAGCGGGATGGAGGAGGCGACCGACGACGGGTTGGGGGATGGCTGCGGGCGGAGGCGACCGACAGCAAGCGGGAGGGTGGCTGTGAGCGAAGGCAAGTAGCAGGGCAGAGGCGACTGGCGGTGGGGAGTGGACGGCAGGCAAAGGCGAGGGGGATGGCGGAGGTGACCAACGATGGGAGAGGGGAAATTTAATTATTTGCCACTCTTATCGTTGGCAAATCTTCAAATGTCACTCTTATCATTGGTTTTAATTATTTGCCACTGTTATCACATACATTCTAATTATTTGCCATTATGTACTTCTAACTTGCCATGTCACCTGCCAACACAGCATCCAGCGTGGCAAAAAATGTGATTTTACCATTTTGCCCATGCTTCAAAATATCAAAACCTAACTCTGCCATCTCTCTCCTCTTCTCCCCGCGGTGCGCCGCCTCCTCCAGATCGCACTCCCTCCGCCGGCTCCAGATCCGCTCCCTCCGTCGGCCTGCCACCGGCCCGCCGCCGGCTCCCTCCGCTCTCACCGGCTCCCTCCGCTCCCGCCGGCTCCCGCCGCTCCCGCCGTTCCTTGCGCAAGACAGACGCCGCCTGCTCGCCGTCGGCTTCCTCCGCTCCCGCCGCCGGCTCCCTCAGATCTCCGCGCTCCTGTCCGCCTCGGCCAAGATCGGGCAGTCGGCTTGGGGATGCCCCGGCTGCCCCATTGTGACCAGATCTGGTGCGTGTTTTCTCTCCCATTGCAGTATGTGAAGAAAAATTATGAACTTGTTTGAAACTGAAGAAAAATTAACATTTTATACTATTGTTTTAACTTGTTTTAATTTAATCTGTGTCTAGCATTAACATTTTATATTTATATACAGTATGTGAAGAATTGATCTATAAGAAATTGAAGTAAGGATGGATTCACATGATTGTCATTCTTGGTAAGTTTTGTACTATTGTTATATTTTTGGAGTTAGATTGAATTCTAACTCCAATTTTTTGCATCTTTATTATTATGCCAGGATTGAACTTGGCTCTAATTTGTATGCGGAAAAAAATAGTTCAAAGGAAAGTAATGTCACAACTTTAAGAAAAGAACCTAGTGCACATGATGACCCAAATGAAGAAGAGATATGTGATAGTAGGGAGGAAGAAAATACTGAAATTAATGTGGATTGGAGCTCGCTCCAGATTGAAAATGAGGATGGTTATGGATTTGGATTGTTGGATGAGGATGCGGTTTTTATGACAATGGGATTTGGTGTAGATGATGATAACACAGAACCTGTAGCTAACAATCCACCAGATGTTCCAGTTATTCCTAATGATGTTGAAGATGATATTGCAGATGCTTGTATGGTTGTAAATGATGGTGGTCCTTGTTAGTTGACAAGGACATGGGATTTGGATGATCCTGACATGGATGTTGGAACTATTTATCCTAATATGGATGACTTTAGAATGGCAGTGAAACAATACGCTATTGTCAATGAGTTTGAGCTTGGGACAGCGAAGTCCGATAAAACTAGATTTAGAGGGTATTGTTCTGTTGATGGGTGTCCATGGAAAATTTGTGCCAGGACACAGGTTGATAAGAGTGTCAGGGTACTAACATTGTTCCTTTTTACATTATATGCAAAAAATATTCATATATTGTGTGCTGCTGCTAATTATACCTATGTTCTATTTACAGGTACAAATAAACACAAATGATCATACATGTGCATCCAATAGCAGAGTTTTTGGAAGGATGGCTTCTCAAGCTTGGGTTGCAGAAAGATCTGTACCATATTTAAAGAAGAAGCCTAGCCATGATCACAACACAGAGGAAACCACATATGGAGCAATATGTTGACTTGGCCTATTCTGTCTATAACTTGCAAAGAGCATATGCAGGAGTCATCCCTCACCTCACAGACAAGAATCAGTGGCCACAAGTTGACAAAGGATTTAAATTATTGCCTTCATTGCGCAAAAAGAGAGGAGTTGGTAGGCAAAGGAAGAATAGAATACCATCTTGCCTTGAGAAAGGCAAGGCCAGAAGGCAGGTTAAATGTAAAAAATGTGGAGAATTAAGACATCGTCAGACAAGTGCAAAATGTTATTTGAATGGGACTAAAAAAGGTACAATATTGCCATAGCATATTTTTGAGTTCTATTGCTTTGTACTAATACTATTTTCAGGAAAAGAAACAACAAATCTAAGTCCGAGTTAGGAAGGAAGAAGGCAAGAAATGATGCAGAAGCAAGCACTTCAAGTCCTGGAAATCCCACTGCTACAAGGTAACTCATTGTACCTATATTGTATTTGCACATTTTCTGAACCGTGTATAATTTTTTATTGTTGCAACTAGGAGTTCGGCAATGGAGTCTCCATCTGGTGCACATCCTTCTTCCACACCCACAAAGTTGACGTTTCCGAGGAAAAAAATGGCATGTAAGAAGAAGTTGACTCCTAAGAAGAAAATTGAGTGATGCTGGATTTTAATTGTAATGTACTTCTAATGTGGAAACTTGGCATTGCATTTTGGTACTGCATTTTGGTTTGATGTTGTTTCGTGAACTTGGTACTGTGTTTTGGTTCGGTGTGGTTTTGTGAACTAGTTGTGAAGAATGAATGTTAATTTGATGATTCAAATATCTGTATTGGTGTTCTGGGAGTGATTCAATTGGTGTTCTGAGAGTGATTCAAAGTGGCTTAAAATCTGTATTGGCATAAAAATATGTTCTGGGAGCAAAATACCTTCAATTTGTGTTCCGGGAGTGTGATCAAAATTTATTTTGAGGCATAAAAATTTAATGCATTGGCATAAATTTTATTTGTTTTATCACTTTACAAAAACATAAAACTGAGTCCACGAGAAGGCAGAAGAGCTCGGCGCTGGGCTGTCTCGGCGCTGCCACCGACGGCGAGAGCGGAGGGAGCCGGCGACCGAGGGAGCCGGTGGTAGGCCGGCGGAGGGAGCGGATCTGGAGCCGGCGGAGGGAGTGCGATCTGGAGGAGGCGGCGCACCGCGGGGAGAAGAGGAGAGAGATGGCAGAGTTAGGTTTTGATATTTTGAAGCATGGGCAAAATGGTAAAATCACATTTTTTTGCCACGGTGGATGCTGTGTTGGCAGGTGACATGGCAAGTTAGAAGTACATAATGGCAAATAATTAGAATGTATGTGATAACAGTGGCAAATAATTAAAACCAACGATAAGAGTGACATTTGAAGAGGTGCCAACGATAAGAGTGGCAAATAATTAAATTTCCCATGGGAGGGAGGTGACAATGTGTAGGGTTAGGGAGACGACACTAAGCGGCGAAGAAAGGGAGAGATTAAATGAGAGATTTGAGGCAATCACAGAGATTACTTGCTGCAATTACGAGGTTCCGTTGGACATTCTGATCTGAGGATGGTGCAGGGCGTGGAAGGGAAGGTGATCAACGGTGGAGATTGTTCCAATGAGTATGAGTAAATAATTGACGGTTCAAAGTATTCCAATGAGTAAATCAACTCGTTAATTATATAGTGGTATAGATAGATGATTATGTTCCTATATTTAAATTTGAATATTTATATTTGTATTTAAAATTTTGAATATTTAAATATAGCCATTTATAATAAATAATTTATTATGTAATATGATTTTATCAAATACATGTGTATAGTGTGTGAAGAAATAGTGAAAATTAAAAATAGGGGCTTTGTTTTAAGAACCACTGTCAGAGTGGAACGCAGAAAAAAGACCTTTTAAAAATAGGAGTCCTAATTTGAGGTTTGCTATTGGAGTTGATCTTACTTTTGTGTGTTGGCCACCTTTATTTAATTTTATGCAGTATCTGTCGCCGTTTATACGTCTTGTTTTGGTTGAATGTTGTAATATGTCCGTGCGTTATAAGAATTTTAATCTGGTTCAACAGATTGGCTGTTTTTTCGTGCTTCCAACCTAAAGATGCACAATTTTTTCAGCGCATCTGAAGTTTTATGAGCAGGTTTTACCCCCCTACTGGCAGGTTTTACGGAAGCTCATTTTAGCTTTGTTTCTAAAAGCATGCCGGCCCACATAAAAATATCATGTATGTTCGTTTGTGGAAGAGAAGTATCGCAATTGCCCCCAAACAAAGAGAGGATGCCACATGCTATTCCACCGACAATACCTGTTGTGTGTGTTTGGTTCAATATGATATGAATATTGAGATTGAGTAGCTATAGATGCTAGACGAGCTCTCCTAAAAGTGAGATTGAGCATCCTATCGTATTGTGAAAACTGAAATAAAGTTTTCAGCCAAACACACGGTACCGATTGTCCTTTTTTTTGCCAGGTTCAGCAACTAGATTGCCAAGTGCCTACAATAGCATTAATTAAGACTGAACTACTAATATCGTCTGCTTACGAAAATAATAACATAGCACACTCATACAACACAGACTAAATAGGCACAAGCTACAGAACAACACCGGACTCGGACTGAACGACTAATAACATCTGCCTAGGAAAGTATCGACGTAGGCACATAGCAGGGACCCAACACAATACACCTCAGAAATAATATGGCATATTGTTCTAAGGTTGAAACGAATACAAAGTAAGGCAGCTTGACGAGATATTATATTATATCCCTCGTTTTAGATGGAAAATAAATACTAAGTTTATATCTAAGTTGAGGATATATAATCAAATTTTTCCAGATAAAACTCCCAGCGCTTTATTCATATCCCTAGAACGTCAAGCTTCAGCTCAAGATGAGGGCTCCCTGGAGACAGACCGAGACCTTGAGTAGGAACTTCGGCTGTGCGAGTAGCTCTCCCTCGAACGCCTTTTGCCCGACAACCTGCTACGCGATGGTCTACACACCGGGGAACAGCTGCGGGAGTAGCTCCTCCTCTGAGGAGAACCACTGCGAGAATAGCTCCGTTCTCTGCACCTTGGAGAATAGCGCCTGCTGTAGTATGGCGAAACAGAACGGTCATAGGAACACGACCTCTCTCTTCTGTAACGGTACGGTGATCTTGAGCGGTAGCGATAACCATCGGAAGGTGAGCGTGACCGATGCCGCGACCGACGCCTGTCATAAGGAGAGTACGACCGACGCCTGTCGTAGGGGGAGTATGATCTTTGCCGGTTGTACTGGGAGTATGAGCGCCTTCTACCATCAGGAGAATAAGACCGGTTTTGAACAGGGGAGTAGCTTGGGGAACTCCTCAGTGCTGGACATAATCACATGGTAAGCAATGGTATATATCAATGAAGATAAGCAATGCTTACTATTTCCAAAAGAACCGAGACAACCAGCCGGATATGGCAGCAGTTAGATCACAACTCACCACGTGATGATTTTGTGCCTAGATATCTCCCAGGCGTCGGTGTTCGACCACGTCTTCTCTTGGCCTGTAGAAAGGGTAAGCAAATAAGCCTTTTGGCATGGAAAATTACTGGGACATATTGTTAGGAATATGAACAACACAATGAATATGGAAGCTATATAATGCAGGGCATACAACCCTTTGGTTGAGGTAGCATGGTTTGGCTGTTATGTTGTATTTCTTTTGAATTTGACGTAGACCAGCTACGGACATCTACCCAGCTGCTGTCAACAAAATCTTCAAATGGAAGAGCACTCAAGTATTCAGCTCCGTGGGAGAAATGAACATATAAATTCCACTCCGAATAGAAATGAAGAAAAGATGGACAAATTCAGTAACAGTACTGTGATTATACCTTCTCTACAGATATAACACGACCTTCCAACACGGAACGATCTAGGTATTTGATGCAGCAATCAGCCTCCTTAACAGTAGCCATTGTAACAAATCCAAATCCCCGGGATTCTCTTGTCCATGGATCAAGCACTATACTAGCATCAATAACCTGTGATACAGTAAGCAAAGTAGTTAGAACAGATGTTGGCGATTGTACACTGTTTATGTTTTTCTGCAGATACTCTCTCTGTAAACGTTACCTCTCCCTCAGTAGAGAAGTGTTTCTCCAGATCACGATCAGTCACACGAGCTGATAAACCAGTAACATAAAGGTTGTTCCCAGGGTTTTCAACATCACTTGAATCCACACTCCTAAGAAACGTTAAGAGGGTATCAAATACTACTCAGAATTACAGAAGAAAGAAACGTGTACCCTCAAATATAGGGTGAAAGCAGAGACAAAGATCATACCTGGAACGACTCCTATACCTTGAACGGATGCTTCGACTATAAGGAGATGGAGAATATGAACGAGACTCATATCTATCATTTACAAATCAATCAAGAATCACAAGAGAAACTGAGAAAGCGTGTGAAACATTCAAGTTAAATAGTGGCATAGTGCCATAGTGCATACCTTGATCCTCTGGAGTATGACATCTGCGAGACAGATAGATAGATGGTTGTATCAGTATCCACTGGAGAAACAAACGTATACCAAAACACGTAATAACACTTGTGAGAACACAATTATAACAGGCTTTTTGAGCAGGTTGTCACTGCGTAACATATGATATACATTTTATTTTGTGTTTGTTTTCTTGTCTACAAGAAAAGGGTTACTGTCCTTCGGAATAAAAGAGGATGTTTGAGAGTTTAGATTCGAAACAGCTAATGTATCTAGCTGGCAAGAATTTAGAAAAATGACGTTTAAATACAGCCAGCAGAACCACCCCTAAAGGGCCTAAGTATAAGTTGGATGCAGCATGCCAAAATAAAACCACAAAACCAACAAAATAATAATGGATAATAAACTGCTGATTGGTGAACATGTGATTCTGATTATTTTCACCATGATAATGATAGATTGGTAATCATGTAGATTTTTGCGATTGCAAACTCGAAATTGAGATAAATCAACCTGCTACATTTCCCCAGTGACGTGCTCTGCAGATTTGGACTGTTGTATCTGAAATAGCAGATACTGACTTTCGAGAATTGAGTGAAATTCCAGATACTGACGATGGACAAAAGGGATTATGGCTCAGGAGTCAGGTCTAACAGTGTAATTGGAAGAAGGAACAAAAAGGATTAGGGCTCGGGTCGAACAGTGTAATTGATAAGAGGATAACACAATTGTTCCCAGTATTTCAGTCTCAGAAAAGTGCACATCTTAAGAGTGGCAAATTATCAATTTTTTCTTCTTCTCTTCATTAGTTGTCCTAAGAACTCTATGTGACAGTATATACTCCTTTTTGCACGATTAGAACAATCATAAAAGCAATCACGCCCAAACCAGATCATTTCTACCGCTTCATCCCTATCCCGATAACAATATCGCAACCGCATGGGTAGAACGCTTCGAAATTCAGCGCAGATTCGTTTCATTGAGAAAAAAAACAAAGATACGTGAAAGATTACAGATCAGAGGGCAAACTATCGTCATGCTCGAACAGGGAACAGACAAATTCACCGTCGCGTTAGGCACCAGTAATACCTTTCGTCGTCGCAGCGATCCTGAGCGGTGGTGGTCTCTCGTGTCAGCCGCGGCGGCGCTGCCTTTCGTCGATCCCGTCGGAGCGCGTGCGGGTGTGTATAAGTAGACGGGAACGGGAGTGGTGGGGAAGCTTCTGGAGACTGGAGGGTGCCGGACGCGAAAGTTTCTCAAATCCAGTTGAATCGCACATGAACCACTACGTCCCGCTTCACACGTGGCTCTGCTTGGCACCCTCAGTTTTTTTTTTTACTTTTTACACATTTTCTTTAATTCCGTCAAAAACTCTCTCTCTCTCTTCCTTTATTTCGTAGCCCATTTTAGATGCGCTAGACAGGCTCAATAGGCTTGCCGGACTATTCTGTATTTTTGGACAGTTTAAAATAATTAAGATTATAATCTTTATCAGTGGATAAAAAGATACGAGTTATTACTTATATATTGAGTAGTGGTGGATCTTGACAAAAATTTAAGAGTGAGTTGACTAAACTATCTGTATAGCCTTATACAATATGGTATCTCTTCTCAACATTGGAAGTTTATTGTTGCTTCTTAGCATTTCAAAAATATTAACTATAGCATTTCATTTGTCTACCTCTCCCTCGCTACGAACAGCGCGTTTCATTTTGGCCCACCGCGGATAGCGTGTTTCGACCCTCTCATCTGCAACTGCAACTCTCTAATGTGTCTCCCCACCATAGCCGCCCTCTCGTGCCAACCCTAGCCCCTGCCATGGCCGCCTTCCCCGCCGTGGCCAAATCGGAGGTTAAGAACGAGAAATTTGTAAAAATGCCACTCCAGTTCACCGACGTTGTAAAAACGCCCCTCGATAGAATACAATTGTAAAAATGCCACTTATATCGTTGACAATTAGTAATTTTACCTTTTTCAGTTTTCTCCAACATTTTAAATTTCTTTAAACCAAAAAAGTAATACCAAATACCAAAATTGTCCTTCCTTTAAAAATCAAGGCTTTCCTTTTCCCCTGGTGATTAGAGAGATTAGGAGATCTCGGTGATTAGTGGCACATCGATCTTCCTTTGCTGACGGCTTGCAACTCCTCATCCCCAACGTCGTCGAGAAGCAGGACGGCAGCGGGACGTCGACGGCCAGCAGCGGTTGGCAGAACGACGACGGGATGCCGGCGACCAACAGCAGGAGATTGGCGGCGGTAGGAAGATATTGGCTGGCACAGTTCTGGAATAGGAATGAGGCTACAGGAAGTTTACTCGAAATAAACAGAGGAAGCCTTAATTTTCAAAAGAAGGGCAGTTTCGGTATTTAGCATTACTTTTCTGGTTTTAAAAAATTAAAAATGAGAAAAAAAACTGAAAAGGGTAAAATTAGTGCTTGTCAACTATGTAAGTGGCATTTTTACAATTGTATTCTATCGGATGGCATTTTTACAATGTCAGCGAATCGGAGTGGTATTTTTACAAATTTCTCGTTAAGAACAGTATCTCCCCACCCTCCAGACCACAGCGGCGGTGTCGCCCAACCCTAGTTTCTCGCCCGGTGGCATGGGGGGAGGTGGGGAGAAGGAGAAAGCGGTCATTGTGACGCACCCGCTGTACGAGCGACTACTCGAGGCTCACGTCTCCTGCCTCCGCCTCGCCACCACGGTCGACCAGCTCCCATGCATCGACGCGTAAATCATTGCTCGGTCGCCTCTCCTTGTCGTCGACACTACCGTCTCCGCCACCGTTGGGCCCTCTGGCGATGAGGAGCTCGGCCTTTTGGTCCCAACCCCCTTCCTCTTTGCCTCTTCCTACATGCTCCACGATCAGTTGATCTCCTACAGATCAGGAATTAGTACTAGAGCAAAAAAATTGGAGTACAAGTCTATTTGGATTATCTTGATTATTCAGTGCTCTGCAACTACAAGGATAGTCGGTGTTTTGCATGCCCACATCTCAGTTCTACATGCTCTTCTGTGTTCTATTCACTTGTGTAAAAAATAACTTTACACCTTTTGTTGTGCAGATGATTTGCATTAGGCCAGATTAGATAGAGAACTCTAACTAAGGTTCACACAGTTTCATTCTACCTTGAAAACCATCGCAAGGGTGAACTTCCTGTGGTTGTTGCATTATAGAGTTTGTTTGCAATTGTACAAGTAGAACTTTAAGCATGGCTTAGACTATTGTGGATGCTCTACAATATGCTACTGATGTCTCGGTGGCTTCCTCACAGATAGAAACATATTTTGGATATTAATGAAAGGGAAAATTACTCACATGCCATTATAATTTTTAGAAATTGCCTATATGCCACTGTCAGTGACTGTGGCGGCCCCCATCTGTCAGTGACACACCGATGACATATTGGCAAACCGTGAAAATTGTAATGGTACGGAAAAAATTAACCCATGATGAAATGGGGTAGCATATTGTAGATTTATTCTAACAGTACCAAGTTCTTACATGAATTGCCTGCTCCAAATAATTGTAACATCCTTTGGTAATCAATGACTGTCCTACATTAGAATACCTTCTAAATGAGACAAAAATCACGTAAATGAGAAATAAATTTAATTTTGGTTGTCAAACTATGCCCCCTTTGGTACTGCTTTATCTTGGAATGAACATGAAGGACTGATGGCATAATTTTAACATAGTTACAAAAGGAAGCCCTTTTTAGACTCTATCGTATTACCTCCATAAACTTTTAAATAACATCATGACTTTTATCTCAACATTTGATCGTTCATCTTATTCAATTTTTTTGAATTATAATTTATTTTGTTATAATTTGTTTTAGGTTAATTGGATCCACGTCATTACAATTTTGTGAGTTTGGAGAAATGTCATTACAATTCACATATTTCAAAATATGTCATTATAATTTCAGCTCAGTCTTGTAGTTCTCTGAAATTTTAATGCTATATTTTGGAATTCTCTAAAATTGTAATGGCATATTTCAAAATTATTTAAATTTATAATTTCAGAGAACTACAAGACTAAGCTGAAATTATAATGACATATTTTGAAATATGTGAATTATAATGATATTTTTCTAAACTCATAAAATTGTAATGACATGGATTCAATTATTCCTTTGTTTTATTATTGAAGATAATTAAAGAATAACTTATATTTTTACACATTTACATAATTTTTTTATTAAAACGAGTAGTCAAATGTTACAAAAAAGTCAATGATGTCATTTAAAAGCTAATAGAGAGAGTACTTCTCATTATTGCAAATACATTATGTCTTGCTTCTTTGCTCATTCAAGGAACAACTTCAGCAACGATCCACGACATCCGACCACACTTTCAAGGATGGCCGCTGTAATGCCCCGATTTAATAAAACCGGGAATTTATTGAAATTTCATAGAAAAACAATAAATACAAGACGTTCATCACACGATGGTGTACAATACGCCAATCAATCATGGTTCATAGACCATATTATTACAAAAGAGTTAAAACAAATAGAAACTAATAAAAGAAATCCTCTAGATGAACGCCTTCTTCCAGTTTCGTGCCTTGAGCCCTTGACTGGGTCGCTACTCCAGACCGTTACCCTCCTCGTAGTAGACTGCCTCTGGTGGTGTAAGTCAACGGGGGTGAGTACAATCGTACTCAACAAGCCACCGAATGTAAATATAATGCGGGGTAATAACAAAGAAGGTAGTGACTTACTTTTGCGGAAAAGCATATTTGTAAAGCAATTAATGTAATCTAGTTATTAATGCATAAAAGTAAACATGAGTTCATGCATCATCTTCTAACTCGATGAGTACAGTCAGCCTACCCTCGCTCAACAGTCCTTACATACCATGAATAAAACATACATTCACATAACAGTAAACTAACTGCGAGAGGTCACACAACCCACCCTTGACCGTGGGCTCGGCTTTTCGAAAAGATTTAAACTCTGATCATAGGCGTACTACTGTACCCACAAGGCACTCATTTCCCGCACACCGCAGTGTGTTAAATGACTCCTGTCACGAGAAGCTCGTGCCAAAACCTTCAGCATGGAACACACCAATTCGATAACACCCTCTTATAGGTTTCATATGGTTTCCCAGTCACTTCGGGCCACACCATACCCCCCCTTGAGCCACGTCGGTACAAGTCACCCGCAAGTTGCCCCTTGCCCCCTCCACTATGGTGTTCCAAGTTGGTACGATCCATACCTCCAGTTAGGACTTACCCACTAGACTTGTGGTTAGTACGGAAGTGCTTTGTAAAAGATCCCGCAGACCGGTCCTTATAGTGCCCCGGGTGTGACCAACCAATTCCCGAGCTTGCACCCGGAACCCACCATACTTATAACATAGCCAACTCCAACAGAATCCAAAGACGAGAATAACGGGGAAATTCATATAGTAGAATCCATCTATCTACGACTCATTCTTTTATCCTATATTAGTTGTGTCGGTACATTGGACACTAGCTAATATAATATTGTAGAGTGACAAGGAGTTAAGGCTCGATAAGCATGGCTTGGGTTTACACACAAGGACGAGGATCTAATAAATATAATTTAGGGCTTGAGATTGGACTAATGCAATATTAACCTATGAGTTATAGCGATAATTAATTAAAACCTAGGCTCAATTATGATCAAAATGGGGGTTGTGACTTGCCTTGATCCTCAAACGGTGAAGGTGGGACCTCGGGGTAAAACTCCAGATCGTCGACGGCGTCGTAGTCTTCCAATACGAAAAGAAATAAACACAACATTCATCTGCAATTTCAGCGTCTCTTGCTGGAACACTCTTCATATTCACTGGAACCTCCCGGCACAACATGTGGATCTGATTCACAACAGCACTGTGACTCACTGTTTACCTTTCGCCTTGGAGATTGTCATGATCGGCTGCTGGTCCCTCTGTCTACTCAGGAACAATCATATATTCCGCGACTCTCCTTGCTCGCTCTCAGGCTGGAAGAAGACCTTCTCCTCTCAATTTTCTCTGCAGACTTCTCGTTTCTCCGACAAGCAGCGCCAACAGCTAGTTCCTTGGCTCTCCTCTTTGGGCCTCCAAGCTACCCCTTTTATGCCCCTCCCCCCTAATCTCCCCCATTTCCCTCCTCTCTTCTTGCTCGTGTACCCTGTTGTTCTCTTATGTAACCTTTTTTCTTTTCGCTTGTAACACTGTTGTTTCCTTTTAATGAAATGATCTGGGTAGGAGCCTCTCCTACCGATTATGCTAAAAAAACAACTTCAGCAACATGTGCGTGTTCATGCAATGGAAGCAGCGATGGGTTGCTGGGAGCTTGAACAATCTTTACAAAGTCTAACAGATAGTACATGGTTGGATCCTTGTTTTGACTTTTCAACTTGAATTGTGATGGTGGCAGTATTTGCAACAGTGAGTTATTAGTTTTAATTTGAAAATTGTGTTTGTATTAAACAAGAAGACTTTGTTGTATGTAACTGGTGAAGGTCCAAAACAATCCTTGAAGAATACCATTGAAGTGGATAGATTGATCGATATGTTGAGGGACACAAATCCTAGAGAGGTAAGTCCTCATATATCTTCAGTACGACTGTTGAAGGTTCAATTTCAGATTTCGCACCACACTCCAGCACTGATCTTAGTATATTGCCATTCAACTGTACCAATTTACGTTGACAAACAAACCTCTATACTTTGGTATATAATTGTCCTTGCTTGAGCATGCTTGCATTGGTTATTGGTTCAAAATCTGTACAACCAATCTAAGTAGTATGACTTGGTTACTGAAGTATTGAACCTCAAGTTTTATCATTTTATTAATAACATGAACTAGACAGTATCACTCACTTATGAGATTTCTGATTTTCCTTTAGTCTGTTACTAGGTTTATTGCATGCATTTGGAAGTGTTAATAATGTGTTTCTGCCTTTTAGTTTGTCATTGGATTTTATTAATATGTCTATTGTATTTCTAAATATGAAGCATTGCTGGACATAGTTTAGGCACTTTATTTTATTTCCAATCAGTGCAACGAACACTCTCTTTATTTTGAGGTTACTTCCAACTTAAAAATTACTTGATTAAATTACCAATCTACCCTTTCTTGCATGCAAACAACTTGATCAAATAGTGGTTGAAAACATTTTGTCATTTGATGAGGGTTTTTGGGTTTGACTGGATGCTAGAATTGATCTATGCAAATCGGATGATGATAAAAGCATGGTTTCACAACTGGATTACTTTTCCTTACTATGGAATGCAGATGCCCTTCTCTTTATCTCGATCAATCTAACTTTGTGAGTGGTGTTTCCTTTCGCCTTTTCGAAAATATTATAAAAAACTGGCCAAAAATGTCATGAACATAGTTGACCATGAACAATGTTCCATCACACATGACTTTTCATTTGTACCAACAACAACATCTTCTCATTATGATCATAAGTGCCTTATATGTTGCTAATTTTAACCCTTACTATTTTTGAACAATCAGCTAATGTACGGTCATTAATCCTATAATAATGCATGAAGGTGAAGAAGCCAAGTAGACACCAAATGACCTAGTTGCTCTCAAATTAATGGAGAAAGTATGAACACATTCACTCTTTTCACCGTGTTCTTCTTTATTGGGATATTACATTGGTGTCATCTTATGATTTTTGTTGATTCAACATTTCTTAACACAGAGCACACTAGTTAAGTCAAAGTCTTTACTATTAAAAGGAAGAGTTCGTCTATCTGCCGCTCCCTCCCCACGCGCAATGTGTTTCATTTTGGCCCACTGCCCTCCCTTCCTCCCCATGTACAACGTGTTTCATTTTGACCCACCGCAGGCAGCATGTTTCAGCTCACCACGGGCAGGGGAGCAGTAGCCCACCATAGCCACCCTCTCGTTCCAACCCTAGCCCTTGCCATGGCCATCCCTCTCCACCAATTTCTATCTATGATTTGTTTTAGACAAGATTATATCACATCACATTATTTTTTATCATCACAATATTACTAAACGTGTTTGAACAAATGTCATGCTATAAATAATGTTTGCTATTAAGAATAAGGCTTTGTTGCAAATATGTTAGTCCAATTTTCTATTGTTGGGAACCAAACAACACTAAATCGAAATAGGTTAGTTGATCCATGCCATTACAATTTTGTGATTTTGAAGAAATATAATTACAATTCATATATTTTGATTGATGCTATTACAATTTTAGAGAACTCCGAACTATACCCTTATAAATTTAGATAATTCTAAAATATGCCATTACAATTTTAGAGAATTCCGAAATATGCCATTATAATTTCAGAGAACTACAAGACTAAACTGAAATTGTAATGACATAAATCTAAATATATAAATTGTAATGACATTTTTTCAAAATCACAAAATTATAATAACACGAATAGCAATTAAAAATTGGCGGTTGGATCAAACAACTCAAGCCAATTAACCCATCATCTCACCTCTCCAATTGGGAAAATTTATCAATTTGCCACTTATAAGATGTACATTTGATTATAAATTTATAATATCACTTCTGAAGATGGTACGTAAAATTATCTGAATCAATGAAAATAAGTTCGGACGGTAAATCGGAGAGTGGTATTTTAGGAATAATTTAACTATTTGCCACTCTTAACATGTGTCAATTAATGAACCACATGCCAGTGACTCAGGTGAACCCACATATTAGTGACTCGGAGTGACAATTTTGTTGCCACTCACATGTTAAAAGTGGCAAATAATTAAATCCCCGTATTTTAGCCCCCAACCCGAGTACCCGCACAAAGGCTCTAGCTCGCCGGCGATCTCACTCCCACGGCCGCACGCTCCCCACGCCGGCGGCCATGGCCTCCGGGCAGGACTCGTCCAGCAAGACGCTGATGGATCTCATCACTTCGGATCCGTCGGCAGCCCCGGCCGCTGGGGCGCCGTCGCCGCAGCCGTCTTCGGGCGGCCCGCTGGGAAGGCCCGCGCCGCCGCCGACGGATCGCAAATCGAAGAAGGGGACCCTTTCCACCCTGAGCCAGATCCAGAACGATACCATCACCGCCGCCAAGGCGCTCAACCCCGTCAAGGCCCTCCCGCAGCGCAACAGGAAGAAGAAGGCTTGTCCCTGCGCCCCCTCTGCACTCCACCGTTGCCTCATTTCTACCATCTCTGTACACCGGTTCTTAGTCTGACTCTGCGGTCTATGCTTCTCGTGCAGCCCGTATCGTACGCGCAGCTGGCGCGGAGCATCCACGAGCTCGCAGCGTCGTGTGACCAGGTTCGTCGTGCTGCTTCGGTTGGTTCGAATTATGTGATGTGAGCTTGGATCTGTACCTTTAGCTGCGCCACTGCCCCTATGCACTATCTTTTGCAGAAAAGTTCCCAGAGGCAGCTCGTGAATAGCGTGTTCCCTAAGCTCGCGGTGTACAATTCTGTGGATCCTTCAGTGGCTCCATCTCTTCTTATGGTAAGGATGCTATAGTCCATTGCTTTAGCTCTTGCTGTGGCTTCATATTCCATGTAGGAAGCAGATTTATGTTGTTAAAAATGTATTTGAGCTAACTCCCAGCAAATAACCATGTTAGCACCACAATGCACATTCACCTATGATAGCACCACAGTGCGTTATCAATTATCATTAAAGTTGTTCTTTGAGAAAATTGGTCCCCATAGTTGTCATGGCATCGCCTAATCGTCGCCTAGCGTCCGGGTGGTCCGCAGCCGACGCCACGCCGGACGACTCGCCATATCGGAGTGTGGTGTCCGCCTCACGCGATATGGCGTCCGCCTCAAAGGATTAGGCATCGCGTGCGGATGCCAAAAAGCTCCATGAGGACACCAGATGGTGGTGGTGATGGAGTGCTAATGGAGAGTCGAAGCCGGCCGCCTAGATCCCCTTGTCCGCCGTCGGATCCGTGCCCTGGCCACCGGATCCACGCGTCCGCTGCCGGATCCGTGCCCTGGCTGCCGGATCTGCGTGTCCGCTGCTGTATCCACGCCCCGGCCCTCGGATCCGCACCACCGCCGCGTTGGGACCATGCACCGCTGTCAGGACCGCGCTCCATGCGTGGGGGTCGAATATGAGGGAAGAGAAATGCAGACTGCATAGAGCCAGAGAGAGAGAGAGGTGTGTAGAGTGTAGACTGGACTAATATTAGAGAGAGAAAAGATGGAGAGATAGACTGCTAAGAAATGCTTGTCTTGTGCCAAGCAAATGCTGACACATTTCTCTTATTATTATATTAACCTATTAATTAATATCTCAATTAACTGGTTAATCTCTCATCCCGGGCTAATCATCGATTTTTCTAACACTAAATATTAGTGACTTGCAAAAATTAATCTTGCTAGTAGCTATGTAGATTGTAGTATTATATTAGTGACCTAAGTAGTATCAAGTGATAATAAATTGATGATGTTTTCATGTTCATTCCCAACATAATTTTACAATTGAGCAATACTATTATACTGTTGCCATGTCATTTATGTGAAGTGAGTATGCTGTCGCCTTGCCGCACGCCATACTTGCCTAAAAGGTGTGAAGGTGGTCTGTCGCCTTGTCTCGCTGTGCTGCCATAACAACTATGTTGGTGCCTATCTTTTGATGTCTAAAACATATAATATATGTATTTAAATGTGTGTTTTAACTTGTAACTGAAACCACATACATAACCTAGTTCATGGTTGTGTTAGCCTAATGCAATTTTGCTTACTTCAGTTTCTTTCTCTTACATTGAGCCTGGTTCTGTATTTACAGCTCCATCAGCAATGCGAGGACAGAACCGTTCTGCGCTATGTATACTATTATCTGGCCCGCATATTGTCAGATAATGGTTCCCAAGGTTTAAGTGCTGCTGGTGGTATACCCACCCCAAATTGGGATGCTCTTGCTGACATTGATGTTGTCGGAGGAGTAACTCGAGCAGATGTTGTGCCCAGAATAGTTGATCAGCTTTCATCAGAGTCCTCCAGCGATGATGTTGAGTGTATGCTTTTACACTGTGCTCTTAGTATATGTTGAAGGCTTGAAGCTATATTATGCAAAATCTGTGTTCCTGTTCCAACCCAACTTTTTGTTACTGCTTTGAATATTTCATTGGCGCTGCTCTCTTTATGCACTGAAATCCATGATTAGTCCTACTAGATTCTAAGCTTTCCATTTCATTTTTATGAAATAAGTATCATGCTGTTGTCTTATGTTTTGCATTTTAATGAGAATTATTTTTCTGGAAAACGTTTTATCTTGCATAAAAGGGACCACATGACCAAAAAAAAGAATATCACAATAACCTTATGCATGCATGGCTCAGCTAAAGAAAGATGCTCTGTGTTAGTCAAATTTCTTAAACCTTATTAAATTGCATTGAGTGGTTCTTCATAATGCTTATTATGGATCCTGTTCTTTGAAGTTCATGCTAGAAGACTTGCTGCCCTGAAGGCCCTTACCTCTTCCACAAGCAACTCCGAGATGTTGGAAAAACTCTACGAGATTGTTTTTGGCATTTTGGAAAAGGTTGATAATTGATATCATCAGTTATGTTTTCACATTCACATTAGTCCCTCAAAGTTTTATTTCTCTAGGTTCCTTTTTGGTGTCCCTGGTTTCTGGCTAGAAAATTGACAGTATTCTTCTGTCCATGATGTATTCTGGATGCTTTTCAGGTTGCAGATACTAAACAGAAGCGAAAGAAAGGTATTTTTACTAAGCAAGGTGGTGATAAGGAGGTACTATTTATATTCAAGAACATGCATTTTATTTATACACTGTTAAGTACGTTTGGTATAGATACACTTAACCCTCCGCCTCTTCTTGGGGGCTTCCCATCACATACCTTGCTGATAATGGGCACTGGGAATGTACTTATTGCAACATTTACTTAGCTGGCAGTGCTGTCGACAATAGATAGTGAAGGCAGTGACACAATTTCATGTTTATTCAGAGCTCAAAATTAAAACTTCTCATTATTATCAATCCAAGCTATAGTATGATTCTTTTTCTGATTTTTATTATTTTTCAGTCCATTATACGGAGTAACTTGCAGTATGCTTCACTAAGTGCCCTGCGAAGACTTCCTCTTGATCCTGGTAATCCAGCATTTCTGCACCGAGCTGTCCAAGGGTGAGTCATGAGTGTGACCTTTCTTCTCTGGAAAGCTAAGTTTAGGTTTATTTTCCACTCCTGTTTGATTTACATGTTCCCTACTAGATTTGTTTCTTTTGAAAGCAAATGGCAGCATGGAACCAGTAAATCAATTTCATTTGGAAAGCAATTTCATCACAATAGTTTCTCAATTTGGACTAGGTTTATTTTCCACTCCTGTTTGATTTACATGTTCCTTACTAGATTTGCTTCTTTTAAAAGCCTTGATGGTTTTGTTAGATGGACATGAGATTGTGAGAGCTGGCATTCTCTTTATAGGGATGGATATCCAGTGTCAAAGTAAGTGTAACAGCAGAGTTATCAAATAGTAAACTTAGAAAATGTTTCCTGCTACAAAGATTAAAAACAACCCCTTAAGTTACATATCTGTATGAAATTCTTCCTTAAGTTCTATTCCGTTTCTATATTCATCATTTCATTGTGTTGCCTGAACATAATTGTCAAATGGACACTTAATTTTCTGTCTATTTATTTTTATGATCACTTGATTCTGCTCTGGAAACAAAACTACAAAACCGACAGTCTAATAAAAATGTTTTATGGAGGAACATATTGTTGCACGATCATTTTGTTCTCATCAGGCCTGATACAATTGCAGGGTTGAATTTTCTGACCCAGTTGCCGTGAGACATTCATTGTCAATAATCTCTGAAATTGCCATGAGAGATCCATACTCTGTTGCAATGGCGTTGGGTCAGTTTCCTCACTGCTATTAATTGCCCATCTTTTTTTTCTGTTCTTGCAAGTGGACAAAACATGGGTCATTAACTCATTATAGTTTAGAACATAACTGATATTTTACATGTAGGAAAATGTGCTATAATTTTCAACTATAATATTTTTATCAACAATAAATTTTGATATATTGAGTCAATGCACCACAAATTTATTCCATGCCATTTCTGTAGATTCTGTCTTATGTTTGTTTTTTTGGTATGCAGGCAAAAACGCACAACCTGGCGGTATGTTTTCTTATCCTTCATCCTTTTTTGTTTGTCATCTGAACTTGACATATATTGCACATCTGATTTGCTAATTACAGTTCTAATCGATCTGATTTTCTTATCCTTCATCCTTTTATTGTTCATTCGAACTTCATACGTTGTGCATCTGATTTGTGTATTACAATTCTAGTTGATCTGAATCTGATCGAGTATGTAGAATCAGGAGTTCTATTGTTCTAATGAGATAGACTGTATTTTGTGGAGAACTGTCCATGTGTTAAATCTCACTCATACATTGTTTTTTCCTTATATTTACTCGTTGATGCACCCAAATAGAAATATAAGTAATAAACTGGGGAAAATATTACCTTTTTTGTCAATTGCCAATGTAATACACACTCAAATGTCAACAAGAAATTCCATACATGTATTATTCTTTGATCTCCATATTTTGTTCGGTGATATTTGAGAGGGTGACTTATATACGGTCCATGATACATGGATTTTTGGAGGAATGGATTTACTGCTCGTATGGTAATTGCATATGAGTAGCTTTCTTATTGTTGTGACTGATCCTGCATTCCTGCTGGTGATTGTTTTGAATTCTGCAAAGACTTTACCTGCCTGTATATCTGATTGCTTACTGTTTTGTCTACTTCAGCAATGCATTATCTTAACTTGTTGAACTCTTCCTACTTTGGTGTACTCATTTTTTCTATTATTACATTGTGTTAAATTGAACCAGGAGCTCTTCAGGATATCCTTCATTTGCATGATGTCCTTGCTAGGGTTTACCTTGCAAAGCTGTGCCATTCAATTTCTAGAGCTCGTGTATTGGATGGTAAGTGCAATATGCTTTTGTGCCTGTCTCGAATCAACGTTGTGATTCCAGAGTGAATGTATTGAATCATGGTTTTGGTCAAATTTGATTTATGCAGAAAGGCCTGATATAAAATCTCAGTACAGTTCTCTCCTTTATCAACTTCTTCTGGACCCAAGCGATAGGGTCTGCTTTGAGGCCATACTCTGTGTGTTGGGAAAAGTTGACAACACAGAAAGGTACTGATGATTTTCACCAAGTTAAATTTCTACATGTTTTCTTTCCTTACCTCAGTTTGACTTTTACACATGTGCATTTCCATATGAATTGCCATGTTTTGCAGTACAGAGGACAGAGCTGGTGGATGGATTCGATTAACTAGAGAAATTCTCAAATTGCCAGAGGCTCCTTCTGTGGCATCAAAGGGTATTCTTTCAAAAACTGAAAAATCTTCTAAAGCAAGACGTCCTCAGCCCCTCATTAAACTTGTAATGAGAAGGTTTGTATCTTCAGTCAAATGTTCAAGTGCTTGATGCCTCTATTTTCCCTGTATGTATTCTCTTCTTCACAGATAACCATGCTTATTTCTTTTTTCCCTCTCAGATTGGAGAGCTCTTTTCGTAGCTTCTCTCGCCCTGTTCTTCATGCTGCAGCAAGAGTAGTACAGGAAATGGGAAAGAGTAGAGCTGCTGCTTATTCTTTAGGTGTTTATGATGCGGCAGCCAATCTTCAATCTTATTCAGATAATCCTGACTCTCTTGATTCAGATATTAATGAGAACTCACAACCTGAAGGTACCATGATGATGTTGTAGTTTTAACTGTTCAATTATAAACCAACACAAATCATATGCACTGGACATTTTAAATTTAAAAAATAATTGAAGCTAGTTCCTTCAAGTCATTCCTGATTGGGCTAGTTGGACAACTTGACAATTAGCAGCCCATAGATGCAAATACAACTCTTTTAGAATTAGACTGGAGAATGAATCTTTGTAAGCATGAAATATAATTTATTGCAGCATGCTTACAGTTGTTCACTATCGCCCCCTTCTTTTGTTTGAAATCAAACTAAATGCTAAATGGTCCTATGGTTTAGTTAAATTTCACTTTTGTAATAAATTATGTAATTCTTCATGATCATGTTGCAGCTACTCGAAAGGCTAATCCACTATCCAATGGGCATGGTGGACTGGACACAATAGCAGGGTTATTAGCATCACTAATGGAAGTAGTGCGGACAACTGTAGCATGCGAGTGTGTATATGTTCGAGCGATGGTCATCAAAGCTTTGATATGGATGCAAGATCCACATGAGTCTTTTGAAGAACTGAAATCTGTTATTGCATGTGAGCTGTCTGATCCAGCCTGGCCTTCTTCTCTCCTGAATGATGTCCTATTAACTCTACATGCTAGGTTCAAGGTACTGTTTCATCCCATTTATGCCTTACTTTCAGATGTGTGCCTAAAAACATGGCATATGTATTCAAAAGCAAATTTAACTGTACTGCAATGACTTGAAGTTTCCATAGGTTTCGATGATTGTAAAAATATAATTCTATAGAAAATAAAAAAAATGAAGACATTCTTTTTTCTTGGACATTTGATTGTGAATTTGTAAATTTTGTTCTTGCAACTAAATTTTGTTTAGACTATTTTCTGGCATTGTTTTGTTTCCCCTTGTTTATGTGGTCAAATCTTGTTGCTTTTGCATTTTGCAGCTAATAATTTGATTATTAGTAGTATGTTCTCATTTGTTGGATATGCGGTTGATTTACTATTCTGGTTTATTCTTACATGATAGGCAACCCCTGATATGGCTGTGACTCTGCTTGAGATTGCTCGAATTTTTGCCACCAAAGTTCCTGGTAAGATTGATGCTGATGTGCTACAACTGCTGTGGAAGGTATATGCCTTTTACCAGACTGTACTGTCAAATATGAATTGATCATCAAGGTTTACTTTATGAGAGACTAACTTTTGTGTCGATTTGCAAAGCTGCAAATACTTTAGCTATATATGTAGTTGCCTGCCTTTTATTTATGTCATTTTTGTTTGCATGGGATTTTTTATGCGATGATGCTATGGGCACTTCATCAAGAAAGTAACACTTGTTATCTTTATAGACATGCCTTGTAGGAGCAGGACCAGATGGAAAACATACAGCTTTGGAAGCTGTGACAATAGTCCTTGATCTGCCGCCACCTCAGCCTGGTTCGATGTCTGGATTTGTATCTGTTGATATGGTATCTGCCTCTGATCCAAAATCTGCTATGGCACTGCAAAGATTAGTTCAAGCTGCTGTAAGAACAAAAAACTCACTAGGTTATTTTCTTCATGGATGGAGTCACAGTGTGCTGATGTCTTGGCCCTTAAATGGATTAACAGGTTTGGTTTCTAGGAGAAAATGCAAATTATGCTGCATCTGAGTATGCCTGGGAGTCTGCAACACCTCCTGGGACTGCACTAATGATGCTTGATGCTGATAAAATGGTTGCTGCAGCTAGCTCCCGCAATCCTACACTTGCTAGCGCTCTGACACGTCTCCAAAGGTGTGCATTTAGTGGTAGCTGGGAGGTATGCCCCTCTGAGAAGCTGACAGTATTGCATTTTCTTGTATCACTGGCATTTTTCTTACCTCATTGTTTACCTCTGTAGATCCGTATTGCTGCTGTCCAAGCCCTAACCACCATTGCAATAAGGTCTGGTGAACCTTACAGACTGCAGATATATGAATTTCTTCATGCTTTAGCTCTGGGGGGTGTACAGTCAAACTTTTCAGAATTGCAACTAAGCAATGGGGAAAACCAAGGTGCTAGTGGTACTGGTCTAGGATCTTTGATAAGCCCAATGCTCAAAGTCCTGGATGAAATGTATAGAGCTCAAGATGATCTTGCAAGGTACGTTGCCCACAAAATTCCACTTGGCTGTTGTAGATTGTCTTGAGCTGACTACTTTGAGTGGTTTTTTTGCAGGGATATTCGTCAGCATGATAATAGCAAACAAGAATGGAGTGATGAGGAACTTAAGAAACTTTATGAGACCCATGAGAGGCTTCTTGATTTCGTCTCTTTGTTCTGTTTTGTTCCAAGGGCGAAATATTTGCCTTTGGGTCCTACCAGGTAGGGGTTACTGTAATCTTTGGTCTTCTGATCTCCTGAAGCAGTCATCTATTCCTGGATTGAAAGGCTACTTCATTGCTAAAAGCCTAAAACTACTTAAAGAACTGTAAAATTCACGGCTCATCGCATGACATCTATTCCTATGTCTATCAACTTGTTGGCTTACAGTCTTACACAGCCCCAAAAGGGCAGTTGAGTGTAAATGGATGCCTGCCTTTTTTCTATTGTCCTTCCATACCTTTTTGCTGTGATTCTGTATTGAATAGCACTACCCTGTCCTTGGTATCATCTAATGTTGAATCTAATCTACAGTGCCAAACTCATTGAGATCTACCGCAACCGTCATAACATCAGTGCTTCTGGTGGTCTAACTGATCCTGCTGTTGCTACTGGAATATCTGACCTCATGTACGACTCCAAAGATGTGCATAAAGAGGCCATTACTATGCAATCTGGAATTGACCCTGATCTGGCTATGGCCTGGGCAGCAGGTTTGGAAGATGATGTTTGGGAAAATAATGCACCAGCTGTGGATAAAGTATGATTTATTACTTTGCTTTGTTGTTAGTTCCTAAAATTTCTACTTCCAATTAGTTCGAATAAGAAAATCTCCCTGCCATTGTCCATGTCAGATGAGTAGTTGTCTAACTAATTCTGCACAAGTTCCCCTTTGCCTGACATCAAGACCATTTTTTTTCTAATCATCGATGTTCTTCCTTCTCTGATCCTATGTAGGTAAAGGATTTCCTTGCTGGTTCTGGAACTGATGCTCCTGATGTGGATGATGAGGAATACATGAACTCTAGGCCATCAGTCAGTTATGATGATATGTGGGCCAAGACGATTCTTGAAACATATGAAGCAGATGTAAGTGTTAAAAACGTTATTACCTTATTGGGCTATTTGATTCCAGATGCCTTTTTAATTGATAGAAAATATCAAAACAATCTAATTTGTTTATATGTTTCAGGAGGATGATGGAAGGTCCTCTGGTGGATCCTCTCCTGAGTCAACTGGTTCTGTGGAAACTTCCATATCATCCCATTTCGGTGGCATGAACTATCCGTCATTGTTTAGTTCAAAACCAACAGGATATGGGGCCTCACAACAAATGGTATGTTGATGACCAGCAGACATAGCAATGGCTATCCAGGAACCTTTTCTGCTTCTTCATAACAATAGATTCCAGATGGCGCCATTTGCTTAAAGAGTCCTTTTGTTTCAGATACGTGAAGAACCGCCATCATATTCAACCTCAGTTCAACAGAGGCATGAGTCATTCGAAAACCCCCTTGCTGGGCGTGGAGGTCGAAGTTTTGGATCTCATGACGATGAAGACAGGAATTCTGGGAACCCTCAATTTGGGAAAGCACTGTATGACTTTACAGCAGGCGGTGATGATGAGGTATGAAGGCTGAAAATGTCTTTAGTTGGCTATATTGTACCTTCTTGAACTTCAATGCTTCCTTCATCAGAACTTGATGTGCATTAAGCTATTTAGCTGTATGAATCCATGCTTTTTTCTGGAGTAAAAAACTTAGTTATTTCATTGAAGCAAAATTCGTATTTTTCAGTTGACACGGGAAACATCTTAGTTGGTTTAGACAATTCTTTAATTTATGCTTCTGCAAGCCAGTGCTATATAGTAAAAAAACCATTTATGTCATAAAAAAGAAGAGGAAATGAAAGCACATGTAAACAATTTGAAATGATCAAACTGACTCTTTCTTACCTTGGAATGCAAACAAAACAAAGCTCATCATCCATGTAAATTGTTTTCAGTTGAGTTTAACCGCTGGAGAAGATGTGGAAATTGAATATGAGGTCGATGGTTGGTACTATGTAAGTTCTCATCTCACTGTTTTATTTTACTTGTTATTTCTTCTTGTACAAAAAAATTCCATATCCGTTATTTCTGTTACATGTTCAGGTAAAGAAAAAGAGACCTGGAAGGGATGGAAAGATAGCAGGTCTGGTCCCTGTTCTGTATGTGAACTCGTGATTGCTGCGTCCTGTGAGGCTGTGACATACTACTCTTGATAGCTGATTGGAGAAAATCCCTGCGAATGGCGTGTGGGAAAATTTTTCATGTTGTCTTCAATAGTCCATGCGGCCCCTTTTGAGCTCCTAACATTTAGCAGGCCCAGATCATCGTGGAAGGGCAAATTCAATCATCCTGGCGTTTGCATGATGCAGCAATATTGTTGCTCGTCGCTATTTCCTTCCTGATTTCGTTTGCTTTACACACACCACGAGTCTATTCGATTCATTGTTTATGTGTAGGACATGTGCTTCAAGGCTTTAACTTGTAGTTGTGAAAAGAGGCTGTAAACTGCTAGCTGTATTTTTTCTTCCAGGCCATTAGCTTGGCTTGTTTATTCAATAGAGGTTAAGTCCTGTTAATTTGTGTAAATTGTCTTGTGGAATATACATATTACATAAATGGACGTATACGATTATGAAAATGGCATGCGCCGATTACTTTCCTACTCTGAATTCACTTTTTCAAATGCTGCGGCCTGGCTAGCACTGTTTTCTTGTCCCTGTTGGAATTGACTGCACTGTTTTCTTGTTCCTGTTGGAATTGACTATCTTCCTGTGAAATTTCTGTAGAAGTCCGTTTTCAAGTGATGAACATTGTCGTAATTTTCTTCGATACTTCTACTCAGTTCAGCTATTTGCTGCGAGCGAGGCGGTCTTTTTCTGACGGTTAAATCATTTAGTTGCTATTTTTAGTTTGCTTAAATCTCATGTAAAACCCCTCCTAAACTCTAATACAACTGAATTATTCAATACAAAATGTAGGTATAAATTTTATCTAATATTATATGTATTATTACATATGTTGTGTATTATAATTGTGTGTTATATATTATCTAATATAAATTTTATTTGTTTGAAAATGTTCGAATTTATATATTTTACACGTGTAGTTATGAACTTACGAATTTGTGGTATTATTGTAAGTTTCTAATTTATCTTAGAAAACAATAAATATTATACTAAAATCTTAACAAGTTGTATTAAGAATTTGTATAACATTAACAATTTTATGTAGTTTTATATTTTTCAAATTTTACTAAAAAAATGGCTGACTAATTATTTAGTTGATAACATGGTTACTGAGCTGATACCGCTTGGTAACTGTCAGTGGTTAGTGCTCAATAACTTTTCTTGTACTAAGTAAGTAGTAAGTGTTATGTCAATAAAAATAGCAATTGATTCCATGATATGAAAGCAAGTAGAAAAGAAGATGCGGTTGAACGAGTTGGGGGCTATGCGCAAACTCGTCTATATGAGCAGAACATATACGATCAGAACAACAGCTTGTATTTTTGCATTTGAAGAGTCTCACACTCTCGCCCATAGGAGCCTAAAATAGTTCAATCACCAGCCTAGTGTTTCTTGTTCGTATGAGAGTAAGACAGACCTAGAAGGGTTAATTGCATCCATGCCACCGTTATTTTCGAAACCGAATGAAATGCCATTACTATTTCACTATTTGCTTCTATGCCATTACTATTCGTTCGTTCTCGCCTGCATGCCATTTTGTACACGTTCAGAGGCTACGGGCCCACCTGCAGCACAATTTTTTCTGTATTGACCATACTACCCTTTTCTTTTCCCCTATCTTCTTCTCTCCTCCACCGTCGCCGTCGCTGCCTTCTCGACTCCGTCGCCGCCGCAAGGCCCTCCGCCGCTAGCCCCCCGCCGCCGTGTTTCGTGCTCATCCTGCTGGTGCTCCTCTGCACTTGTACATGCACGACGTGCTGACGGGATCGGCGCCGACGGCAGTGCAGGTGCTGAACGGGCCGCGCGGCCACTTCGGCGACACGGTCGTCATCGACGACGTGCTGACGGCGGAGTCTAGCCCGTCGTCGTACGTCCGCCGTGGGCCGCGCCAATGGGCAGTACATGTGGGCGTATGTGGGGAACCCGGAGCTGCTGGTCACCGTGGAGGTGGTGCTCACGGCGGGGCCTTACGCCGGGAGCTCGGTCACTGTGGTGGGGCGCGACGACATCGGCGGCGCGGCGGTGCGCGAGCTCTCGGTGGTCGGCGGCACGGGGCAGTTCAGGATGGCGAGGTGCTACGTGCTGTGGAAGACCGTCCGACTCGGTGACCCGAGAGGCGAACACCGAAGGACGCGGGGGCTAGCGGCGGAGGGCCTTGCGGCGGCGACGGAGTCGAGAAGGCAGCGACGGCGACGGCGGGGAAGAAGACGGTGGAGGAGAGAAGATAGGGGAAAAGAAGAGGGTAGTATGGTCAATACAGAAAAAAAATGTGCTGCAGGTGGGCCCGTAGCCTCTGAACGTGTACAAAATGGCATGCAGGCGAGAACGAACGAATAGTAATGGCATAGAAGCAAATAGTGAAATAGTAATGGCATTTCATTCGGTTTCGAAAATAACGGTGGCATGGATGCAATTAACCCGACCTAGAACTATGTATTTTTTTGAGAAAATCAGGGAGCTATATATTTTTGTATTGATTATTTTTAAAATTTAGTATTTGTTTGTTTGACATGATATACATGAAGGCTTGTTGATTTACCGCACATGCAGGTTTGTTAGTTTGATGCATATTCAAAAGTTTGTTGATTTGCCGCACATGCAGGTTTGTTGGTTTGCCACATGTTTGAAAATTTGTTGGTTTACCGTGCAATATTTTGTTGGTTAGTTTGTGTATATCAGTTCAATGGTTATGACAAATTTTTATCGGAGTGTTGCTAAAGCATCGACTAGACATAACGTCGCATCACCTCTGCTTATAGACCTAAAAACAGGTTTTTGTCTTGGTATTAGAGTATCTTCATTGTAATTGTTATTTTTGACTTACTATTCATAACAATAGTAAATTTCCTTATTTTAATTAGTTTGTTATTTTGTTACTCACTCTATTATATTTACTATTCGTAGCAATACTAACATGTGCCATTGGGGGAAAGAAAAGGTAGCACACATCCCTGCTTAGCATGAGCCGGATACAGTAAAGTCACATGCACTGTCAACAATAATTAAATGGGATCTGAATTTGTTTTAAAAAATAATAAGTTGAGATTTAGGGAAATTGTTAGAGAAGAAAAAAATTTCCTACATTTTTTAGGAGTTCTCTATCTACAAATATAGGAATATAGGTTATCTATTTTAAGATGACTTTATAGACGCTCTTACCGTTACCGTGTTACCGTTCACGTCTGGGTTACCCGTGGTGACCGTCCGTTCGGACAAGCGAGAACAGCCGGTAGCAGGTCACATAGCGATCTAGGCCGCCGCCCGCTTCCTCCTTCGCGGCCTCGCCACATCTCCAAAACCGTCAGCAACCTCACCCCCCCACCCCCCACCCCCCCGCCCTCCCCCGGAGTCCTGACTGCTCCGCCTTGCTGCTTCCTGATCGCGCTCGAATGGTGCCAGCGGCGCGGCCATCGAACGGTTCGCGCTTAGAACTGGTATGGCTTCCTTCTCAACCCCCGCTCATGTCGTTGATTCGTTGCGTTGGTGGTGGCTGTCGCAGCCACCCTTCTCGCGCGGCTCCGTGACGGCGCGGCCAAGTTCGAGCTCCTCGACGACTCCGCGCCCGCGCCCGCGCCTGCTCCTCGCCCGGTTTGGCCTGCCCTCCACTGCTTCGCTAGGGTTGCCTCCTCGCTGTACGTGTGGTTTTCTCTCTATACCTGATAACATGAGAGTCGATTCAAGCGCGAGCGCCGAGCGGAGCTGAGTTAGGAGGTGTGTTGTTCGGGGTTGCAGGAGAGGCGGATGGTCGGGGGCGCTCAACAAGGTGGAGCACTATGGTGTCCAAAGGGTCACGGGTGATGGTCGGTGCATGTTCCGGGCGTTGGTAAGTATTAAGTAAAGTGTTGTTCGAATTTCGATTGCGTATTGGGAATTTCGTTGGATTCGCAGTGAAACCTGGGGTGGCTATTGTAGGTGAAAGGAATGGCAAAGAATAAGGGGATTCAATTGACCCCAATGGAGGAGGTGCAAGACGCAGGTAAAATTGAAATTGTGCTTAGTTCGTAGATAAATATTTGTGTTCTACTCTCTCTCCCTCGCCACTGGACAAACGCAGTCTCAAGTAGATGGATTTTTCACTGTTTTTTGGAGACAGTATGTGAAGCTGTAAGTGCTGAACTATGTGTAGAGCTTTGGATTCACATTTATGGAATTAATGGGGAAAATACCATCATTTGGTGCTACCATAATCCTTTGAGTAGTTGATACTCTCACTATTATCACTATATAATAAATCTCAACTTAAAAAATCATGATAGTGCACTCATGCAGTCCAGCTATAACTAAAAAGTAAAAAAAAAAACTTATTCACAAATCACAAAACAGAAAATCCACTACAAAAGAGACATAATTGTCCACAAAAGCTATATAAAGAGAAAACCCAACTATTATTGTAGATTTGAGTACCCCACTTATCCATCAATGACATAAATTGACTTCAAGTGCAGTTCTTAGCTTTGGCTTTGAAAACTCTTTGTTAAAAAGCATGCATTATTTTAGGATTTCCACATTTTTTGTTAGATGGCAGCAGGTCCAGCTTCCAACCATAACTTTTTGTAGGAAATTAACATAGATAACTGTTGGACACATCAATTTAGTTAGGCACAATTAGCCACCATTAGTATTCAGACATTTCTACTTGGCAACGCAAGGGGTCATTGCTTTGGTCGTAGAACAGAGTTCTTACGTTTCAGAGTACATGTTCCCTACCAACTGCCTCTCAGTAAAATTGTAATCAGATAGCCCCTTTACCCATCAGCCTCATAATGTATATTATTTTTCATGAGCAACTTCACCCTCCAAATAAACTTATGAGATTACCTGTGCTGGGATTTCCACTGAAATGTTCTACATATCCTCTGAAGTTTGAAGAGGATATAATATATCATTAAATATATTTTTGTGATGAAATCCACTTTTAATTTCCTAGATGATTTACGGATGGCTGTAAAAGAAGTTATCTGTGACAATGAGACTGAGCGACAAAATTATGAACAGGCAATTATAGCAATTACTGTGGAGGAATCATTGAGACGGTTAAGTTCTTATATCTTCAGATTTCCTTTGATGGCATGACTTGTGATAAATATGCTGACTATCCTTCTTTTGCAGCTACTGCCATAGGATAAGGCGATCTGATTTCTGGGGTGGAGAGTCAGAATTCTTGGTATGAACTTCATAATTCAAATATTAACATGTAATCCTTTTGTTTATGCAAACAATAGATATTCATCATATTTGACATATGGAACTAATGGAAGACCTGATTCAGATACGTGTATCTTGATTTCTCTGGTACAATTTATGTATCACTCTTCGTTTTTAAGTGTGCCAAAAGATATGATATTGTTTCATTTGAAGGTTCTACCTAAAGTAGTTTTACCTGTTTCATAGACTAGAGCACAAGGGCTTTTCTTGCTTTGTACTAGACTACTAGTACATGGTCATTTCGTACAAATCTATTCTGTATTTAACATGTTTACATTTCAGGTTTTATCTAGATTGTGTCGGCAGCCGATCGTTATTTATATTCCAGAGCGCGAGGTAAAACATGGATAACATCTATACATACTAAATGTGTGATCCAAATATGTAAATTTGTTGTGAATTGCGACTTTAAGAAAATGGTAAAAACATATTGTTCATTGCCATAGTCTACTGTAATATATTTCTATAACACATGTCGATAGGACCTGCATATCAATGAAACAGGAGGAATCATCTAAGGCAAAATTGAAGGCTGGCAAACCACCAATTCTCCTGTTTCTAGTACACTTTATTGTGACTTGTGAGAAAAAATAAACGCCAGTTATTGGAACTTGGAAGGGAAATAAATTTTAGGACCTATCATCACCATGCAAATTGCATTTCGGAATGATAAAGTTTTATGAAACAAAAAACAGCGAGAATTGACAATATGCCATGATTAGCTAGTGATTCATGATGAATAGTCGAAAGTGAACTTGAAACAGGATAACCAGGATTTTATTCTATGTTTCTGTTACCTTGATTCAATGTTCTGTATCGCAAGTGGTCCAGAATCTAGATATTTTTTAGGTTTTGGAAAAAAGAATACAGAACATGGGCAAATTATGGAACTGAATGAAAATTTAGCTAATGTCTGAACGCTTCTCTTTGCTTTTTTCTTGCTTGTGCATGACCCAATCCTCCAATTTGGAATTACTAGTTGGATATACTTCCATTGCAGTATTGTCTTTGTTTCCTTACAAGCTACCTCATCTTGCTTTGCTTTTATAGCTAGCCTTATATATTGATATGCGTCACTGGGTGATTGTCACAATCCCCATTTCAGCTTGACTTACTTCTCTACTGTTTGTGTAACAGTACCGTGGACGTGGAAATGGTTTTATTCCTATAGCAGAGTATGGACTGGAATTTTCCAAAGACTCAAAACAGGGGAAGAAAAGAGTACCAGTAAGACTGTTATACAGTGGGAGGAATCACTATGATTTACTAGTATAAGATAGTCGCAGAAAACGTTATCGTTACCCTGAACCTCTTCATTGCACAATTGATTTTCATTCCATGGTTCCCTTTTTTGATGCTGCGAAGTTTATGTTTGCCTCTTTGCAGACAGTTTGGATGCTATATCTGCCGTTCTATCAAAGTTGTAGGCATTTTGCGAGTGCATTTGCAGTACAAGATCGAAAATAGACACTGATCCTGATAATGTCTCACGAGTTGACTAGATGCTACTCCCTTCCTTTTATATTATAAGCCGTTTGAATTTTATATTATAAGTCAAACTTTTTAATCTTTTATCAATTTTATAGAAAAATATTTTAACAACTATAATATCAAATTAATTTATTAAATTTACCATAAAAATATGCCTGGTTTTATTTGAAATTGTAGATATTTTTATATTTTTTCTTTAAATGGCGTGTTCGCCGGACTTGGTTGCAAGGGGGCAACTTCAAATCATATCGTTATGTGGTTGCAAGCCCGGTTGACCGGAATCATGTTCTGGTTCGATGAGCTGTGGGCTGTTGATTTTTTGTTCAACGGCAACGTCGAGTTTTGTATGGGTGAGGGCATTTCCTTTGTTGAATCCCATTACTACATTTTTTTTCTAAAATCAGGGCAAAAAAAGGGCAAAAGGCGATTTTTGATTGGTTGCAACGGAGCAAGAAGGCATTATGCTCATTTCAAAGGGAGAAAAGAAAGGCATTATTGTTAGGGAAGAGGGGAGCCAGTAAATTCAAAATTTATGTTTAAGTTCAAGACTCATGCGCGTGTAAGATCATGGATTAGTATCTTCTAGCACGAGACGCGTTAGATGCAGTGGAAGAAGATGTCGGGATAGTGCGTCAAGCCTATCTTCGCTTTGTCCTTGCCGCACTTCGTCGATCCGATCGATGAAGACAATGTAGTTGTCGTCCATGAGTGTCGCTATTGGAGCAACGCCTCTACGGAGTCCACACGTATAGGGATAGAGTTCTTCCCACGGCAGCGTGCTAGCACCGACGTGAGAGACGGGGATCCTTGATTGAGATCAAGAAAGGAAGTAGAGGAGTCTTTAGTGACTAGGTCTAATCTAGGCTTATTCCTTGGTTCCAAGACGTCCTCCTCTCCTTTTATAGGGCTGAGAGCCCCTTAGTTATGCTCATCTCGAAACCCTCAAAACCGTAATAGATCCAATCTATTCGCTGATGTCGAAACTTCCGATCCTGGATCGAAACTTCTGATAGGGTATTTTAGGTCTCCCGATACAATACGACACGCAACAGATCCAATCTGTTATCGTCCACCTCGAAACTTCCAATACCATATCGGAACTTTCGATCAGTACAAAATTCCCTGATTCTGAATCGGAACTTCTGGGTCGTCGGAACTTCCGATACCATATCGGAACTTTCGAAGCAACATTTTCTCTCTGTATCGTGACCAAATAATAATCAGAACTTTCGATACTACCTATCAGAACTTTCGATCCACGGAATTTTCTCGGGCATCTCCCACTTGCACAAGAACCAATTCTTTGCATGTTTTTAATCCATCCCCTTAAGTGTGTGACCTGATAGGTTCATACACTAACGGTTGTTCATTAGAAATTGTTTCCGACTCACTGATCAATAGAGGTACCTAGCAGCACATATTGACTCCCGAAAACGTACAAAATCAAATTTTCATGAACCTTGATATACACAAGTATTTGTCCCTTTATCACACACCGTCAGTCAAGCTTAAGGCGAGATACGTGCCACCCTTGTTAGTTAGCTCGACATTTCACTCGATCAAGTATCAGATTCAAATCATGACTAACTCCTTAGTCATAGTGGCATGGCCATGCACTTTTCCAATCCAATACCTCGAGGGGCCAGAGACGACTCTCCCATTATTAGGAGGGGTAAATTCCATCTTGGCCGTTCATATCCCAAGACATGTTTCACAACACACCTGAAAACAACCCTTATTACTACCTTGTTACGGAATATCGTTAGAAACATCTAAGGTTGTCACTACACATTTTGGAATCAAATGATGATCTCAGGTCCAAGTACTCTACAGGTACACCATTTGAGATGACAACTGTTGGCACTTTACAATAACAATCCCAGCGGTATCTCAAATGAGTATGTCCAACACCATGTTCACCAACATGTATCCACATTATTGATTTGACATCTCTATGTTGGCACTTTACAATAACAATCCCAACGGTATCTCAAATGAGTCTATCCAACACCATGTTCACCAACATGTATCCACATTATTGATTTGACATCTTTATGTTTATGATCTGTGAAACAAAATCATCAATCAGTCGGACGTGCTAATCCATGTATCATCATTATCCCACGTGATAACAAGATTAGGGACCCTTTTGAACAACATCATCATAAAGAAAATAGTTTCACATAACAAGTCATACTCATTAATTAAATGCAAACGATATTTATTCAAGGAACAAGATAACAATTATCCTCATACATTATCATAGACTATAATAGCATCTTCCACAAACACATGACTCACTCACGCAAATATCTAATACTCATAGAGCTCGTATGCGCCTCATGCTTGGGCTCTAGAAGGGGCTTCATCAACGGATCCGCCATGTTCAACTCCGTGTGCACCTTACAAATCTTCACATCACCTCTCTCAATGATCTCGCGGATCAGGTGATATCGCCGAAGTATATATTTGGATTTCTAGTGCGATCTAGGCTCCTTGGCTTGCGCAATGGCACCACTATTATCACAATAGAGGTCCATTGGACTGGACGCACTAGGAACAATACCCAGCTCATAAACAAACTTTCTGATCGAAACGGCCTCCTTCGCAGCTTCTTAAACGGTGATATACTCAGCTTCTGTTGTAGAATCGGCCACTATCTCTTGCTTGGAACTCTTCCAACTCACTGCTTGTAGAACACAAAACCAGATTGCGATCGAGAATCATCTTTATCGGTCTGAAAGATAGCATTCGTGTAACCACTTACAATGAGCTCCTCTTCACCATCGTATACTAGAACATTTCCTCAGTCATTCTCAAGTACTTGAGGATACTCTTTACTATAGCACAGTGACTTTCACCTAGGTTCGATTGGTACCTGCTCGTAACACTTAGAGCATATGACACATCTGGGTGTGTACATAGCATGGCATAAATGATGGATCCAATTGTGGAGGCATACGTGATCGCACTCATCTTCTCTAGCTCATCAGGTGTCGCAACATACTGAGTCTTACTAAGAGAAATACCACGTGACATTGGCATAAAACCCTTCTTAGAATTTTGCATTTTGAATTGATTCAAAACCTTGTCAATGTACATACTTTGGCTTAATCCAATTAACTATTTTGATCTATCTCTATAGATCTTAATGCCCACTATGTATGCTGCCTCTAAAGATCTTTCATCAAAAAATTGTTTTCCAGCGAAGTCTTGATAACATTCAAGAGAGGAATATCATTTCCTATTAACAATATGTCATCCACATATAGGATCAGAAATACAAGTGAGCTCCCACTAGCCTTCTTGTAAACACAAGGTTCTTCTTCGTTCTTGATGAAGCCAAACCCTTTAACTACCTCATCAAAATGAAGATTTCAACTCTGAGAAGCTTGCTTCAATCCATAAATGGACTTTAGCAACTTGTAAACTATCCCAACATTTCTTGGACCATAAAGATCTTCAGGCTATGTCATGTACACATCCTCACTTAGGTTTCCATTTAAGAAAGTTGTCTTGACATCCATTTGCCATATCTCATAATCATAAAATGCGGCAATAGCTAGGATGATCTATTGGGAATAGCATCAACACTTAATTTTCTAAGGGAAAACTACTCTAGCATCGTAATGTCCCTAGCGTACACGAAACATGTAAGAATAGAATAACAGGAACATAAGAAAGCATCACGGGCAATCATATTAACTGTGACATGGCATGACCTTCTTCACATGGCGATCTCCATCTCCATGGCTCCCGTCATTGAGTATGTGCTCCCGGCCTCCATGAAGAGTACTAGTCTATCTCGCATAGCCTATACTAATTACATGAGCCGAAGCACCGCAAGAATGACGTGCAAGTCGTAATAAATTTTACATCAGCCTTGGGTTGTAAATAACCATGACACACAAGCCATATTTAATTTACATTCATGGCATGCATCTCATACATCACATTTATCCAAGGTCATACTAGTCACATCATTCTCTACAAAACAAAGTTAGGCGAGCAATCTACAAGTGACTGGATTCTAGATCTGAAAAACCCAACTCAAGAGGCTTAGAATTTCAAATTCGGTTGGGTCGGAACTTTCGATCCCTGGAACTTCCGATCAATATTGGAATCTCGCACCGCAACAATTGCTTTCTGTATCGAATCATTATTCGATATCGGAACATCCGATCATCATCGGAACTTCCGATTCGCCATCGGAACTTCCGATCTATCTCGGATAGAAATAAATTTAATATGTTTTTCCACCATGTATCTTCATACATGAGGGATCCAGATCGAACACTATGCACGTAGGCTCTGATACCACTATTGGGGAATAGGGGAGCTACGCTAGCTGACAAATTCAAAATTTACGCCCTAAGCCCAAGACTCATGCGTGTGCGAGATCATGGATCGGTACTTTCTAGCACGAGACGCGCTAGGTGCAGCGGAAGAAAATGTTGGGGTAGCACGTCAAGCCTATCCTCGCTTCGTCCTTGTCATCCTTCGCCGATACGATCAATGAAGACGACGTAGTCGTTCGCATGTAGATGTCCACGAACGTCGCTATTGGAGCAACGCCTCCAAAGAGTCCACACATGTAGGGATGGAGTTCCTCCCACAGCAGTGTGCTAGCACCGCACGTGAGAGACGGGGATCCTTAATATCAACGATTGAGATCAAGAAAGGAAGTTGAGGAGTCTTTGGTGGCTAGGTCTAATCTAGGCTTATTTCTTGCTTCCAAGACGTCCTCCTCTTCTTTTATAGGGCTGAGAGCCCCCTGGTCGTTCTCATCTCGAAACCCTCAAAACCGTAACAGATCCAATCTGTTCGCCCACGGCGGAAGTTCCGATCCTGGATCGGAACTTCCGACAGGGTATTTTAAGTCTCTCGATACAGTACGACACGCAATAGATCCAATCTGTTATCGCTCACCTCGGAACTTCCGATACCATATCGGTACTTCCGATCAGTACAAAATTCCTCGATTCCGAATCAGAACTTCTGGCTCGTCGGAACTTCCGAAGCAACATTTGCTCTCTGTGTCGAGACCAGATAATAATCGGAACTTCCGATCCACGGAATTTTCTTGGGTGTACCCTTCAATTATGTGTTTGCCAAATGAAATGAAAGTTGATCTAGTTAGGGATGAAAACGGTCCGTATTTGGATGGATAATAGTCAAACCATATTATATACCATTTTGTCATGGATTTAGATTCGGTTAAGATGTTAAATGAATGCAGATATGGAACATATTTTTTGATATCGGAATCGATGCGGAGTCGGAGCGGAATTAAGTCGGAAATAGATTAAACGGTTTAAGATTATCGTATAATACTATAATACATGTATAATAATGTATTAAGCTAATACACAATAATGGGCTGTCATTTGAGTTTTTGGATCTTTGATGTTCAGACGGAAATGTCTAATGCGCATATACAGATGAACAAGTATAACATATACTAGATGTTGGGGCGCGCCAATGGCGCGCCTCCTGTGATATTCATTGAGATCGAGGCGCGCCAATGGCGCGCTTGCATTAATGTTTGTTTTACGTTTACGTTCGTCTAGTAAAAAAGACCGACTCACTAAGAATACATAACTCAATCAAATCACATATTACTTTTCAAAAGACAGATGTGTATTTTCCAGATGCACAAAAAAATATTAACACAGAGCCGTTAATGCTAGCAGAACTCACATTTTTTTTACAAGCAAATAACAATTCAGAGCATCTAAATACATGCTCTAAATACAAGGTTTTGGTACAACGGTTGGTATCGCTCTTTTATATCTTTTCCCTCTTTGTTACTTTTTGTAGCACCTAATTCGACTCTAGAAGAAACCCTTTCAGCAAACTTTAGAGTCCTTATAGTCTCTGGATATGACTCAACATCAAGATTTATTCGAACAAACATTAGTGTCTTTGATTGCCCACCTGCAAGAAATTATTATAAAGAACTTGTGTTAACTTGTTATTTCTATATTGCACATAAAACATACCGCCATAAACTCCATTGTTCATTGTGGCTGTGACGCACCAATGGTGCACCCGCGGCGATGTTAGTTCAGCATTCATCTCCATTCGAGAAAAATAATCATGTAAAACAAAATAAATTATCTAACTTTAGAACACATATATAATATTAATATTTACTTCAGTTCTAGGTCCATGTGCTCTCATGACCAGGTCCATTTACATATTGGTATTGAGGACAAGCAGCTTAAATTATGATGATCTATGTACAAATCTCTGGCAAATTGATATTAATGCCAACGAAAAGGGCTCCTTCTCTAACTAAACAACAACTGAAATTGCAATCCACAAAGAAGAAAGGACAGCCTAAATTTTTGGTAAGTGACAGAACTGATACTTACTCTAGGACTTCAAAAGAAGCATCATCTAGAGTTGTGTCCACTGATCCAGATTTAACAGGCTATGAACAAAGAAAACTATAGTTAATTTTTATTACGATGCAACGAAAAATTTATAAGCTTCTGACTTGAAGAAGATCAGATAAATCTGAGCCTTACCAAGGACTGGCAAGCTGAGAAACCATGTTGAAGAATATGGTTTTGATATTCCAGATGTGATGAGTGATTGTCAACGGAAGTCAAAGAGGAAGAGAAAGGAAGACCTGCCGAGTCTGAGGCGCATGTGACTCAGGTACACGGGCAGTGAGCGACGGCCGGGCAGAGGAGCTGCGGAGTCGGGCTGGCCCAATCCGGGTACATGGCTAGGAGCGGCAGATGATCCACTGGTCTGTTGACTGGGTTTGACTCAGGTACACGGGCGGCGAGCGATTGCCGGGCTGAGGGAGCTGCGGGGTCGGGTCGGCCCAATCCGGGTACCCGGTGCGAAGACGGTGGACGCTTTGTCAGTTTCGGCGTAAAACTGACAATCTATCGTTAATTCGTTTTTAGGATATTAATAATTAGTTTTTATGTTTAGAATATTTTATTTGAGTCAGGTGATTTTTCTAATAATTTTTTAGTAATTTTCGGAATTTATTTTAGAGTCAGTTTATTTACCTGAGGGTAAAGTAGTCTTTTCATGTATTAGGATTTGCCTATAAATAGGCCCCTATCCCCATAGGGATAGATGACTGTTTTTTTTTTCAGATCAATCTACAATCTATAGTCCAACAAATTTTTCCATCGCCACTTGCCATTTTTCAATCTACCGAGAGAATTCCTGCACATGAATTAGATTACCGTGATGGGGAATAGCGCCTGCGCTTGACAGAGTCTTCAGGAATCGCTACAGCGTGCAGCGTTTTGCCGGATCAGCCACAGCGCTGGAAGCCTTCTTCGATAGATTTGCTGCAGCTAAGTTTTCTCAAAGTTTTATCCAAAAAACATGAGTTACAAGAAATCAATTTGAGTTTGCTTTCTGTATTTTGTTTTCGCCGAGAGAAGAGCATTCCAGAACTGTTTGTTTCGGCCAGGATCTTCAAACTCAAATTGATTTTTGCTTTCCCTTGCCTTTGGTATTCATCCGAATTATTGTTGTAGCTCTAGCCTGTGATCATGTACAGCTGTGAGAGACTTTGAGCCAGAACCTTCTACATTGTTTTGCAATTGAAATTTGCTTTGCCAAATATGTTCATCCAAAGGAAAAATACCTGCGCGTGATTCTATACAGTGTATCGCTGAGTTTTGCCGGAATCTGCTACAGCCCTGTCGACACGCAACCTGTTCATCATCCAGCAGCAGATTTCGTCAGCAGTTCTTCCTGGATTGAAATTTCTTCAGCGAATTTTGTGCATGTGATTTGATCTCCTATATTTTAGCCGGTTAGTTAAACTTACATTTATCCATATTTTAATTAGCTGAAAAAATAATCTCGTAGTTATCTGTTCTTAATTAAAAATTAATCTCGTCGTTAAATTTTAATCCACCTATTAGTTATCTCGTATTATTTATTTTAATAGATCTGTTTAATCTGCTCATATAAAAGAAAAGGAAAATTTATTAATCGTAATAATTTTTCTCTCTCTCGCGTGAAATATTTTTAGGTTATTTCTGAATTAATTTTTTTGGGTGATTCATTTTTATTCAGTTAATTAGTACTTTATTTTTAGACGGCAATATGAACAACTTATAAGGATATTTAGAGTTTTTTTTATTACGTCATTAAATATGTCTAGTACCCATTTTTATTTACTGTAGTGATTCTTTTTAGTTTAACTTTAATATCATTTTAATTAGGACACCGGTCATTTTTAGGTTAGACAACTTTAGTACCAATAATTTACTTTACTAATATTGTTTGTCTGGTTAAGTTCGTTTGGGTGTTGAGATTAGATTTTAGTTTAACAAGAAATTTTTAGGCGCCCATTCACCCCCCCTCTGGTCGCTACTTTCGGTCCTACACAAGCCACAAGCTTCCGAGTTGAATTTAACTTCACAGCTGGCTCTGAGATTACATAAAAATTCAGTAAACACAAGTCACAAACCGACATGGAGAACAAACCACTACTAACCAGCCACCATAGTCTCACTGCACCAGTTGAGCATCCATCACGAGCAGGTTTCACACAAACCGTTTCAGTTTGTAATTTGGTTTCATGTCATTACAGGTATCAGCTAGAGACAACTTTAGTATCTCTTTTGTTGCTCTTACATCCTTTTCTTTGTGTGAACTCCAGAACTAATCAAAGAAATATATTTGCCAGCCACCAAGAAGAGGCCATAGCTAATCAACATTGGAGTTCAACTGACTATGAAATCAAGAAAAAGATGAAAAGGGAAAATATGAACAATTTATGTAGTTTAGGTCCAAGAAAAATTAAAAATGAAATGAAACGGAGAAATCAAGAAACGAAGGATCACCATGGCGTAGGAGAGTCGATCACAATTTCATTTTTGGAACTCAAAAACAGCTACAGTATAGAGCAAATGCACTAATAGGCCGATAGCCAAAATAGTGTGTTTTAGCCTTGTCAATATATGTGGTATAATTGAGGTTTCGCTGAAAAAAGTTTGTTTTTATTGCAAGTGTGATATAGTGCTCATGTGCATCAACACATACATCTGTTCAGTTTGGAGTTTCCTTACATTTAGACCAGTAAGTTCAATTTAAAAAATTTCAGTATAATATTGTGATTCCAAAGCTAATTTGTTTTAGCCTTCTCAAGTCTTTCACAGATGCAAGTTGTTTTAGAACTTTAAGGCAGTTTTTCCTCTTTTCTTCTGTGTTTGTTCTTCCATGTTTGTCCTTGCCAAATAAATGTTAACCCTCACAAACAAATCACTCATCTTTTCCAGTGCAAAATAAATGAGGGGCAACAAAGTCAATTGAGCTGATCTCTTAATTCTTGTGCATAAATCTAAAATAACTATATTTGGAGACAGACAGAGCCTGAATAAATATTTTAAAAATAGAAACAGGCCTTTCCAGCAGGAGATGCTAAGAACCTCTGATGATCAGCTTTAGTAAATCTGCAGCATGAGTAGCTAGTGCAACCAATGCACTCTGTAAATCATACACATCAGAAATCAGAGGGACTACAGTTGTGAAATTTTGTAGTATTGTATACTACTGAATTGAATCGAATCTGATATTCAGGAATGACAGTTGCGTAAGTAGTACCTGTTGAAATGTCATTTTCATCTCGAAGTAGCTGATCCAACTCTGGTCAAAGAGTTTCTTTCCTGGTAACATGGAAATAGGAAGATGATCATCACATATGTTCAGAAAGGAACGTGTTTCATCATCACATCATCATGATGAAGAAATAGGAAGTTCATCACATCATTACATAATCTATCATGTTTTGTTATTTGAACTGCTTCGTAAGAGCAAGCATTTTTCTCTCTGACATTTCTTTTGAGCGACAAATGTCCAGAGCTCCTCTCTTTCTAACATTAATCCATTCTACTTCAGTGATTTTTAGAGTTGGAGTAGCATACTATGGTTCAATCAAACGCAACCTTTTGTTTTGGAAATCTGGGAAGATATAACTGAAGGTGTTCCTTTGATTGATTTTGGTATGTCATGTTGTTCACATGACTTAGCACACCTTCAAAATGTTTTAGCAGGGAAATATGTAGCAACTAATTATATGTGGTGGCAGGATAAGCAACTAAACGTCAGGTAAAGTACAGATACGGACAAAAGATCAACTCAACAAAAACATAAAAATGCCAACTTTGCCATACCTTCTCAACATTTCTGGTACCATCTTCTCAACAACGACATGGACCTTACACATAAATTAAGCATCTGTAAGAAATAGAAGAGAACATGAAGGTTCGAACCTATATATTATTAAAATAAGATATGGTCCAAATGCTGCATAAATCTTTAAAAAATAAAGCAAAAAAACATAACACACAAGCACAAAGTGAAGCGCTCCTTACACTAAAGCAAAGCACACATCACAAAAGCACAATGTAGCATCCTTTTTAGACCTTTGTAATCCAATATCTGCAAGAGGGGAAGAAGGGAGCATATCACATATAACAAGCACAATATGCACACGTAAAGCAGCTCATGTACTTGAGAGTTGACCTAGGCAAAATTTCCTAGTAGTGGCCTAGTGGAGTACATCGATTAATCGAGACATCATACAAGATTATTGTGACTTTATAAAACATGACAGAACAATTTAGGCAAACTATCCAAATTACCTCGGCAATGGCCTGATTCTCTCTGATCAAACCATACAACAAAAAAGATCAAACCTTACACAAGATCCAAGAATCTACAAGGTAACGGGCACACCAGCAGATCCATACTTGGAACGTGTGCTTTAGCAGCTCCTCGGCTGCAAGAACCCAAACAAACACATTGATTATCACTGAGCAAACGCATGCAGGAATTCCAAGGTGTTGAAGCTCCTCGGCTGCGTCGAGCTTGACAACGTCGAAGTCACCGTCGCCCTAGACCGCTTCTTTGGGGAGCACTTCGTCAGCGGAGGCCGCAGAGTGAAGCTCTCGGATGACAGGTGCGGGAGGGGGCGGAGGCAGAGGTGGAGCCAGGAAGAGGATAGTCGAAGAGAGGAGGGAGGCGACGTTGAGGACAATGAGATGAGCAGCGGAGATCTCAGAGGATACGGAGTAGATATCGGAGGAGGAGAGGGGATTAGACTCACCGGAAACATAGGCGGCGAGGTGGCATCGGACGAAAGCCATGCGCTCACAAAGAGCAACCCGCCGGAGAGAGCGGGAGAGGCGGAGGGGCCTGCAAGCGCCATTGGAGCGGTGCCGGGGGCTCCGAATAAACCCTAGGGAATGGGAGGGGAGGAGAGCTCGTGGGGTGAAGAGTAACGCAGAGGTGCGGGGAAGGCGAGCGCTCCAGATTGGGGGGCGGATGGGACGAGAGGAACGAAAAGAAAAGGAGGGATGCGACGCATGCGATAGATCAACGCTTGTCGGCACTGGAGAAGACGACGACGCCGACCTTAGCTTCGCCCATCACATTTATCTCGCGTGTCTTCTTGAGTATCTCTCCTCCTGCTTATGGATCTGCTTGCGGTGGTAAAACGTCGAGGCCTCCCATCACTTAAGCGTCGCCGCGCTGTGGAGGCGGTGGCGGAGCGAGCCCCCAGCGGCGGTGTAGCCCGTAGGTGGAGGCGGAGCGAGTCCCGGCGGCGGTGGAGGCGAAGCGAGTCCTCGGTGATGGCGAAGTGAGTCCCAGCGGCGGCAAAGGTAGAGGCGGAGCGAGGTGGAGGGGCATGCGAGCACCATTGGAGCGATGCGCCCGGATGCAGGGGCGGCGAGCGCTGCTGCGAAGGAAACTGGAATGCAAGCAGTGAGGGAAAAGAGAACTGAGCGCAACTGCGGAGAAAAGGAGTTGGTAGCGCGGAGTTCAAGACAAAAAGGTTGCGTGCGTGTACAGGGTTTGAGATGACAAGCGAGGGGACCGATCATGCACAGTAGCTGAGATAAATCTAAGCTGCGTAGGGAAGATCGGACGGCTGAAAAAAAAGACGACGTGGCCAGGCCGGCGGGGCGCCCAACCCGTCGGCCTTTATGGTTTCTAAATGTACACACACTTTCACACATCAACTGCTTCTTCTACAAGATTTATACGTATAAACAACTTTCACGGATCATGTGAAGATGAACATGTACAATATATATATATATATAAAAATATTATCCTACACCACGGGTGTAGCATAGCTATTCTACCGAGAAATTTACTACTGAGAAAAAAGTAGTATTTAATTGTCATTCTACTGAAAAAATCTACTACTGAAAGTAGTCGGTGTAGAATAACTATTCTACACATGTGGTGTAGAATAGCGCTTCCATATATATATATATATATGTATATATACACGCACACAAATGTTATTCTACACCATGGGTATATAATACTATCCTACACCGACATAGAATAGGGGGTCAGGATTGGGTGGGGCGTAGGGGCACACTGGATGAAGTAAGCACGGTTGGGTTGATCGGTGTAGAATAGCATTCTACACCTGTGGTGTAGAATAACGTTCCTCTCTCTATATATATAATCTCAAATCACTGTTAGTTCTTGTGTGATTTTGCTAGACTACTGGTGCACCGAGCCATTAACTAAGTAATAATCTATGGCTCATGGGGTTGTGTACAAAACTATATATTCTGGATCCACAAAAAACTAAGGAAGCTAATCGTGAATCTCACCTAGTCACCTGTTAGTTGATCTCCACAGCTTCTGCCCGGTGTCAAGTGCGATCATCATATCAACGATCAGTCACCGCTATCGACTAGCCACATGCTGAATAGGCAAACAACACCACAGACTCATTGTAGAAATCCAAAACTAAAAATAAATGAACAGGAACATCCGATTTTAGTGCGGCTTAATTAAATTCGAATTATCCAATTTTAGTAGATTCGAATAATCACATCAAAATTCGGATAATCCGAATTCATCAGATTTAACTGTTATCATATATATAGATCTACATCCATATTGAAATATCCAAATTTAGATCGGAATTCACTAGATATCAAAAAATCGCTATCACATCCTCAATCCATCACGGGACAAATGGTGACGCTCACCGTGAGGTCGTACGTTCCAGACCAAACCACGCTCGAAGGCTGAAGCAAACGTCGCCAAAACGAGCAGCAGCTTGTTCGTATGCCGTAGGTATAACATAGCTGTCATCGGAGTAAATGTTGCATTCATCCCGTGTCCGTTTGCTACCTGCCATGATGGGCCCTACAGCTCAGCGTCTTATCACCGTCCTTTCTATACGCAGTAAAAGTACAATAGTGTTTTTTTGTTGTTGATTCTAATATTTTTTTTAAAAAAAAATCGAACGGTATTTTACCACCTAATAAAAAATACTGATCAGATGCAGCATTTGATGATATTATTTGCAACATAAGAAAACAAGTACACATATACATTTCGGTAGTTAGAAACTTAACTTAGTTTTGACGGTGTTTTATTTTATTTATTTTACTAAATTTTTTATAAACTAATGGAACAGGATTCACCTTAAAACTAAACTTGAGGAAGATCTGATCGTACCTAAACTCTTTCGCAATTTTAAAAAGGGAAAATTGATTATATACTCTTCCACTAGTCTGAAATCTAAGATATACCCTTCTCTAAATATAAATTGATTATATACCCTTTTCTAGTCTTTTTTTCTAGAAAATATCCTATTTTACACTTTAAACTATATTTTATGTATTTTATGCAAATCAAAGTGAAAATAAAATCGAAAGTTATTTCTTCCTAGATGCAAGCAAAAAATGCTAGTACAAAGCAAAATAGCTTAAGCCAATAATTGTGTGTATATGAGAGTATTTTTAGTCATTTAAAATGATGAATACATAAAAAAATTAGTTTAGAGGATAGAAAAGGGTATTTTATATAGTAAAAAGATTAGATAAGGATATATAATCAATTTACATTAAATTTCAGACTAATGGAATGGCTTTTAAAAATCAATCACATGCGATAGCCAATACGGTTGCCGAATAGCGGACAAATGACAAATCCCTAGTAATAATTGCGTGGTATTTTTGTTAATGAGCACGGCCCCGCGCGCGGGCCCATTTTTCCCTCACTGACGCGCTCGCGTTTCCCCGTTTTTTCCCATTCCGTCGGCCGTCGCGGCAAAAGTGAGACGCCCAAAATCCTCAAGGAATCCCCATTGCTGCTCGCCCTCGCCTGCATATATAAGCGCGGCCATTGCGACGGACGCCGCGAGAGGCGCTCGTTCCCGGCGCGTAGGAGAGGAGGCTGAGATCGGATCGATCGGGCTCAGATCTTTAGCTGGCCGCGCCGCCGCCGCCGCGGAGAAAGAAAGAGGCCGGACAGAGGGAAAGCGGCTACGATGTTTAGTGGGACGCAGCAGAAGTGCAAGGTGTGCACCAAGACGGCGTACCCCATGGACCAGCTCTCCACCGACGGCGTCGTCTTCCACCGCTCTTGCTTCAAGTGCCACCACTGCAAGTCCACCCTCTCCGTATGTCCCTCCCTCTCCCTACGCTTATGGCTCATCGCACGCGCGCCTCTCTTTCGTTCTCTTCCGTGTTCTTTTGTTCTGGGTGAAAATAGAAGGGGAAAAAAGGCATTTTTATTGCCCGGGAAAACGTAAAGATGGATTTGTAGGATAGTATAATGTTGCAAGTAGATAGATCTGCGGATTGATGTCGCAAATGGATCCGGTGCCTGGGTTTCCCTATCAGAATCATGTCTTAAAGAGATCATGCTTTTGTCCATTTCACATCTGCTGACTTGGTAAAAAAGGATCATGAGAAGATCGATGGAAAAATAAAAAAAATGCCTTTTGATCTTGTAGTTAGTAATAGTCATGGCGATTGTCTATGCAAAGATGCGCATCAATCTGACTTTCTGGTTATCTCGCTCGCGATTTGACAGCTTACCAACTACTCCTCGATCGAAGGAGTGCCCTACTGCAAGCCCCATTTCGAGCAACTGTTCAAGGAGACCGGGAGCTACAACAAGAGCTTCCAATCACGTAAGGCAAATTACAAACCAAATTTTTGAACGTGGGAAGTTGCGTATTTCGTTGATCAAATGTGTTCTAATGCAGAGCCCTTGCTTTTATTTGCTCTTTCTTCTTCTCATTGCAGCCGCCAAACCCGCAACGGAGAAGCTGTCTCCTGAGCTGGTGAGTGCCATTGGCTGCATGCATAATTATGCATCATTTTCTGTTTGTTTTCATTCCAAAGTAGTAGGAGTATGTGTCTTGTGTGATTCTGCCGGCGCTGCTCAACTGACTTTGTCCGAAACATGCAATGTCAGACAAGATCGCCAAGCAAAGCGGCGCGCATGTTTTCAGGGACACAGGAGAAGTGTGCCACCTGCGGTAAAACCGCATATCCTCTTGAGAAGGTAACACCACATAATTTCTGCGCCCTTTTCATCTTCAGTTCCAAACTGTGGCGTGTCAGGTGACTTCTTCCTGAACTGCGCTGCTTGATGTTAAAATAGGGACAGATAGAACATCCTATTGTCTATCAAGAGGGATCTTGTGGGTGCATTATTCCGTCTAGCTGTAGTGTTTTAATGTAACAAGCTGTAAAGTTTTTGTCTTGATTGTCCTTGTTCGCCAAAATTTTCTAACCATTTATGACCCTCAAGACTTGAGAACATGCAGTGGTTATGATGCAAAGATGTTAATAATAAATCTTGCAGGTGACAGTTGAAGGACAGGCCTACCACAAGTCCTGCTTCAAATGTTCCCATGGGGGCTGTGCCATTTCACCGTCCAATTACGCAGCCTTGGAGGGCATCCTCTACTGCAAGCACCATTTCTCTCAACTTTTCAAGGAGAAAGGAAGCTACAACCATCTGATCAAGCGCGCGTCAGTCAAGCGGGCCGCCGAAGCACAGCCAGCTGCCGATTCCTCTTGATTGTGCTGTGCCAAGTGCCAAATCTCCAACGAGATTTGAAGGCAAAAATTCGGAAGCCTTCTGTTTTCTACTTAAAACCTCTTGTTTGTATGGCCGTGTGCCATGTTCTGGTTCTGAGGCTACCGGGGCCTAATCTATTTCGTGTCATCTGTTGTGCTAGATCGATCACATTGGTGAGCCATGAATATCATGTCGTTTTCAGAGAAATCGTTGTGCAAGTACTGATCGTACCTTGGGTTGATTGCTACACTGAGCGTTTATGTACATGCTCAGTTGCGTTATCCGATCCCTTTTACTTTAGCACTAGGCGAACTGAATTACATTAGGAAGATGTTTGGTTGGTCTAATTGTAGCTCCTATCAGATTATAGGGTTAACAAAAAAATATTACCCACGTTTGTTTCAGTAAATATGAGGGATATTGTTGCTAGGTCTAAAGGAAAACAATTGCAGTTAGTGTAAGCTCTTATCGTTACAGCTATTTAAGACCGTAACATAAACAAAATTCATTACATTTATCAACCCAAAAAATCTAACAAATCTAGTAATTTGATACATTATTATCATTGCAATCATTAAAAGGAGCTGCCCTTTGCTAGCACCACAGCAAGCCACGCCATCGTTTTGCAAAAAGCCCCTTGAGTTTTTCAGTAATTCATTAAGACCCCGGCCATTTTGGCTGTCGTGGACGCCTCGGCGCGCCACCACGTTGCCCTGGACGGGCCTGTGTTTTTACGAAAATATCCTCATTTTATCGGTAATTGCGTGAAGATTCTGCACCGTACTTTTTGTTGAGTTGCGTTTTTTACGTATGAGCCCCTGTTTCTTGTTATTTTATATGCGAAGGAGAGAAAATTCAAAAATCTGGAGCGCGCTCTGATATTGAAAAACACGGGGTTTTTGTCACAAAATATCTAGACGCTAGGGTCCAGAGCCTTCGTTCCTGCTCTCCCATTCGGTTGTCCCCGTCCACCACTCCCCCATGCGTAATCCTAGCCACCTCCAGTGCATGAACCTAAAGCCGCCGACCACGGCGCGCCTCGCCCCCACTTCCCCCGCCTATGCGTTCACCGCCGCTTCCCTCCGGAGTGGCCGCTCGTGGCCGGCGGTGGCTCGCTGGCCCCATCCCTCCGCACGTCGGGCACCACAGCGCGTGTCGCACCTGCCTCTGCCCGTCGCACGGCCGGATGATCCGATTGCCAGCGGACGGTCAGTCTACTTCCTCATCGTCCACACGGCGGCCGCCAGTCACTACGCCGATCTCCACTCCCGTCCCCCACCCGTCGTCCAGATCTACGATTTTTAGCTCCCTAGCCTGGGCGCTCGCCGTCGTGGGCTACTCACCACCGTCTCCAGTTGCGGCGTAGGTGAGCAGATCCGGTCGTCTCCGGTGAACACTGAATGGGATAATGGAAGTAAGCTTGGGGGAGGAAAAGAGAAGGGTGGTGGTTCTTGGCTCATTTGCTTTGATGCGTTAATTCGTCTTCTTGTCGCGTCTGATCTGTGTGTAGCTGTGTATGTGAAGTGTGAACCGCCTTGACGGGTTACTGGTAAATGACGATTGCTTCGTCCCCCTCGTCCTGGGCCTCATATGCGCGAGATGTGTGTTTCTTGTTGTCCTTCGTATGATTCGTTTTGTGTGGATGGAAGACAGATTTCATCTTTACCTTCTGCGTGGGTTGCCAGGTTTGCAGGGTTGCATCTGATTAGTGTCGGTTTCTTTCTCTGTTTTTTGCCTTCTCTCATTTGTGTGTAAATTACAGGGGTGGAGGATCTAAAATGGTTCTACGGTTTGAGTTCCACCCAAAGTTCAGACCTTAAAAAGATCCCATTCTCATCTTCCTTGAGTGCTTTTGACAATATAAGCAGACTGATGATACTTTTGGTCTACTCCCAAGTTTCCTATGGAGATATGTTTTTATTTGATCTAACAACATCTTTGATGTTATGCTTCAGGAGAGTGTGCTCCTCTAGAAGACCTTACAGCAGAATTCAGGATGAGAACACATGTAATTAAAGAGTCATTACATGCTAGACTCAGTTGTGTTACTACTATTGCTAACTTCATTAGCACTTCATGCACCCTGAGATATAATATTCTGTCAGAAATTAAGACCAAACCATTTGGTAGGAGCTAACACTCTGTTTGCTAACCATTTTATGAACACGAGTTAATTGACATCATGGATTCTGTTTTTGCCTCCATCACTGAGATATGCATGTGCAAATCTTATTGAGCTTCGTTCTCATCTGGAATTATGTTGCTGTTATTTTTTTAGTGAGACAGAGACGACATAGCTTAGGTGATGCAATTTCTAAATGATATGAACACCCTGAAAACTCCTCAAAATACAACATGATCATTAGCTAGAATTGGCAAGACTAAGATGCATCTAATAAATCATCTCCAGTTTCCGTTATATGTAATTAGAGAATATGTCTTGCTATTAGAGACTGTTGAGTGATAATTTACTGAGTATTCCCAGCATATTATTTATATCAGTATGCCTAATGTAAGCATATTTCTTTGAACACTACGTCCTTTTTTTGTATGCTCCAGTTGTAAAAATATATTATTTTTGGTGTAGCAACTGCCAAATCGTTGTGATCAAAATTCCATTCAGGCGAATGCCAAGCTGCAAGCTACAAAATGGATGCTTCAAGAAGGTTACCAATATGTCAGTAATGGTATGCCTTCCGTTTTTTCTCCATTGTAGGCAAATAATCCAGTGTCATAAATCATAATGCTTTGTAACTCTTGTCGTAAAATCATAATGTGTTAAGTTGATTGATTGTCTAGGTTTTAGATACAAAGTCATCAGTGCATGTTTAATCCTGACACTGTTTATTTCGTAAACGATGTTCATTCAGCGCTCCTTGCAGCTAAGAAGCAGCGAACAATACAAATGGTGGATCCGCAATACCTACCAAAACAATGGAACCAAAGCTTCCAACCCAGTTGCAAGCCAACGAGCAACTCCAATAATAGCTTACGGAATCGTCTAGGCATCTGTTGCTGATTCCACCAAGTTCCATTAATGTTGGATATTCCCACCTTCAATTTCATGACAAAAACATTCCCTCACTATTGGTTGATGCTTATACCTTATATATTTTTTGGTCAAATTTTTAGCTTAACTCAGTACTGTACATGGCTTCTCTACGTGAAAACACAATGTGGGAGATGCATTAATCATTATTGTTAACAACCTTGGGTCATAAGTGGTTGGTTCCGATGCCTGTCAAGCTTGTAGAATCAGTACATTGCAAAGTATTAACTTACGACACCAGTTCTCTCTCACACACACTATATTGCTGATAATATTCAGATCTTTGTGGTTGTAATCTTGCAATGACCTGATGATGATGGTCTCAGTTTTTCAATAAAGATACATACATTGCCATCGTTTTCTGTCAGTGTGAAGTGTGGCTTGTCTCTGTAAGAGTTGGACTAGAATGACACAAAGGAACAAAAACAAGTGTAGGCTTTGGACTTTGGAGCCAGTTTTCTTCTGTTCCAACGTGTTGATTCATTCAGTGGTCCAAATCCGCGAACTCTGCACCAGTAAATCTAACTGTTAACTAAATTCTGGCATGAAAAGGTTCAGCTCTTAAACTGAGCACAATGAGCTAGACAATTAACTAGATGCCTTCTAGATAGCCTAAAACAATTTGGTTGTTATGTGTGCCGCCTGAGTGGCATGATTCTTGGCACGGTTTTGAGTCTGTAACCACTTGTGTCCCACACAAAGAAGTTTTAAATTTTATAGTTTTTAACAAGATAGTGAGAGGTACGACAGTTTTGTTTTTATCAGTACATGAGTTACTGACATTTACAAAAATAATTACAGTGAAAAAAAATAAAATATCAAAATATAGATACTGAAAATCACTTCTAAATAAACATGTTGACTGTTAACACTAAGATTCATAAAACTGTGCTAACCTGATTGATTTATGTTCTGTTTCACCAGTCGGTAAATAGTTTCTAATCTAATGACAATAAAAAACAAACTAATTACTAACTATCATCATACTCTGTGCTATTGCCACGATAACAAACAATTCATGCATTAAACAATTAGTAAAATACAATATTTATAGCTAACTTTGCATGGACATTATGAGTTATGAATTATTATTATTATTATTATTATTATTATTATTATGTAACCTAAATTTAATTCGATGTATGTTTATTTTAAATTTTAGTTCGGTATAAATTATAGTTTCCAAGTAATCTGAATTTAGGTGTTCATTTAGCAAGAAAAGTAAATTAAATCTTATGTCCATTTATCTAGTTTAGTAACACCACCTAGATATTAACACAGTTTGCAATACATGTTTGGGAATTGCTTTTTTAGATTGAGTGTTACATCAAGAAAGATATAGCATTTGGAAATACTGATAAAAATGCACCAACATAATTTTGAGATATAACAATTTTGTTCGCGTTTTTAAACGGATGGATGTAGAGAAATTAAGAATAATCACGTTTAGAAAGGTGGGTCTCTGCAAACAATATGTCACACTGCACGGTCAAATAGTTTATGAAGGACCAACTGAATTTGCTTCTTAAATACCTTCCTCGACACATTTACTCACATCCATGTTTACCACGCAGAAATTAAACAAAATCGAAGTTAAAAAATCACAAAATAGGTAAAGCCCCATAAGTACATCCGCTACATCTAAGACAACAATGTGGTGCCCAGTAACACACAAAAAAAAATGTCCCCCAGTTTGTGGCCGCTCTGTTCGATGCTCTCTGCAGAGCCAGAACAAAACACAATTCAACAAGCCAACTGCAGAAGGCTTACCATATGAAGGCAGGTCAAGATGGAAGCTGCACCTCATACTCTACGCTACAAGTCAGCTTGAGCTTGCAGCGGTTCTCCAATTTCCCCCTGCATAAACACCGTCACTTCCAAGTTCTTCCTCTATTCTAAGCAGCTGCAAAGATGATGCACACCGGTTATCAGAAATATTCATTAGACAGCAAAAAGCTATTAAGAATGCTCATAGACCAGACGCCAATGTACATGCTGAGTACAAAACAAAGAATTTGACAAAAAAAACCTGGTTGTATTTAGTTAGACATTCTCCACGGCAAGGGGCACCAGCTTTGATCTGCCCAGCTGCAGCACCAACAGCCAGGTCAGCAATGAAAGAATCATCAGTGTCCCCAGACCTATGTGACACCATCACACCCCAATGAGCATCCTTTGCCTGTTTCACAACCTCTAGGGCTTCCATGACAGTGCCTACTTGATTAGCCTGCATCATATCATAAGCACGTCAATGACTCAGGTACATACTGAACAGATGAACCACCTCTTGAAGTTGAGAGAAATTACGAGATCAATGAAGAATCCAGAAAGCAAATACTTCATGTGCAAGCAAATAGCATTTGCACTTTTATATCAGCCTACAATCTGCTAGAAATTCAAAACTAAATTCCTCAATCTCCAGTGAATTAAAGTAGTGAAACTTGAATTATCATTGTAATTTCTGTAAATGCCTATTCAAGTACTAAATGAATTGAATCAACTATTTGTACGGGTGGCTATTGAAGATTGGTTATCATTGCATTATCTGCAAACACCCTTAAAAATTAACTCATATGGCACAAAACTTGAAGTATAATCCACATGGCAAAAGGAGTGTCACTAATACAAAAGGGATCACATGGCATCCTTGAAGATGATTGAAATTACTGATAATTAATTCTAGAGGTTTTTATATGGTATTAATCTTGGATTGTTCTGATAATGAGTAAGATGTTGCACAAAGGAACTCTAATCAGTTCCAGTGTGTTCAAAAAAAAAGTAGAGAACCCATGACTTACCTTGAGAACAAGAGCATTGCAAGTATACTCATTTACTGCACGCTTAATGCGATCAGGATCTGACATCAATAAATCATCTCCTACAACCTGAACAAATATTATGGCATATGAGATACTGCACAAACATAAAAAAATAAAAGCTTAAAAGAACACTATGCACCTGGCATAGCTCAAGGGTGGTAAACTTTTTCGAATGCTCCCAGTCATCTTTGTCAAAGGGCTGTTCAATTGAGACAAGTGGGTATTCTAGTGTATACAAAAAAGGAAATATAAGACTCATGGATATGAACAAAAGATGCACCGAAAAGATGTCAATCCACACACAAGTGATACCTGAACAGAGCTGACTATAAATCTCAATCATATCATCTGCAGTTTTGAAGCCCTGCCCTGATTTCTCTGCAAACTTGAACTCCAAATCGTACTTCTTTCCTACAAAACAAAATGCATGAATTAGCCAGGAATTCAAGTCATTAATGTATTAAAACAATCTAACCAAACTACCTAGCATATGATGCATTCTCATTGCTATTCTTCAATCTCACTGTTTCTATAATTCAAAGTTGTATAGTTAACTGTTAATGTAAGCCACTAAAAAGGTAACAATGCTGATATAAGAGGTTCAATTGGTGGCAGAGCAGCAATACTGAACGATATGCCATGCTTTCATTGAAGCTAGCATGAGCATGATCCTTTTAGGTGGCCATGACAACAGTAAAATCAAGAGATGACACAACAAGAAGGAACAACCATACAAAAAGCAAGTACATAACCTGAAAACATGGATATCAAGAAATATGAGTGCTCAAGATAACCATGAAATAATATGGAGCTCTCTATTAAACGCATGAGAGATCAGCAGAGATCTGACATTCTACCATTCAGACATCCTTCAAATAATTCTCTATTTGCTCCTGAGAGCTATATATTAAACACTTACATAATCCATATCCAAGAAGTATCACTACTTTTATCCTTACCTATGCAAAAATCAGTAGCAGCAACATCAATTGCTAGTTTGATCCTTCCATTATATCCAGCTCTGTCTATTGCCACAATGACGAGATCCAAGCCTTCAGATATACTGAGCATTGACCCAACAGGTATAGTGCAATGAAATCAATATGCAGTTGCCCAAATGGGAAAACATATCAGGAAAATGTACAACAATTCCTTACGTGCCTGGAAATATTTGGAGCAAATCCACCATCTTCACCTATGTTGTAGCTATCTGGACCATATTTCTCTGAGATGATGTCCTATCATGTAAACTGGTAAGGAACTGTTTACAGAAATCAGTGAACTCCTACGAGGGAGGGTCCCTTTCCCCTAAAAGGTTGCGATAGGCTTAATGAACCAATGGAACACCTAGCATCTCAAATGGAGATGAAACCCAAGATTGGGTTTCAACTCTAGTCTAACCCAACTTGCTTGGGATTGAGAGGAGTGAACTCCTATGTGCACTATAAAATCAAAACTTTGTAACATCTAAAAGCACATGGTTCTAGATTTGATACTGTCTTAGGACTTAGGAGCAATCCACCCAAACTGGTTAGTCAAAATATCATGTTGTGGGAAGTTGGACATGGTATGCAAGGTATAGTAATCTAGCTCGTGGTACCTTCAGATGATGATATGTCTCAGAGCCCATCTGCATTGCTTCTTCAAAGTTTTTTGCACCAACCGGAAGGATCATAATTTCCTACAAAGAAGAAGCTTTAGTCACAAGCTCTGATGCACCGATACTTCTCAAAACTCACGTTCCCGTATCCGATACGTATCTGATACGGCGATATGGCTCCGATACGCGTATCAGCGGCATATCGGATAATAAGGATTAAAAATAAATCGAAATAATTCCCGATACTTTTCCGATACTTCTGCGATACTCCGATACTTCCTCGGCCCATTGAAAATCTGGCCCAATAACAAACCCTAAATCCCTAACTCTCTCTCACCACTCCACCCATCACCCAGCCGTATCTCCCTCTGGCCGTCGACTCCCCACTCCTTCGCAGAATCGCCGCCAGTCGTCGCCGACTCGCCGACCGCCTCCCGTCGCCGGCCACCGCTGTCGCCGGCTGCCGCCCCGGCGCCCCGCTGCTCCTCCGTGTCGCCAGGTCGCCGCCAACCCACCAGGTAATCCTCCCGGTCGCAGGTCACCCGCTGGCCGCTGCTTCGCCAGGTCGCAGGTCACCGGTTGCCGCCCGTCGCCGGCCGCCGCTGTAGCCCGTCGCCGGCTGCCGCGTTGCTTCTCCTCTGGTCCTCGGCGTCGCCAGGTCACGCCTCCGCGTTGCTTCTCCGCCTGCCGCATTGAAGTTATGCCTTAACTTGTGTATTTTATTTTTTTAATATGTATATACTCGCTGTATCGCCGTATTCATGTTTTTTGAAAATTACGTATCGCCGTCCCCGTATCGCGTATCCGTGCAACATAGGTCACAAGTATCAAAAAATGCCGGGCAACATATTGAGATGTTTATCTAAATGGATCATCTTAACATGTTCTCGTTTTTCTTTTGAGAAGAACATTAGTCAGCCAGAAAAATATGGGCATAAAAAAATTAAAGTTTGCAGTTTCTCGATGGAATGTGTAGAACAGAGTGATCCAGCAATTTCAGAGAAATGTTGGTTATGAAAGGTAAACCTACAGGTTTAGTGAGAATACTTGAATAGGGAGTCTGTTTCCAGCATGTGTTCCTCCATTAATGACTGTAATTGCAGGGACAGGAAGTGTCGTAGCGCTTTTACCAACAAGATCTGCTATATGCTTGTACAATGGAACCTACACAGAAATAGGCAACCAACTATAAAAAATATTTCCCTGTTCAACTCATTTTTTGCACTGAACCCTGGTGATTTAACAATTAACATAATCATTACCTCTTTTTCAGCAGAACCAGCTTTACAAGCTGCGATTGATACAGCCAACATAGCGTTCATTCCAATCCCATCCTACATGATGCAGTGTCATAGTTATTCTCTAAGCAGGAGACTTTCAAGGAAAGGGGACTATGACCCCTTGAGCAGCAACAGGAAATGGACAGAATCGGCCAGTTACAAAGTTATATACTTATATACGCTTAACAACATATTGAGATAGTAGTAAACTAGTAATGATCAAAGCAAGCTCATAGAAAACAACACATCCATTATTTTCACAAGCCTAAATGGAACAAACCAATGTGAAAAATTATCCTACAGATTGATTGTGGTAAAGGTGTAAAGCACACCCCATGTATAATTTCTCGTTATAAATGTCAACACATAGAGCTTAGCAATGTAGGATCAGGTTAATTACATGGAACGAGAAGATATGGGTTGGGATTTTAGTGGTGTACCTTGTGGTGTGCCTTGTCCAAGTCCATGATGGCCTGGTCGATCTGCGCCTGCTGCTGCGGATCCATCCCCACGAGCGCCTCTGACACCTTGTCGTTGATCACCTGCACTGCATCCGCGACCGCCCTGGCGAGAAGCTTGCGCTTCTCGGCGTCCCTGGTGGCGTCGGCAGCAGTGCCCTCGGGCGCGTCCGCCGCGGCTGCGGAGGCGCGGTGCACAGCCTTGTTGGTGTGCAGGGCAACCTCCACGGCGGGCTCCCCGCGGCTGTCGAGGATCTGGCGCGCCCGGACACTGGTGATCACGGCCGGCGCCGCCCGGCGCATGTGAGTGGAGATGAAGAGCACCGGGTCGGGGGCCTTGGCGCGGACCGCCGCGTTCACGGCCTCCTCGATCTTGCGCGAGAGCAGGTGCTTCTCCAGATACTCCTGCACCGACATGGCTACGAGCCTACGGCGGCGTCCGCGCTGCTGTGCCTCCTCTCGCCACACCCACCCACTCTCTCTCCCCGGCTCCGCCGGTCTGCCCTGCTCGGCGTCTCGAGTCGCCGGAATTGCTAGGCCGTGTACATTGGCCCAACTCGAAAGTCGAAACGCTGCGCGTGGAACGGTGGAAGAGGCTCGACAACCCTCGGACCAGTGCCACTTTCATCATGGGCCGAGTCCCTGTTACATATATACGCTAATACGCTCTTTATTTATTTAGATTATCATAAACTGATTTATAATAATAAAAAATAAGATATTAGTTTGGCAGAATAGACTATATTGTATTTATATGATAAAAAACTATAATACCTTTAACATAAAGTGTTCAGACAGGAGAGGATAAGATCTGAGTATGAGAGATGACTGGAATTTTTTTATTAAAGTGTAATCAGGGGCGTAGCTACGTTTATATTAGGGGGTGCACATGAACCCCCTAAAAAATTGAAAAATAGAGGAATTGATCAAATTTTCACCATATATGCACCCTCCATGACACATGTTTATGCATCCATAAAAGAAATGCACCCCCTTTAATTTTGCTCTAGCTTCGCCACTGAGTGTAATGAATATTTTTTAGTATTTTACAGAGTAATATAGTAAAAAAAGTTAATTATTATAATTTATGTTATATGTTATAATAAACCGACTTAATTTATTTGTAATTTTAGGTTTTATTTGGTTTCTTATTTTTAGGTACTAAAGTTTAGTCTCATTTAATTCTTAAAATCCCAAACAACATTGTTTACGGGGACTAAACTTTAAACTTTAGTTCCTAAAGTTTATTTATTAGTCATTTAAAAGTAGCTTATAAGAACTAAAAGTATCATACATACTTTATTCTCATTTATGAATTTCTTATTAAATAATGTTTAATTCTTATATCCACACAAAAGAATAAAACTTTAGCTCATATATAAATAAGCAAATTTTAATCCTTAAAAATAAGCAAGATCAATCAAATACGGCTTATCAACAACCTAGATTATCGGATAAAATAATCAAACAGGACGCAACTAATATGCTCGGACGAGTATAAGGCTATAAGCAAGCACTTCAATTTTGGATGGGAAGCTGCTAGATATCTCTAGTTTGTGGATTAAGTTAAACTTAATAATGCTGTTATTTTCAACAGTACATAACCTAAGAGCTCGTGCTGGATCGTGGAGGCTCGCCGAAAGCTTGTGACCCAATAATTTTGGACGGGATAAAATAATCTAAACAAACAGGACGCAACTAATACCTCGGATGAGTATAAGCAAGCACTCCAATTTTGGACGGGAAGCTGCTAGATATCTCTAGTTTGTTCTACACGGCGATGGTCATCCTGAGCCATTTCATTCGACGGCTCGACCCAGCCCAGAACTTTCGAGTAAACTCAGGAATACAAGAGAAGTATCCAGAAGCTACTTTCCCCTCCATCCTAATCACGTCCTGCCGCTTATAAAAACCCGGTATCCTCGTCGATAGAGACCCAAGCAAAGGAAGGCAGACAGCTACACATTGAAAGCTCAAGCTTGCAATTCCAAGTCCCGAAATCTCAGAGCACATCCGCGCCAAATCCGACCGACGATGTCGCTGATCCGCCGCAGCAACGTGTTCGATCCTTTCTCATTCGACCTCTGGGACCCCTTCGACGGCTTCCCCTTCGGCAGCGGCAGCGGCAGCGGCAGCCTCTTCCCTCGCAGCAGCTTCGACCCGACGTCCTTCGCCGGCGCGCGCATCGACTGGAAGGAGACTGGCGAGGCGCACGTGTTCAAGGCGGACGTACCGGGGCTGAAGAAGGAGGAGGTCAAGGTGGAGGTCGAGGACGGCAACATCCTCCAGATCAGCGGCGAGCGCCTCCAGGAGCAGGAGGAGAAGACCGACACGTGGCACCGCGTGGAGCGCAGCAGCGGCAAGTTCCTCCGCAGGTTCCGCCTCCCCGACAACGCCAAGCCGGAGCAGATCAAGGCGTCGATGGAGAACGGCGTGCTCACCGTCACCGTGCCCAAGGCGGAGGTCAAGAAGCCCGACGTCAAGTCCATCCAGATCTCCAGCTAGACGTCGGCGGCGTGCTCGACGGAGAACCCGCAGAACACATCAGTGTTTGTTTGCTTTGCCTAGTTTGGTCTGATGGAGCAACAAAAAGTCGGGTCCGGCTGAGTCCAGTGAGTGTTAGTCTGCGTCTAAAAGATTAAGACGGTTCAATCCGCATTACGTCTTGTTGTGTCTGTGTCGGGGGTCTCTTGTGCTCGTGTTAAGGCGAATAACAATCTCAATCAATAATAGATAAAAGTTATAAATAATTAAATTTACTTTTAATTGAATATTTTTTATGATCAAAATTCTAGATACGACATATCGTTATTAACCTACACTCACAACCGTTATAAATATATCTTGTAAAAGGAAAAGATAATCTCTTGTTTTGTAAAAAATTATGTATGAGAAGATAATTTGCTGCCGTGAAGTTTTGCTGGGACTGACGACCGTAATTTTTACAAATATATATCTTGTTCAGTGTTTTCGATACGATGTTGCGTCGTTATTTATAACAGAATATTTCACAGTTTATACCTCGCCACGGAATATTTCACAGTTTATACCTCGCCACCGGTAAGTCTATTCACAATAAGGTTTTATGATATTAATTATCATTACACATCAGATTTTTTGCTAACATAACATTTAATTAATAAGGAAAAGAATGAAATAGTGTCATCATTATGACATGGTGCTAACTCATTTCCAAGACATATGAAACGAAATGAAACGTTCACTGTGAACCAAATCATTTCATCAGTAAGAGTGTATTTCATGATAGCTAGTTGCATTTAATTACACTGGTTAGCCTAGGAAATAGTGAAATGAAACTCTCCACTGAAAGAGAGTATTTCATTCAATTGTAAAACTGATGTGGACTTCTAGGAAACAGTGTTATAAAATCCACCACTCTGAATAGTCTAAGTTTTACCGGATCCATCGACATCGATAGGGAGCTCAATGGTCGGATCTAGCGAAGGTGAGGTAGACAAAAGTCAGAATTTCTTTGTAGACCACGCCGCCGTCCCTCTCGGTGCACCCGCACTCAGCGGTGCGTCATGGCGGTACGCGAGACATTGTCGTTAATCTTTTAAGACGCCTCACCTAAGACGGTACCATTGACTTCGTCGATTCATCTCCACTCTCGTATGTTGTACATGAGTTGAATACCCGTCACTAGAAGAATCCAAAGAACTTCCGTCAGTTTAGATTTTTCCCGACAGAAGAAGGTAACTTCCATTGGCATTTGGCAGAATAGATTATTGTATTTATATGATAAAAACTATAATACCATTAACATAAAGTGTTCAGATAGGAGATAGGAGAGGATAAGATCTGAGTATGACAGATGACTGAAAATATTTTTATTAAAGTGTAATGAATATTTTTTAGTATTTTATAGAGCAATATTGTGAAAAATATGTTCCATTATCTTATTAGATTATTATAATTTGTGTTATATGTTATAATAAACTGACTTAATTTATTTGTAGTTTTAGCCAACAACCTAGATTATCGGATAATTTTTTTCAAATGCAAGCGAGAGATTCGCCGCAAATATATTAAGAGGGGTGAAAACCCAGAAGTAAAAGAGTAATACAATAGAGAGATACAAAGTAGTAGGGAGGACTAGCGGACTAAAGGTCTAGCCCTTCCGCTCGAATGAAGTTAGTGAAATCAACAATCACTAACTCACTAACATGAAGAATTGATTCGAAACTAGACTGAAAACCCTTCTATTTTGTTCCTTCCAAATATTACACCAAAGGACCATGATTAGCCCGCTCAACATTTTATGATTTTTACGGTTTGTCACTGTGATGGACTTGCATACTTTGTGCCACCAGACCTGTGGGGAGTCTTCAGTTGACATGGTACGGGTGCCGGTGATGTGAAAATGATTTGCCACCATCGACGAAACCCGAGCTTTGAAAGAACAACTGTACACCAGATACTGAGTCGTTTCAAGGTCGGTCAAACACAAGTGACAGAAAGGATAGCAAGGCCACCCACACTTTAGAATATTATCTACCGTTAGAAATTTTTGCTTGATTAGAGTCCATACAAAAAAATCCCATTTTGGTTCCGCCTTACCTTTCCAGAGTCGATGGTTGATTAACGATTTGTGCATTCCTAAAAATTGACATTGGTAAGCAAATTTTACAAGAGAAATCCCCATTCACTGTCCAACTCCAAATTATCGAATCCTCCACCTAATCATCGAGGTTGATCCGTTCCACTGCCAAGCACGTAAGGGCATTTACAACGCTACATTGTTGTTGTCTCCACAACGCCAGCACAATAAAAAGAATCCGACATGTATAAGCATCAAGGAAGAAAGAGAACATAGCGTCGTCGCTTTGTTCGTCTACGACTCGCTCATGCTCCAAAGCAACTTTTTAGATTTTTGTTGCATGCTAAAAATTACTACTGTGTGAATATATTATTCTTACCATTTTTATCAAAATATTTGATTATTTGTTTTATTCAAAATTCTTATGTAAATATATATATAATATAAATTATGTTTGAAGTATCTTTAATAATAAAACAAATAGTTTTTTTTGAATAAAACGAATGAGGAAAAAGTCAAAGACATCATTTAAAAAAGAATTGATATATTATTATAATTAAGTTAATCTTATTTATGTTTGATCTTATTTATATCAAAAAGAAAAATGGTATACATATATATTATCCATGTTTAATCCTTATTTATATATACATTAAATAGTTTATAAACAATTAAATAGACAACATATTGTATAAGTTGTCTATTTAGTTGTCTATGACGTAGCAAAACTTAGACACTCTGTCTAAGGGTTGTACATGTTGAATAAATGGGCTTGACCCAAATTTATTTGAAGAATAATTCCTGGAAAAATCTCAAAAGCCCACCATGTAGAGGGAGCATGTGAACCTTTAGTCCCACCTTGCTAGTTCTAGGAGAGGGAGACCAGCTTATAAGGGATGGTGCTCTCCTTGCAACTAGACCTATGTGGGTGAGAGGAGACTAGAGAAACACACGCGCTCGCTCGCCTCGCCGGGCTGGGCCGGGCACGGGCCGGGGCCGGGGGGCGCGGGCGCACGACATGCGCGTGAATGGTCCGCCGAAATCGGCTCCGATTGCTTGCGCAGACGCGGCTCCCTTTTGCCGTTCCGTTTTGCTGCGGGTGTAATTGGTTGGAACGGTTCCGATTCATCTTCGGAGCAATTACTAGTGGAGAACGAAGAGACGCCCTGATCACGCGTCTATTTCTCCTCCACCAAAAACTGAGCGACGGTTCTGCGGAAGAAACACATAACAGTCTCGCCGATCTCCTCTGTGTTGTGCTGCCATTCGTAGACTACTCCGTTCCTCTCATCGGCGTGCACCGTTGAGCGGAAGAGCAGGTCTCCGGAACCCGTCGCCTTCGAGATCCTACACCGGAGAGGGCGAATAAGGTTTTTGGGAAGAGCTCCGCGCGACTGCTCGCGTTCGTCCACCACGGCTCGTCTTCCTCTTCGCTCGAGTGCTGCCCGTCGTCACCGTCGTCCGGTATCGCGTGTCGTCGCCGTGGTACCAGTTCGATCTGTGACTGCTTCAACCGTTAACATTCGGTACGTTTTTACCATGTTCGGTACATTATTCTTGATCATGTGTATAGTGTACTGGTATACCGTGGTTATGCGTATTCATCTGTTTCACGTCATGATTTATTTGTGGAATAAGTTAAACCTAATAGTGTTGTTATTTCTAACAATCCAAAAACCTTATTTTAGGCACTGTGGTTTTGATATGGCTGGATTTGCCGATGCACTAAGGCCGGAGAAGTTTTCCGGTGTGCACTTCAAGAGATGGCAGATCGAAGTCACTTTGTGGCTAACAGCTATGAATGTCTACTGGGTTACTAGTGGCAAACCTGAAGGAGATCTTTCTGCTGAAAAAAAGAAAGAGTTCAAGGATGCCACTACAATCTTTGTAGGATGCATTCTTAGTGTTCTTGCTGATCGTCTGTGCGAGGTGTATATGCACATGACAGACGCGAAAGAGGTATGGGATGCACTGAATGCCAAATTCGGTGCTACTGATGCTAGCAATGACTTGTATGTCATGGAGCAATTTCATGATTACAGGATGGTTAATAACCGTTCTGTAGTGGATCAGGCTCATGAAATACAGGCCATTGCTAAGGAACTCGAACTCCTAAAGTGTGCCTTATCCGACACGTTTGTGACTGCTTGCATTATTGCGAAATTACCTTCTTCATGGAGGAGTTTCGGTACTGCACTCAAACACAAGACACAGGAATTCTCTGTTGAGAGTTTGATAAGGTCTCTTGATGTTGAGGAGAAAGCCAGGGAAAAGGACGCTGCGGCAAAAGGTGAGGGGCAATCGAGCGCCAATGTGGTGCATCAACCCTCAGGCAAGAACAAAGGGAAATTCAAGGTTAAACAAACTACCAACTACAAGAAGAAGAGTAACACAGATGCGAAGCCTTGCTTTGTATGTGGAGAAGTTGGCCATTGGGCCAAGAAGTGTCCACATCGCAAAGGGATGAGAGCTCCTGTAGGACAGACTTCAAAGTCCATCAATGTGACCATTGGCAATACTGAAGATGGGAACGGGTATGGTAATTTTCTTACCGTTCTTTCAGTTGATCAGTCTACCAATTGGTGGGTTGATACAGGGGCTAATGTACATGTCTGTGCTGATATCTCTTTGTTCTCTTCTTACCAGGTCACTCGGGATTCTTCCGTCCTAATGGGGAATGGGTCTCATGCTTCTGTTCATGGTGTTGGCACGGTAGATCTGAAGTTTACTTCGGGAAAGATCGTGCAGCTGAAGAACGTGCAGCATGTCCCTTCTATCAACAAGAATCTAGTTAGTGGCTCCCGTCTGTGTAGGGATGTGTTTAAATTGGTGTTTGAGTCTAATAAAGTAGTCGTGTCAAAACATGGACTATTTATTGGTAAAGGCTACGAATGTGGTGGCTTGTTTCGCTTTTCCCTTTCTGATTTCTGCAATAAATCCGTGAACCATATATGTGGCAATGTTGGTGATGATGTCAATGTTTGGCACTCACGTTTATGTCATATAAATTTTGGTTTGATGTCTCGGCTTTCTAGTATGAACTTAATTCCAAACATTTCCATTGTTAAAGGTTCTAAATACCATAGTTGTGTGCAGTCAAAGCAACCTCGTAAGCCTCATAGGGCAGCCGAGGAAAGAAACTTGGCACCACTAGAACTCGTACATTCAGATCTTTGTGAAATGAATGGCGTGTTAACAAAGGGTGGGAAACGATACTTCATGACGCTAATTGATGACGCGACTAGATTTTGTTATGTTTATCTATTAAAAATAAAAGATGAGGCTCTTGACTATTTTAAAATTTATAAGGCAGGAGCTGAAAATCAACTAGAGAGAAAGATCAAAAGACTTAGGTCGGATCGTGGTGGAGAGTATTTTTCAAATGAGTTTGACTTATTCTGTGAGGAACATGGAATTATACATGAGAGAACATCTCCCTATTCACCCGAATCAAATGGGATTGCCGAAAGGAAGAACCGCACCTTGACTGACTTGGTTAATGCCATGTTAGACACTGCGGGATTATCTGAGGCATGGTGGGGGGAGGCGTTACTGACCTCTTTTCATGTATTAAATAGAGTTCCTAACAAGAATAAGGACAAAACCCCATACGAGATGTGGGTTGGAAGAAAACCATCACTTTCTTACTTGCGCACATGGGGTTGCTTGACGAAAGTCAATGTACCAATAACTAAAAAGCGCAAGCTTGGACCTAAAACTATGGACCGTGTCTTTCTAGGATATGCTCATCGCAGTATTTCCTATAGATTTTTAGTAGTAAAATCTGAGGTACCAGACATGCATGTTGGTACAATTCTGGAGTCTCGAGATGCAACATTTTTTGATAGCATATTTCCAATGAAAGATACTCATAGCACTTCTAGTCAAACTCCTGAGACAATTCCCAATTCAATCACACCACCTGAATTTTCTGAACAAACACATGAAATTGTCCCCGAGGAGGATGGCAGTGAAGCTCCTAGGAGGAGCAAGAGACGAAGGATAATTAAATCCTTTGGTGATGATTTCACTGTGTACCTTGTGGATGACACTCCCACGTCTATGTCAGAAGCATATGCATCTCCTGATGTAGACTACTGGAAAGAGGCTGTCCGTAATGAGATGGATTCCATTATTGCTAACAGGATTTGGGAGGTGACAGAACGACTTTATGGTTGCAAACCTGTAGGGTGCAAGTGGGTGTTCAAAAAGAAGCTTAGGCCTGATGATACTATTGAAAAGTATAAGGCTCGACTTGTAGCCAAGGGCTATACCTAGAAAGAAGGCGAAGATTTCTTTGACACTTACTCACCTGTTGCTCGATTGACCACTATTCGAGTACTACTCTCTTTGGCTGCCTCACATGGTCTTCTCGTTCATCAGATGGACGTTAAGATAGTTTTTCTTAATGGAGAGCTAGATGAGGAAATTTACATGGATCAGCCTGATGGGTTTATAGTAAAAGGTCAAGAAGGCATGGTGTGTAAGCTATTAAAATCTTTGTATGGTCTGAAACAAGCTCCTAAGCAATGGCATGAAAAGTTTCATAAAACTTTAACATCTACGGGCTTTGCAGTCAATGAGGCAGATAAATGTGTATACTATCGCTATGGTGGGGGTGAGGGAGTTATTTTGTGCCTATATGTCGACGACATACTGATCTTTGGGACAAACATTAATATGATTAATGAGATCAAAACTTTCTTGTCTCAAAATTTTGATACGAAGGATCTGGGAGTGGCTGATGTAATTCTGAACATCAAGCTAACAAGGGATGAGAATGGGATTACACTTTTGCAGTCTCATTATGTGGAAAAGGTCTTAAGCCGCTTTGGCTATATGGACAGTAAGCCTTCTCCAACACCTTATGATCCTAGTTTGTTACTTCGAAAGAACAAGAGAGTTGCTAGGAATCAATTGGAATACTCCCAGATCATTGAATCACTCATGTACCTAGCTAGTGCTACTAGGCCTGACATCTCTTTTGCTGTTTGCAAATTGAGCCGGTTTACTTCTAATCCGGGAGATGATCATTGGCGTGCACTTGAGAGAGTCATGCGCTATCTAAGAGGTACTATGAGTTTTGGACTTCACTATTCTGGGTACCCTTCGGTACTGGAGGGTTATAGTGATTCAAACTGGATCTCTGATATTGATGAGATCAAAGCCACGAGTGGATATGTGTTCACTCTTGGAGGTGCAGTTGTTTCATGGAGGTCTTGCAAACAAACCATATTGACGAGGTCAACCATGGAAGCAGAGCTCACGACACTAGACACAGTCACTGTTGAAGCAGAATGGCTGCGTGATCTATTGATGGATTTACCAATGGTTGAAAAACCAGTGTCGGCTATCCTTATGAACTGTGATAATCAAACGGTCATTGTCAAGGTGAATAGTTCTAAGGATAACATGAAATCGTCTAGACATGTAAAGAGACGATTGAAATCTGTCAGGAAGTTGAGAAACTCCGGAGTTATAACATTGGATTATATTCAAACATCTAAAAACCTGGCAGATCCCATTACAAAGGGATTATCACGGAATGTGATAGACAATGCATCGAAGGAGATGGGTATGAGATCCATGTGAGTTATACTATGGTAGTAACCCAACCTATGTGATCGGCGATCCCGTGAATTAGGATCTGGGAAGAACAAGCCATCAGTTAACTGAAGAGAGTAATTTTAACCCACTCTAAGTGAAGATGCAATACTCTCAGAAACTGCTAAGCAGGTTGACGTCTGTCTTAATGTGTTCTGTTGGCTATATTAGTGAAGATGATATCCTGCAGAGCATTCTTGAAAGAACACACCTATATGAGCTCGATTGTTGGTCGCAGTCTATGGAGACTTGGGCAGTCTCCTAGTAAGCTCATGAAGAGACCAAGGAGTATGACTTATACGCTCCATCCGAGGGGTAGGCTACTGGCAACCCAGAATCAGTTAAGACTTTAAGTAAAACTAATTGCACAAAACTTGCAATTCAAGGCATAGTCCATTGTTCAAGTTGTGAGTGAGTGTAGCTTAAAGCTCTAGATGACTGTTCAACCTTAACCGGTCTCCATCAAAACACTAGTATATAAACAACACAAAGAATCAGGCAAATCTCTGTGGGACTTTGAGCTATGGTGGGGGATTGTTGAATAAATGGGCTTGACCCAAATTTATTTGAAGAATAATTCATGGAAAAAGAGAGCATGTAAACCTTTAGTCCCACCTTGCTAGTTCTAGGAGAGAGAGGCCAGCTTATAAGGGATGGTGCTCTCCTTGCAACTAGACCTATGTGGGTGAGAGGAGACTAGAGAAACACACGCGCGCGCTCGCTCGCCTCGCCGGGCCGGGCCGGGATCGAGCACGGGCACGGGCCGGGGCCGGGGGCGCGGGCGCACGACATGCGCGTGAATGGTCCGCCGAAATCGGCTCCGATTGCTTGCGTAGACGCGACTCCCTTTTGCCGTTCCGTTTTGCTGCGGGTGTAATTGGTTGGAACGGTTCCGATTCATCTTCGGAGCAGTTACTAGTGGAGAACGAAGAGACGCCCTTATCACGCGTCTATTTCTCCTCCACCAAAAACTGAGCGACGGTTCTGCGGAAGTAACACAGAACAGTCTCGCCGATCTCCTCTGTGTTGTGCTGCAATTCGTAGACTACTCTGTTCCTCTCATCGGCGTGCACCGTGGAGCGGAAGAGCAGGTCTCCGGAACACGTCGCCTTCGAGATCCTGCACCGGGAGAGGGCGAATAAGATTTTTGGGAAGCGCTCCGCGCGACTGCTCGCGTTCGTCCACCACGTCTCGTCTTCCTCTTCGCTGCCCGTCGTCGCCATCGTTCGGTACCGCGCGTCGTCGTCGTGGTACCAGTCCGATCTGTGACTGCTTCAACCGTTAACATTCGGTACGTTCTTACCGCGTTCGATACATTATTCTTGATCATGTGTATAGTGTACTGGTATACCGTGGTTATGCGTATTCATCTGTTTCACATCATGATTTATTTGTGGAATAAGTTAAACCTAATAGTGTAATTATTTCCAACAGTACATAACCTAAGAGCTCGTGCAACTGCTGGATCGCGGAGGCTCGCCGAAAGCTTGTGACCCAATAATTTTGGACGGGATAAAATAATCTAAACAAACATGACGCAACTAATATACCTCGGATGAGTATAAGCAAGCACACCAATTTTGGACGGGAAGCTTCTAGATATCTCTAGTTTGTTCTACACGGCGATGGTCATCCTGAGCCATTTCATTCGACGGCTCGACCCAGCCCAGAACTTTCGAGTAAACTCAGGACAGGAATACAAGAGAAGTATCCAGAAGGTACTTTCCCCTCCATCCTAATCACGTCCCGCCGCTTATAAAAACCCGGTATCCTCGTCGACAGAGACCAAGCAAAGGAAGGCAGAAAGCTATACATTGAAAGCTCAAGCTTGCAATTCCAAGTCCCGAAATCTCAGAGCACATCAGCGCCAAATCCGACCGACGATGTCGCTGATCCGCCGCAGCAACGTGTTCGACCCTTTCTCATTCGACCTCCGGGACCCCTTCGACGGCTTCCCCTTTGGCTCCGGCAGCCTCTTCCCTCGGACCAGCTTCGACACGGCGTCCTTCGCCGGCGCGCGCATCGACTGGAAGGAGACGGGCGAGGCGCACGTGTTCAAGGCGGACGTGCCGGGGCTGAAGAAGGAGGAGGTCAAGGTGGAGGTCGAGGACGGCAACATCCTCCAGATCAGCGGCGAGCGGAAGCAGGAGGAGAAGACCGACACGTGGCACCGCGTGGAGCGCAGCAGCGGCAAGTTCCTCCGCAGGTTCCGCCTCCCCGACAACGCCAAGCCGGAGCAGATCAAGGCGTCCATGGAGAACGGCGTGCTCACCGTCACCGTGCCCAAGGCGGAGGTCAAGAAGCCCGACGTCAAGTCCATCCAGATCTCCGGCTAGACATCGGCGGCGTGCTCGACGGAGAACCCGCAGAACATTATTGGTGTTTTTTGCTTTGCCTGGTTTGGTATAATGGAGCAACAAAAAAAAATCGGGTCTGGCGGAGTGACTTGAGTCCAGTGAGTGTTAGTCTGTGTCTAAAAGATTAAAACGGTTCAATCCGCTTCACGTCTTGTTGTGTCTGTGTCGGGGTTCTCTGGTGCTCGTGTTAAGGCGAATAACAATCTCAATCAATAATAGATAAAATTTATAAATAATTAAATTTACTTTTAATTGAATATTTTTTATGATCAAAATTCCAGTTACGAAAGCCGCACGTTATAAATTGTCGCTGAGCAAAAGATCGTTATTAATTAACTCACAACCGTACGTTATAAATATATCTCGTAAAAGGAAAACATAATCTCTTGTTTTGTAAAAAACTATTTAGGAGAAGATAAATTCCTGCCGTGAAGTTTTGCAGAGACTGACGCCCGTAATTTTTACAAATATATATATATCTTGTTCAGTGTTTTGGATATGATGTTGCGTCATTATTTATAACAGAAGATTAGCCACGGTGAGGTGGACGAAAGTCAAATTTCTTCGTAGACCACGCCGACGTCCCTCTCAGTGCACCAGCACTCAGCGGTGGCGTCGTGGCTATATGCGCGACATCGTCGTTAATCTTTTTAGACATCTTACCTGAGATGGCACCGACGCACCGTCGACTTCGTCGGTTCATCCCCATTGTCGAATGTTGTACATGAGTTGAGTACCCCATCCTCTTCTCTTATGGTATCATTATTGTTAGCTTTAGGGTCTCTTTCGTAGTCTCAATGTTGTATGCAGGGCCGGCCCTGAGGCAGTGCCGGCGGTGCGACCGTACCGGGCCTCCGAAAATAGAGGGCCTCTAAAATTTAGTATGATAATAAGCCTCACAAGTATTAATAAAGCTCAGTTACAAATTAGTCATAAGTCACGAACAGCAGGCCTGTTAGAAGAAATTATTTTAAATAATCTAGAGATATTTCTCCTTTGTATTTAAACTTATTAGTGTGAGATTTGTTTAATGACACTAAATTTTTCAATATTATTTTGTAATGGGGGCCTCCATTTTTTGTTCCGCACTGGGCCACAAAAATATCAGGGCCGGCCCTGGTTGTATGTATCATCATCAACATCAACAAAGCCTTTTAGTCCCAAGCAAGTTGGGGTAGGCTAGAGTTGAAACCCAACAAGAAGTCACCAAAAAGAGAGAGAGAGAAAGGGGAGGGGAAAAACTTTTAAGAGCACTAAAAGGGAAAAGGCCTAATCACGGTTCGTGCACGTGGATAGCTTCTTTCCAAACACTTCTATCCAAACACAACTCCTTTGGGATATTCCATTCCTTCAAGTCCCTTTTGATTGCCTCCTCCCATGTCAAGTTTGGTCGTTCTCTACCTCTCTTCACATTATTGACCCGTCTTATGATACCTCTGTGCACCGGTGCCTCTGGGGGTCTCCGTTGGACATGCCCAAACCATCTCAACCGGTGTTGCATAAGCTTTTCTTCAATTGGCGCTACTCCTAGCCGATCGCGTATGTCATCGTTTCTCACTCGGTCCAATCTTGTGTGCCCACATATCCAATGCAACATACGCATCTCTGTGACACATAGTTGTTGGATATGCCGTCTCTTGGTAGGCCAACACTCAGCCCCATATAACATAGCAGGCCTAATCGCCGTCCTGTAGAACTTGCCTTTCAACTTCTGTGGCACTCTCTTGTCACATAGTACTCCCGATGCTTGACGCCATTTCATCCACCCCGCTTTGATCCTATGGCTAACATCTTCATTAATATCACCATCTCTCTGAAGCATCGATCCCAAATAACGGAAGGTGTCCTTCTTTGGTACTACTTGGCCTCCCAAGCTCACATCTCCATCCTCCCTAATTGTAGTACCAAAGTCACATCTCATATACTCGGTTTTGGTCCTGCTAATTCTAAATCCTTTTGACTCTAGGGTCTGACGCCATAACTCTAGCTTTCTATTTACTCCTTCCCGACTTTCATCTACTAGAACTACATCGTCAGTGAAAAGCATACACCAAGGGATATCTCCTTGTATATCCCTCGTGACCTCATCTATCACTAAGGCAATAGATAAGGGCTCAAAGCTGAACCTTGATGTAGTCCCATGTTAATCGGGAAAACATTTGTATCACCATCAGTTGTTCGGACACTAGTCACAACCTTGTCATACATGTCCTTAATAAGCGTAACATACTTTGTTGGGACTTTATGCTTATCCAATGCCCACCATATGAGATTCCTAGGTATTTTATCATAGGCCTTTTCCAAGTCGATAAAAACCATGTGCAAGTCCTTCTGCTCTTTATACCGCTCCATGACATGTCTTATTAAAAAAATTGCTTCCATGGTTGACCTTCCAGGCATGAATCCAAATTGGTTCATGGTGATATGCGTCATTCCTCTTAGGCGATGCTCAATAACTCTCTCCCAAAGCTTCATAGTGTGGCTCATGAGCTTAATCCCTCGATAGTTGGTACAACTTTGAATATCTCCCTTGTTCTTGAAGATTGGTACTAATGTACTCCTCCTCCACTCATCGGACATCTTGTTTGATCGAAAAATATGGTTGAACAACTTGGTTAGCCAAACGATAGCAATATCCCCAAGGCATTTCCACACCTCTATTGGGATACCATCCGGACCCATCGCCTTGCCCCCTTTCATCCTCTTTAAAGCTTCTTTGACCTCTGACTCTTGGATCCTGCGTACAAAGCATCTATTTAAATCATCAAAAGAGTCATCCAATTGGGTGTCCATAGTCTCATTCTCACCATTGAAAAGATTGTCAAAATACCTCTGCCACCTCTGTTTGATGTCTTGTCCTTTCACCAAGAGTTGATCCATCTCATCTTTAATGCATTTAACTTGGTTGAGGTCCCTTGTCTTCCTTTCCCGAATCCTAGCCATCTTATAGACATCCTTCTCCCCTTCTTTTGTACTTAGTCTTCGGTAAAGATCATCATAGGAACGACCCTTTGCCTCACTCACAGCTCGCTTAGCAGTCTTCTTTGCTACCTTATATCTCTCTATGTTGACCGCGCTCCTGTCATGGAACAAGCTCCTGTAACATTCTTTCTTCTCCTTTATTGCCTTTTGAACATCCTCGGTCCACCACCAAGTATCTTTAGGTTCACCTCTGCTCCCTTTGGTCATTCCAAACACTTCTGACGCCACCTTCCTAATACAAGTTGCCATCTTCACCCACATGTTGTTTGCATCTTCTTCTTCGGACCAAGCGCCCTCCACAAAAACTCTTTCCTTAAAAACTTCAGATGTCTCCCCTTTGAGTTTCCACCACTTCGTCCTCGCAATTTTGGCTTGCTTATCCCTATAGGTACGGATCCGAAAACGAAAGTCAGCCACCACAAGATTATGTTGGGGCACAACACTCTCTCCAGGTATCACCTTACAATCCAAACATGCTTGTTTATCTTCTCTCCTAGTGAGAACGAAGTCGATCTGGCTCGAACGATGACCACTAGTAAAAGTCATCAAATGAGAATCTCTCTTTCTGAATAAAGTGTTGGCTATCACTAGGTTGTAGGCTACAACGAAGTCCAAAATATCCTCTCCTTCTTGATTCCTACTACCATACCCGAAACCTCCATGAGCCAACTCATAACCTGCCTTTGTTGAACCTACATGACCATTGAGATCTCCTCCTATGAAAAGCTTCTCATTGGTTGGTACTGCTCTGACCATGATATCTAAGTCTTCCCAGAACTTTCTCTTCTCGCTCTCACTGAGACCAACCTGAGGGGCGTATGCACTTATTATGTTCAAGACCACATCCCCCAAAACTAGTTTGACTAAGATAATCCTATCTCCCTGCCTTTTGACATCCACCACTCCATCCTTAAGGTTCTTATCAATCAGGATACCTACTCCATTTTTGTTTGCCACTGTTCCTGAGTACCAAAGCTTGAAACCAGTGTTCTCCACCTCCTTCGCTTTTTGCCCCTTCCATTTTGTCTCCTGGACACATAGGATATTAACACGCCTCCTGATCGCTGCATCGACTAACTCTCTTAGCTTACCTATAGCGCCGGTGCGCCGATGTAGCGCGCCACTAAGGAAGCGACGACCCGATCCTTGCTCACTTGACACCGCATCCAGATCACGACACGGCGCGCCGCCAAGGGGGTGGTGGCCCGGCCCTTGCCCATTTAACACCATACCCGGGTTCCGATATGGCGCGTCGCTAAGAGGGTTACGCCCCAATGGTTTTCTATTGGGTTTCATTTCCATTTGAGTGGCTAAGTTTTTTTTATAGCTGGCTCGCCACGCCTAACGCGACCCTCCTCCTTGTACCTGGACTTGGGACCAGGCTATGCTGCACCAACATATGCTATACGTAGAAAAATTTATAGTATATTTAAACCGTTCATTTTATTTATCCAATTCTCATATTTAATCAAATATTATTGTGAGGTAAAAAATGACGTTGTGTTGCTTCTCCATTGACACCGGCGATCTTTGACTGTGCCACAGTGATGGAATGATGGACGGGCGTTGGGGCATCGGGACCGCGCCGGTAGTGGCACAGGGAGGCGGGGGTGGCAGGGCGTGGGGTGGTGTAGAGTGTGAGGCACAAAGCGGCGGCAAATGCGGAGTCGTGCCAGTCGGGGTGCAAGGCCACATGTCGACACAATGATACTATTATCCTTGAACTAAAACACAAGATGGATTTTATTTGTGAATCATCGAAAGATGTACTTTATCAAAGTCAGAATCAACGACAGCAAGATTGTGTGCCACCATGTGATCCAAGTTTGTTGTCGGTATGCAGCAAGGCGGTGATTCCTAAATTTCTATGGATTACGGATGCGTACTTTCGCTCTGCTTCTTTCAAACTTGGCTTAAACTTAGTGATGGATGTATTCAGGTTTGAGTATTTCACTCACTGTTTCTTCTTCGGTAGCTGAATTGTGCTTTGGTCCATTCCTGAATCCGGCCAAGATACAGGGTGTCGGGGGCGGCGAACGGACGCCAAGACGCGAAGCGGCATCAGACGCGAGGCCACGCCGTCTGGGGTGTAGACGGCGGACAGGCGGCAGCGAGTCCGACAACGATGGCAATGGCGGTGGACGGGCGACGATGAGTCCAACGACGACAAGGGTGGCGGACGGGCAGTGGTGTGCTGCGACGGTGAGAAATTGAGGGAGCTAGCCGACTAGAGAGAGAAGAGATATTAGTAAATCTTTTATTTTTTTTATTAATTTAATTATGCTCAATCGTGAAGATTGATTGTATCTCTTACCTTTATAAAAGGTATACGTGGCATCATAAAAGCCCCCATATATATATATATATATATGTATATATATATATGTATGTGTATATGTGTATATATGTGTATATGTATATATATGCGTGATGCACATCTTTATATTTGTCCTATATGTTTTGATATTGCAACTTTTTTTGCAAAAAATATGCATATCTATTGTACAGAATATTTTCATTGTTAACGGAAAATATGTTATGCACAAAACAATGTGTGTGTATATGTGTGTTTTATAACAGTTTTGTTAACACGGTTTTTTTGTCTTGTTATGTGCAAAATTTGTTTTTCAAAAACATGTAAGTATGTTGTATAACACGTTATTTTTTTTTCTGTTGGTGTGTGAGTGCAACTATCTAGTGGATTTGCTGGGTTGCTTACTTGCTTGTTTATTTATACTTCTGTCAATTCTGTTTCTGTTTTTTTGGTTGCTGCTGCTCCGTGAAAGCTGCCGTGATTGCTAGATTCTCAGCGGAAAAAAGGAGTAAAGTTGTCGGACTATAATCAATTTGCAAGTTTGCAGATTGGCCACTTCAGTAACTAGGGAGACAATTTCCCAATAAATCAAAATCCAAAAGGAAATAAATCTGAACTATTTGTCACCCATGCTCGCTTCTAAGTTCTAAATGCATTCGGTTGGGATGACACGACGATCTCGAATATTTTACAGATCGGATGCGGAACAGTTTACTGAAGCGAAAGTGACCTGGTCAAGACTCAGAGGCAGCTCGCACTCGCACTCGCACTCGCACTAGTCGCAGTGGCAGCAATAAAAAATAGTGTCCACCCATCATCCCGAGTGCCTTAAGGGGATCGAACAAAACAAAAAAAATATTAAAGACAATCTCAAATACGAGGTTAGACGATCAGTAGCGAAGCGCGGTCCGTGAAGGGTGAAAGAAACCCCAGAGTGAGCTTGAGTTCGAGACTCGGAGAATATCCCGAGTGTGAAGATTTGAAGTGAAATCAATAACAAATTCAGACACTTAATCGCTGACAATAATCAGTAACATATCTATCTTTTTGAATATAAATTAAGATAGTAAATAATGTTGTGATTACTAGCTCACGATCTCTGATGATTTAATCATTATAAAGCGATTTAACGTTGGATATACATGGGCTGTGTCTATTGAGGAGTTGAGACAGGTTAAGGGCGTGCGCGGCGACAGTAATGGAACCGTGTTTTGTCACTGTGTCGCGCCACCCTAAAATACTGAGAGATGACCGTTGGCCTTCCGTCTCCCCATTCATGAGAGAGCTTAATTGCGGAGACCGTTGGCCTTCCGTCTCCCTCTTCATGAGCGAGCTTAATTGCGATGACTGTTGACTTTCTGTCTCCCTCTGCATGAGAGCTATATAAAGGGGGCAGTAGCTGGACAGAACATTATTCTTTTCTCTTATTCCTCGCGTCGTTGCCTCAAACCAGCCCCGTCCCAACTTTCTGCGCGCACAAAGAGTTGGGAGAGCAGTACTCCGAAGCCACGCCCGTGATCAAGACACCTGCCAGGTGTGTGGGCGATCAGGTTTTTGGGGAGCGTCTTCGCGACTGCTCGCTCCATCCTGGTGGTCGCGGTTGCTGCGCACGCCATCATCTTCCTCCCGGTGCTCGTTTGTGGGACTGCACTGCGAACAACGTCCTGCATCAAGCCCCGATTGACTACATCAAGCAACACGTTATGACGACTAACGCGAATGGAGAAACCGGTGCTTTGAGCATGAGTCCCTCCGCTGGGTACATCCTAGCAACCTTTACGTTCTATTTCTTTAACTATATCGTCTTGTGTTTGATGATAAATATGGTTCAAGCTACTGCTATTTATGTCGTCATAATAATCGCATGCTATTTATGGATTAATTTTAACATGAAAATGCCTAAATTCCTAACAATCCATAAACCTGATCTTAGGTATTTTTCTGTTAGTGGTTTTGCTGCTACGTTGAAGCCGAATGCTTTTGACGGTACGTGCTATAAGAGATGGCACGGTGAGATGGTCTTATGGTTGACGGCTATGAATTGTTTTCACGTGGCACAAGGCAAGTCTGGGGATTTGACCCCAGGCAGTTCTGAGGAAGAGACATTTGATGCGGCTCCTTAAGGAAAGGCCTTTAAGGTTGTTGATAATCTTTTCAGAGGTGCCGTGATCAGTGCAATTGCTGAAAAATATCAGGACTCTTACCTAACCTTCAAAACTGGCAAAGAGTTATGGGATGCGCTTGAGGCAAAGTTCGGTGTTTCTGATGCTGGTAGTGAGCTGTATGCGATGGAGCAGTTCTACGACTATAAGATGGCTGAAAACCGTCCTGTAGTCGAACAAGCTCATGAGATACAGACTATGGCAAAAGAACTCGAACAATTTCTCTGTGTGCTACCCGACAAGTTTGTGGTCGGCGGTATTATCGCCAAGTTGCCACCTTCTTGGAGGGATTTTGCTACCTCTCTAAAGCATAAGAGACAAGAGTTCATCGTGGCTGAACTCATTGGTACTCTTGATGTTGAGGAGAAGGCGAGGGCAAAGGACACACGCGGGAAAGAAATTGAGTCTTTTAGTGCCAATATGGTGCAGAAGAAAAATTCCAATAATGCATCTTGTAACAAGAAGAAAAAGAACAAGCAAGAGAACGTCAAGTCTAAACAAACAACCAAATTTAAGAAGAAAAAGGGCAACAAAGAAGGTGGATGCTTTGTTTGCGGGAGCACTGAGCACTAGGCGAGTGCATGCCCAGACCGCAAATTTAAGCATGAGAAGAAATCAGCTAACATGGTGATATGTGAGACCGGTGGAGGAACACCAGGGTATGGTAATTATTTACCTATTGTTCTTTCAGTTTGTCATTCGCCTGAGTGGTGGATCGACACCGGTGCTAATATTTATGTGTGTACTGATATTTCTTTGTTTTCTTCTTATCAGGTCGGCGGGAATAGATCCTTGCTGATGGGAAACGGATCATCTGCGCGTGTTCTTGGTGTTGGTATGGTCATTCTGAAGTTTACTTCGGGAAAAACGATGTCATTGAAGAACGTGCAGCATGTCCCCTCCATCAAAAGAATCTAGTTAGCGGCTCTCAAGTATGTCGAGATGGTTACAAACTTATGTTTGAATCCAATAAATGTGTACATTCGAAGAATGGTACGTTTGTTGGTAAAGGTTATGACTGCGGAGGCTTGTTCCGTTTATCGTTGCATGATGTGTGTAATAATGTTGTGAACAATGTTATTTCGAATGAGTCGACTATTTGGCCTTCACGACTGTGCTATGTTAACTTTGGTGTTCTATCACGGTTACCAAAGTTAAATTTAATCCCAAAATTTGATTTAGGCAAAACTTCTAAATGTCATGTGTGTGTGCAATCTAAGCAACCTCGCAAGCCTCACAAGGCTGCGGAGGCGCGGAACTTGGCACCGTTGGATTTAATTCAATCGGATTTATGTGAGATGAACGGAATATTGACTAAAGGTGGCAAACGCTATTTTATCACATTCATAGATGACTCCACTAGATTTTGTTATGTGTATTTGTTGAAATCAAAAAATAAAGCGTTGTATTATTTTAAAACTTATAAAGCTGAAGTTGAGAACAAACTTGAGAGGAAAATTAAACGGTTACGGTCTGATCGTGGTGGAGAGTATTTTCCAAGAGAATTTTCTGATTTTTGTGCGGAACACGGAATTATTCATGAGAGGACACCGCCATATTCCCCACAATCTAATGGGATTGCTGAAAGAAAGAACCGTACTCTAACTGATTTGGTTAATGCCATGTTAGAGACTTCGGGTCTATCTAAGAAATGGTGGGGTAAAGCGATTTTGATTGCATGTCATGTCCTGAATAAAGTTCCCACAAAAGACAAAGAAATTACACCATTCGAGGAATGAGAAAAGAAAAAGTTAAATCTCTCATATTTGCGTACTTGGGGTTGTTTGGCCAAAGTGAATGCACCAATTAACAAGAAGCGCAAATTAGGACCTAAAACTGTTGATTGTATTTTCCTTGGTTATGCTTTACACAACATTGGATATAGGTTTTTAATCATAAATTCTGGGGTACCGGACATGCTAGTTGACACAATCATGGAATCCAGAGACGCTATATTTTTTGAGAGTGATTTTCCTATGAAAATTACACATGACACATCTAGCACTGAATCTGAAATACCCCATGAGCATTTTATTCCGATAGAACACATTGAGGAACCCCATATGCATAATTATGAAGAGGATGACAATATAGCAACTCAAAAGAGTAAGAGACAAAAGGTTGCAAAATCTTTTGGTGATGATTATATTGTGTACCTTGTGGATGACACACCAAGAACTATTGAAGAGACATATTCTTCTCCTGATGCTGACTTGTGGAAGAAAGCAATAAGGAGTGAGATGGATTCTATTATGTCTAATAGTACTTGGGAAGTCGTTAAACGTCCTTATGGGTGCAAACCCATTGAAAGTAAATGGGTGTTCAAGAAAAATCTTAGGTATGATGGTACGATTGAGAGGTACAAGGCAAGGCTTGTGATTAAAGGCTATTCACAGAGGGAATGCGAAGATTTCTTTGATACATATTCACCGGTGGCTAGATTGACCACGATTTGTGTGTTACTTTCCTTGGCTGCCTCTTATGGTGTTCTCGTCCATCAGATGGATGTTAAAACAGCTTTCCTAAATGGAGAGTTAGATGAGGAGATCTACATGGAGCAGCCTGCGGGGTTTGTAGCAGATGGTCAAGAAGGCATGGTGTGTAAATTATTGAAATCATTATACGGTCTTAAACAAGCACCCAAGCAATGGCATGAAAAGTTTGATAAGACTTTGACATCTGTCAGTTTTTTTGTGAACGAAGCAGATAAATGTGTTTATTATCGGTATGGTGGGGGCGAGGGAGTTATCTTGTGTCTTTATGTTGACGACATACTGATTTTTGGCACTAGCTTTGACATGATCAAGGAAGTGAAAGACTTTTTTTCAATAATTTTGAGATGAAAGATTTGGGAGAAGCTGATGTTATTCTTAACATTAAGCTATTGAGAGAAGGCAATGGTGGGATCACACTTGTGCAGTCCCATTATGTGGAAAAGGTTTTGAGATGCTTTGGGTTTAGCGAATGTGAACCTGCGCCTACGCCTTATGATCCTAGCAAGAAATTGAGGAAAAATCGGAGAATAGCTGGGGATTAATTAAAATATTCCCAAATAATTGGTTCGCTCATGTATTTGGCTAGCGCTACGAGGCCTGACATTTCATTTGCTGTGAGCAAACTCAGTCGGTTTGTGTCAAATCCGGGAGATGATCATTGGCGTGCTCTTGAGAGAGTATTGTGCTATCTAAAAGGGACAATGAGCTTTGACATTCACTATACCGGGTACCCGAGGGTACTGGAGGGTTATTGTGATGCAAACTGGATATCTGATGCTGATGAGATATATGCCACAAGTGGATATATGTTCTCACTAGGTGGTTGTGCTGTTTCTTGGAAGTCTTGCAAGCAGACCATTTTAACGAGGTCAACTATGGAAGCAGAACTCACAGCGTTGGATACCGCCTCGGTTGAGGCTGAGTGGCTTCATGAACTCCTTATGGATTTACCGGTGGTTGAAAAACCTGTGCCGGCTATTTCTATGAATTGTGATAATCAGACCGTGATTATTAATGTGAACAGTTCTAAAGATAACATGAAGTCGACTAGGCACATAAAGAGGCGTTTGAAATCTGTCAGAAAAATGAGAAACTCCGGAGTGATAGCGTTGGACTATGTCCATACGTCTAAAAATCTGGCAGATCAATTTACTAAGGGACTATCACGCAATGTGATAGATATTGCATCGAGTGAGATGGGCTTGAGACCCACTTGAAGTCTATCATGGTGGTAACCTATTCTTTGTGATCGGAGATCCCGTGAATTAGAATGGTGAAACAAGCTAGTGGTAGACTGAGAGGAAAGACCCTTAACAAGGTTCATTTCAGATGTATTTCTTTCCTAACTGTATGATAGGTTGATGTTTTCACCTTAATGTGTTCCAAGTGGCTTGTTAAAGCAAAGATGTTGTCCTACAGAATATTTTTTGAGGAACACACCTATATGAGTTCAACTGCTAGTCACAGTTTATGAGATCTGGGTAATCTCTAGATACTCATAAAAGGCCCTAGAGTGTGACTTATATGCTCCAAACAGAGGGGATGCGTTTGACAACCTAGTATCAGTAAATGACTTGGATGAAACTTATTACACTCAAAACTGTCAATTCAAGGCATAGTCCATTGTATAGTTGTGAATAACTGTAGTCTTTGCTCTAGGTGGAAGTTCAACTTAACAGTCTCCACCAAAACACTGGTATATTAAACGCTTGAAAGGCGAGAGCATTTTTGTGGCTTCGCATTGGTGGGGATTATTGGATATACATGGGCTTGTCCCATTTTGATTTATTCAATAAAATGCAAAGGCCCACAATAATGCTACGGTGCACTAAAACTTTTAGTCCCATATTGAATGTTCACATGTCTTTTGCTCAACTTAAATAGATAGACTGATTGTGTGTCTATTGAGGAGTTGAGACAGGCTAAGGGCGCGCGCGGCGACGGTAATGGAACCGTGTTTTGCCACTGTGTCGCGCCACCCTAAAATACTGAGAGATGACCGTTGGCCTTCTGTCTCCCCATTCATGAGAGAACTTAATTGCGGAGACCGTTGGCCTTCCGTCTCCCTATTCATGAGAGATGATCGTTGGCCTTTCGTCTCCCTCTTCATGAGCGAGCTTAATTGCGGTGACTATTGGCTTTCCGTCTCCCTCTGCATGAGAGCTATATAAAGGGGGTAGTAGCTGGACAGAACATTCTTCTTTTCTCTTCTTCCTCGCGTCGTTGCCTCAAACCAGCCTCGTCCCAACCTTCTGCGCACACAGAGAGCTGGGTGTGCGGGCGATCAGGTTTTTGGGGAGCGTCTTCGCGACTGCTCGCTCCATCCTAGTGGTCGCGGTTGCTGCGCACGTCATCGTCTTCCTCCCAGTGACCGTTCGTGGGGCGGCACTGCGAACAACGTCCTGCATCAAGCCCCGATCGACTACATCAAGCAACACGTTATGACGACTAACGTGAATGGAGAAACCAGTGCTTTGAGCATGAGTCCCTCCGCTGGGTACAGCCTAGCAACCTTTGCGTTTTATTTCTTTAACTATATCGTCTTGTGTTTGATGATAAATATGGTTCGAGCTACTGCTATTTATGTCGTCATAATAATCACATGCTATTTATGGATTAAATTTAACATGAAAATGCCTAAATTCCTAACATTTAATTAGGTAGTTAAAGCCTAAATGATAATCTCCGGCCCTAAAATTTGGGTACCTCTCCCTCTTCAGCGCATACTTTATCGCACATGACTATAATTATTATCTTCCGAAAGGTCTGAACTTATCTAAATTTCGTTTATCTCTTGTTTATTGAGATAACAAAAAACCACAAACACATAAATCTCCTCCTACCAAACTAAACTACCTGTTTAAGTAACTTCATCTTACGTAATGACAAACCAAAATAAGGATTACGCAAGTCATAAACGAATCCTCCTTACCCGCAAACCCTTGACCCGGCCGGAGGCCGGGGCAGTCTCCATGACCACCAACTCCACGACTACTCCGCTTTCGGTTAATTCGCACCCACACCACCACCACTCTTAAGAGCAAGTTTAATAATATAACTAGTTGTTGGCTTTATATTTGTGCCATGTCACATGTAGCTAATTTAATAGCCAACTCATATAATAGTTAGTTGGTTATATGTATCATGCATTTAATGTGTAACATATTACACCATCTCACAATGTTCATTGGAACCTGTGCATGAGTGGGCTGTTAACTAGTAGCCCGCTTTTATTCTCTCCTTCCTTCTCTCCTCCACCTCACTACTAATCTGATGTGGCAAGTCTTATAACCTGCTTACATAAACTTATTATACTTGCTCTATCACACGGCCCCTCCCCGCTGCCCGCTCGGCCCGCACCCGCTGCTATGTTTTTCACGTGGAATTCGCTGTCTGTCTCGTTCCCGTTCACTACGGCCCACAAACTTGGAGTTTCACTTTCCCCGTCGAGTCAGCCGGCCGAGCGCACACCACCTTCCGCCGGTGAGCTCTGCGCCGGCCGCGAGGCGAGCCGCTTCAACCGGTTACCAGTTACTCCCTCCGGTGTACAAATAATAATCGTTTAGACAGAATTACACATACCAAGGTGTTATTAAATGAAGTTAGAAAAGATGTCTCAACTGGTTATGGCGTCTTGGCTTCAGCGTTGCAACCCGAGTTGCTGCCATCTCTCACTGCTGCATGCATCCGAACAAAAGAGCATTACTGCTGCATGCTATAGCTCCTGTTGCATCGAGAGACAAGCTAGTTTTTAATGCAGAAACGTTTCGGGAGAAGTGGCAATCAAAGGGACAAACTGCATCGGTTAACGCGGTGACTAATATTTGTACACTCTCAATAAAACCTAGAATGACTATTATTTGTACACCGGAGAGAGTACTAGTTACCCCTAGTCCCTAGACTCCACTCCACCCGCGTGACAACGGCGGCAGCGGCAGCGGCAGGAAATCGGGCAGGGCCGCATCACCAACCGCACCACCACCACCGCAACCGAATAAAGGCGGGGAGGCGGTTTCCAGCTCGCACTATACTATACCGGCGCGGCGGCTGCCTTCCTGCGTGCCACTGTTCCCCCCGTCTCCTCGAGCCGTCGATTCGAGCGCGCGAGTGGGCTCGATTCCGTCGCATTCTCTCACAGTCGCCGCCGTTTTCTGAATGCTTTCCCGTTGGCTCGTTGCCGCTGTAGCGAGTGGGCTACTGAGCTGGTGGCTAGTGTGGTGTGGTTAACTGCCTTTTCGTTTGGGAGCAAGCAGCTGTTACTTTCCCCAATCCAATCCAACCCTGACCGCCGTTCGCTCGATCGATCGGCGCGGCGCGGATGGAGGCACTCAGGAAGCAGGCGAGCAAGCTCCGGGAGCACGTCGCCAAGCAGCAGCAGGTACGGATTCCTCGCCCAGTTGGAGTGGCTCTGCCTCCCCACTGATCACGGTGTGGACAGGTGCGCCGCGAGAAACCAGAATTTGAGCATGCGCCGGGCTACATGGTCAGGTTGTTGTTGTTTTTGTTTGCTCCCCGCAGTTAATTTCACATATCTAGCGGCGGTAGGAATCAGGATATGTGGTTGTAGTGTCGAGTACTTGATTGAGATAGCAGCAGGCCAGCTGCTGCTGGAAGGAGCTGAATTCTGTGTGTTCTGTATCAGTTGCTGAAGTCGAGCAACTCGTTCGGCCCTGTTATTTCATATTCATGCGCATTTCTGTCTACCAGATGATTTGTTCTGGAGCTGAGACAAGCATCACTTGTTCCAATAAAATGTACATAATGACCATATCATAATCCTATGTTTGTTTTGTCCTTAAGAGAATTCCATGTGATTATGCAGGCTGTTCTGAAGCAGTTCACTGCACGCTATAATCAGGATCCTTCTCTTGTCGATGAGGCGGAACTTGAGTGCCACCAGAATCTTCAGATGCTTTACAATAGTACAAGAGCTGCTAAAGTATGTGCTACTTCTTTTTGTTATCCGTGAGTTGTAAATAAGTTGTCTAACCCAGGATGTAAAAGTTATTGGACATCTCTCTCATTACGTAGCATTTCCAACGAAATATTGTACGAAGTGTCGAGGGTTTCATTGCTGTCAGCACCAAGCAGATGGAGATTGGTATGTATTTGCATTGAATGTTAGTTCAATATCCTTCCATTTTGAGAAATTTTCTGTGATCATGCTACAATGTTTCTTCCTGTAGTGAAAAAGTTAGCTGAGGATTGTTGCAGATATGGAAACGACAATCAGAATTTTGGTTTTGTTCTTGCAAGGGCTTCCATTGGGTTTGGTAAATCCCATAGCCAAATGGAGAAAGAGCAGGAGAATCTTCTTAAATTTCTTGGAGAGCAGGTGATTACAAATTATTCCCTCACTTTTCACGTCATAAGTTTTCAGATCTAGCCAAAAACCCATGCATCGGAACTTGCAACATGTTTCAATTAAAAATATCATAGATATTAAAGTTGAAATGTTTTATATAATTATATCGTGGCCTCAGATCATGGGCCGGAGGGCCTAGCCTGCCTGTGAACAGTACCGCGTGGTACTGTTCATGTGAACAGTACTGTCGGTACTGTAGCAGTCAGGTATTTCGATTAGGATTTAGTTGTAGATTAGATCAGCCTTGTGTCTATATAAACAAGGCTGATGCACTAGAGTTTTTGTCGAGTAGTTCAGCTTGGCTATTGTCTTCTTTTATCCCTGCCTCTTCGCCGCGTTGCCGTAACGGCGCCACCGCGATAGAGAGGTCCAGGCCCTCGACCAGCTACTTATTTCTCAAATCAATTAAGAAGATTAGTTACTACCAATTCTATAAAAATATCTGTCGGTGACAACTTGGTATCAAAGCTCTCGGGTTCTTCCATTGCGATGAATTCCCAATCTGGCACTGGTTCACGGAGCACCGTCGATGACATGCTGAAGGCTATTATGCAGTGCCTAGATGCCATCGAAGAGAAGTTGCAACCGCTGCAACCACTCCAGGCGAAAGTCGTAGAATTGGAAGCAGTGGTGACGGAGCCCTTGGAGGAGAGGGTAGCCACGTTGGAGGTGCTCGTCCAGAATACTGGCTGGCAACATCCCCAGGCCACCGCTGATCACGTGGATCCACCTCCGCGCCACCAGGGAGGGAGGCAGCTAGGGCCGCTCCGGTGGAGGCGTGGGCGGCCTCGACATGGCCAGGTCAGGTGGCGACGGCTAGGTCGACGACGTCAACAGTGTTGTGGAGGCCAATGCTACTTCCCTGACCGCGCAGAGCACACCCTTGCGCGCACGGATAGCGGCCTGGCCGACGGTTGGGGGATCGGCATGGGATGCCTTGGCGGCACCAACAGCCCATCTCGAGGACGAGCTGGTTTTCAAGGTGAGAAGAAATTTCATAGCATCAGATCATGGGTCGTAGGGCTTGGCCCACTTGTGAACAGTACCGCGCGGTACTGTTCACGTGCATGGTTATCAAGGCATAGCTAAAGCGTCGCTTTAGCGACAAGGCGGTCGGCGGGGGTCAATTAGGTTAAATTCTATTTAGATTAATTAGTTAAGAGACCAGATTAGATAAGAGTCTATTTTGGTTAGGATTTAGTTATAGATTAGATCAGCCCTGTGTCTATATAAACAGGGTTGATGCACTAGAGTTCTTGTCGAGTAGTTCAGTTTGACTATTGCCTTCTTGTATCTCTGCCTCTTCACCGCGTCGCCGCAACGGCACTGCCACGACGGAGAGGTCCAGGCCCTTGACCAGCTACCTATTTCTCATATCAATTAAAAGATTAGTTACTACCAATTCTACAGAAATCCCTGCCAGTGACAAATTCCTAGAAGAAAACACAAATAATTTTCAAACAAACATCAATCTGTAAATATCATCATTATAAGCCAGATGCACAAATGGTGTATTTATCCTCAAAAGATCCCACCAACTCAAGAGGTGATGGTGGATTCTACTCCACATGCCATTAGAATTATTTACATATTACACATGGAAGTCTACCATGTACAGAAACTTATTCAGCTTTGCGGGTGGCTGATATTTAAGAGGCAGCATAGTTTGTTTCTGCAAATCTGCACTGCACAGAGCTGGAGGAACACTTTGTGGTTGCTGTCAATGCTGTGTATAACTGAGTGCTTAACTGTTTGGTTTTGGTTACAATATTGCAGGTTTTCGAGTCTCTTCGAAAAATTATAATGAGTGCTCCTCTTGAAGATGCCCGCATGTTAACTTACCGCTATCAACGGATCAGACAAGATATGGAATCACAGGTAATAATCTGAAATGAAACTTCCTGTTCTCTAGAGATGACAGACAGATACTAAAAAAAGTTTTATTAGATAGCTGATGTGATGAGAAAGCAACTGAAGTCCAAGGAGAGTAGTGGTAATGCAGACAATTCTGTGAAACTGCAACATGCAGAATCAAAATTGTCAGAACTCCGAACAACGCTATCAGCATTAGGAAGAGAAGCAACTGCAGCTATGGAGGCTGTGGTGGTTCAGCAACAACAGGTTACCTTCGACCGTCTCCTTGCAATGGTATGATATGCCTCACCGTTCTCTTAGAATATATTACTTATTGTCAAGTGATATGTTTTTGTCAATGGTTAAGACTTCCCCGTACATGTCTATTTTTCTCTTTTGCTTTAGATAGTGTGCAACAGATGTGTGTACAACACTATGCCAGAAGCTTGTAAACACCAAGTTCACATATTAACTTTTGGTTTTGTAGAAATGTGTTTGTGGCCATGTGGATATGTTACTTTTTTACTCTCGATCCTTATGCTTGGGTGCATTTATTGTTTAGAGCATATCATCTCAAATTTGTTGCTCCTCAATTCAAGAAATTTATCATATCTATAACAAAATTCTCCACTTTCTCATTTAGTCCTTGATTGGATGGGGGGGTGAGTTTGTCCCAGCCCTTATAAAATTTAATACTAGGAATTAGATCTGTTTTTACTAAGGACCTGGTATAAAAAAGGGTCAAATTTTCTGGCATCAGATATGCATTCAAATGCATATGATTATTGATTCAGTTGAATGCTAATTTGATGGATACAAGTTTGACTGATTCTAAAAAAAAGGGATCTTTGTTTGGATAGTGTAGCATTGGGACTCTATGTTCACACTCTTATACCCTGTTTTCTTAGATCCCTTCGATTATTAGTTGTCTATTGTCTTCGTAACAAAACCTTGTCTTTTATTTTGTGTGGTTGAATGTTTCCATATAAATTTCACATCCTTGATTTTCATATTCAAACTTCAATATCTTTGGTTGAACAAAACTAACCGTTTATCTATAGGGAGATTCTTTGATAAAGAATTAAGCATCCCTCAATTTATCTTACGCCCCACTTGCAGGTTGATGCTGAGAGAGCTTATCATCAGAATGCTGCTGGTATTCTGAACAAACTTCATGATGAGGTGCATGCCTGTTTTTTAGCCGGGAAAAAAAATGAAAATGAGATTCTTTCCCATGTGGACTATAAAGGCAATATGAATGCCATAAACCTGAAAATAGACGTCTGTTTTCTTGCTGAATATTGCTCTGTTTTTGTTCTGCTAATTTGCGCAGATGGTCCATGCAAAGCACCATAATGAGGCAGAAAACCATTATGATGAGACATCATCAGAGCCTAAAACACCTGCACAAGATTCACAAAGCACATCTGAAGATCACATATCAACTAAGATTGGCGAACCTACAAGGAATGAAACTAGTGAACCTACAAGGAATGGTCAGGAAGTGGATTATGTTGGGGAGGTGCGTATGCCCTTTGCACCACACACCATGATGATCACTGAACCAAGTCAATATCTGTTCTTCATTTTATTGCACTATTGCAGTGCATTATAACATGTTAACCATAGCATTATACTGGCATTATATTTGTGCTATCTGTTCATGAAATGTTTTAGACAGACTGATGGAGTTTTTGGAGGTCCTACAGATTTTTCTCTGCAACCGCTCCACCAGCCTATGTCTGTTCTAGATCACTGATGCACTCTCTTACAAAATTGGTAGTTTGTCTGAATTTTATGCCCACGTGATATTGAGCAGCCTGATTCTCCAGCCTGACCAGTCACCTTAGTACAAATACTTGATAGCTTGAGCGAAACATACATGAATTTTAAATTTTTGAGGTAGTCGTTTTTGGTAACTACGGTATCCTGAAATCATGTGATTTAGTTGAAAAAATGCAGCTTTAACATACTGGTGATTCTTTTAAATTAACTTTCAACCTTAATCTTTACATTCACCTTATTCTTCTTCATTTGCTAAATACTACCACCATGTTGGTATGGACCTGTGGGTTGGATATTGTATATGGCTAAATTAGTTGTTCAACAATTTTAGCAGTTACATAATCAGTAAAACATATTAGTACATTATTCTACAAGCTGATCAGTTCGTGAATTGCTGGTTGGACAGGTAATCCACCCATTTGATGCTCAGGCTGATGGCGAGCTCAGTATTTCGGTGGGAGACTACGTTGTCGTCTGCCAGGTACACATGTGTTTTGTTAGCGTTGACAGGTTTTATTCGTATCACGGGATACCTAATGACCAAAATTCTGAAGTAAGGAATTGGGTATAATTCACATCGGTAGCGCCCTACCGTATAGTTCTGTGACCGCTGCAGGACTATGATCAGATTCAGAGCAAAGCATATAATTGCCCCCATATCGGTCCTTTTTTTTAATTCTCCAAGCTAGGGTGACTGGAGGGGACCAGAATGCTAGCTAAGCATCCCTTGTCTGTGTTCACAGGTGGCTTCCAATGGATGGTCTGAAGGGAAATGCAAAGGAAAAGCTGGCTGGTTTCCATCTGCCTATGTGGAGCAGAGGGACAAAGCCCCGGCAAGTAAGATGATAGAGCCTGGACTTCTGACGACTTGATCTCCTCTCATAGTAGTAGTTGCTGTCATCACCCCTGTTTTCCATTGTACATGAGATTTCTCATGAGTGAATAGCATTTTGTAGAACTTTTACCTTCATGTGCAGCTTCTTGCACTTCTGGGCTTTCTGTTGCCTAATAATTATTGTATGTAAAAATTTAGTGTTTTGCCTCTAGGATCTCGTTTCCCCCTCCATTTTAACAATGTATAGAAGCTATTGGTCCTGGGATGCTGCAAGTTTCCCTTTCTTTTGTGAAAAGCGTGCTTCCTGCCAAATTTGTGAGATGGATTTCAGAGCAGTGACCCTAGCCTTGTTCCTCCAGTGTTGGACTTGGACCCAAAAGCTCTTAATCTGCTGGCCCCGAACTTCTAGTTGCTATTCTTTTGCTGATCTTATAAAAACCGTAACGCACATGACGCATGGCAGCATTCGGTATATCTGATTGAGCAGAAGGAGGCTTGGTTGTTGGATTGCTGGATCCATCTTTTTTCTGAAAAGCATGAATCCTAAGTCCTTAACTGGAAGAGGAGCTCTTGTTTGATTGTTTCCTCTTCATCATTTGTTGGACAAGCCTCACGTTCCTTCTGCGGCCGGTTAGGTTAGCGGTAGCCTTGCACCGGCGTGCCACCGCTGGCTTCTCTTCTCGCCGCGCCTCGCCTCACCTCACCGGTCTCGGGTTGCTGGGGCCTCGCGCAGTTATGGCTCGGCCTCATCGCTCATGTCCTCGGGGGCAAAACGGCAAAGAAGAAGAAGAAAATGATGCGTGCCGTACGCGTGAGTGATCCGTTCGGCTTTGCCAATAATCCAGCTTGGTGTAACCCAAGACTTCCTTTTTTTTGGCTCAAATGTGCAGGACACGTACTGTGTGGATGTATGAACATTTATGAGCAACTAGGAAGAGAATCTTCAACGACAACGGAATATTTTTGGCGTGTTTTTACCACTACCGGAGGGAGCAGTAGAGTGGAACAGTGAAAAACATGGAGTTGGCCTGGCAGAGGGAGATGGGAGGAAGGGTGACACTGACACATCTCGAGAGGATATGACACTGGGTATGAGACAACGCAAGCACAGCTCAGCAACCTCTAGCCAATAGCCCTCTAGGTCACCTCGTCGATCAGAATCCGGACCCACCACCAGCGAGCCGTCCTGTTTAACGGGACTTTGTACCCGTAGCAGCCACACGTACGTGACACACCCAATACCTTACCTAATACATATATACGCCCTCAGATCAATAGGTGTTAAAGCTTCCACAGTACTGAAACAAGATTATTGCAATTAGAATTTTTTTTCTTATATGTTTACTAAGTAAACTAAGATAAGATATGGATTATACTAATTACATAAATTAAATAATACTGTTTTTTAATTCGTTAGTTTCCCATTGAATAGAACATGTGCTTTTTAAAAAAATAATAATTACCTACGTGTCCATCTAGTATAAGTTCAATAGTACTTTATAGTGTAGATGCTCTAACAAAGTTTCACCATGTTTAGTTTCCAATAGTATATATCTTCTCTTTTCAATACTTAAATGATAAAATTAATCTCAACCATTCGATAGGAAAAATAAATGTAGCGCCCCGATTTAACAAATTGAGACATTATTGAATTTCATAAGAAAAACAATAATATAAGAGGTTCATCATGCGACAATCGTACATACGACAGTATCCATGGTACGCAGACCATATTTATTACATCATTGTTTTAATAAAACAGTAAAGTAAAATAATTAGAAAACGGCATGACGAACATCTTCTTCAGGATTTTTCTTCTCGACTGGGTCGCTACTCCAGACCGTCTTCGTAGTAAACATCCTCTGTGGGGTCCAACGGGTATGAGTACGAAAGGTACTCAACAAGCCACCGCAAATGCAAGTAATAATGCAGGATAATAAACAAGGAAGGGTAATGGCTAGCATTGCGGAAAAGTACAGTTTCAGTTATTGCATTTAGTGTAGTCATATTTTAATCATGTAAAAAATAAACATGAACATCATCAACATCAACTAACTCGAGGGGTACAGTCAGCCCCACCTCGCTCAACGGTCCTTACATGTCAATCCATCATGCACATACTTATTCAAAGTAAACTAACTGGGGGATGTCACGCAACCCGCCCTTGACCGTGGGCTCGGCTTTTCGAAAAGATTTAAGACTCTGATCAGAGATGTACTACTGTACCCACAAGGCACGCACTCATCCCAAACAAGATGACCCATACCACGGGAACTCATGCCAAAACCTCAATATGAGATGTTCCAAGCGATAACCACCCGCTCTAGGTTTCGCCGGCGCGCCGGGCCGCATCCCGGCTAACGTCGCACCCCTTTTTGCGCCACATTGGTACAAGTCACCCGCAGGTGCAACTTGACCCATCTCCAAATGGTGGCCTCGGTTTGGAACAATCCATACCTTAGTTAGGACTTACCCACTAGACTTGTGGTTAGTACGTAAGTGTATTGCAACGGATCCCTCAGACCGGTCCTTATAGTGCCCCGGGTGCTACCGACCAATGCCCTAGCTTGCACCCGGAACCCACCATGCATACACTCACAACCATAACTCATCACCAACAGAATTTTCAAGGATAAGAAGTAACGGGATCATATAATAGAACCATTTTGCTACGACTCATTTTTATCCTATAGCGATCGTGTCAATACCTTGGACACTAGCTAATATCATTGATCATATGGTGACAAGGAGGTTAGGCGAGATAGCATGGCTTGGGTTGCACATCAAGGTCGGGGGATCCTAAATAAATATAATGTAAGGGTTCATTTGACTAATGCACATATAACCTATGTGTTTTAGCGATAGTTTAATCAAACATGGGTTCAATATGCTCAAAAGATTGGTTTGGTGACTTGCCTTGTTCAGCAAAGGGAGAGGGAGGGACTTCGGGGAAGTACTCCGGCTCCTCGGCGACGTCGTAGTCTTTTTAATATAATAAAGTAAAATAAAAAGAACACATTCAATCAAACAATATAACATTACATTATAAGCACATAAGTTACAGTTGGTTTGATTAAAAATAAAATGATTTCAATTGTTAAGGTTCTGTGGTTTATCTCATAATTAAATTTTAAAGGAATTTAAAAAAAGTAGTCCTCTTTTAAAAAGGGGTTTTAAAAGGGGTTATTATCATTTTTAAGTTCTCTAAAAATGAAAGCTTCATAGAAAACTTAGTGATCTGTTCATATCATCATGAAATAAATAAATACAAACTCTACTGAAATTTAAATAATTAAATTTACATTTTTAACCTAAGGGTATTTAAACATCTATTTAAATAAACATGAAATGTCCAATGTAAACCTACTGTTTTTATTGTATAAACATGTAGAGAATAATATTATGAATTTTCTGAAATTGGAATAGCAATTTTTAGAGTTCAAATGCGCCAGATATGAATTTTACAAGTTTTAAACCTTTTCTGGAATTTATTTTCAAATTTTAAACTCCTCGGGTCCACGGTGAGCCAGGCTCACGGTGAACCCGCGCACTGTGCGCGTGCGCTGGGTCGATCTGGACCGTCGGATCCAGATCCGACGCGCGAGGGCGAGGCGGGGCGCTTAAGTTATAATAGACGGCCAGGATTAAAACGTGCGAAGGGGTACCACGTGGACGCACGAGATCGCACGCCGGTTTTAAATGAAAACGAACGCGTGAGATCAAAACGTAACGCTTTGACCAGATCCGACGGTGCGGATTAGATCGCGTACGTGGGCTCACGCGCGTCGTCCGATCGCGATCGCACGGTCGGGATCAGATCCGACACGGCACGGGTACTCGACCCGTGCCGGTCGTCTTCTCCGACGACGGCGAGCGGGCCAGCGGCCACGGCGAGCGACGGCGGTCCTAGCTAAGCCTAGAAATGGAAGGGGGACGCTACGGCGGTCACGATGGTACCTTGGCGGTGGTCCGGGGACGACGGGGCGTGGCCGGCGACGAGGGTAGACGGCGGAGTGGTTCGGGCTCCTCGTCGGCGATGGTGTTCCGGCGGGGTTCGACGTCGGCGGAGGGGTGGCCGAGGTCGGGGTCGTTCTTGCGGTCACGTTGGTGGCGGAGGCACGGGCGGAGGTGGTCCGAGGCGACGGCGAGTGGTGGCCGGAGGAGAAATAGAGGGAGTGCGCTAACAGGCGAAGCGCGGGTGCTCTGCTTGGTCTGAGTGCGAATGGATGCGTGAACCGAACGCGGTGGAGGGCAAGGGCTTAAATAGAGGTACCGGCGGGGGCAGGGAGGGCGCAATTGACGGTGGCCGAGGTTAATGACGCTATGACGCCGGTGAGCTCGGGTTGACGCGGTTCATCGAACCTGGACGCGGATCGGCCGAATTAATAGGGGGAAAACGGTCGGCGCGTTGAGGAGAATTCATTGCCGGCGAGTGATTAGGGTAAGGGGGCCGGCGGGGGCGGATCCGAGGGAGTAAAGGTGGCCGGCGTAGTTTGGGGGCGACGACGCGAGGTTGAAGGCGAAGCTGACATGCGGGGGCCACTGGCCAGCGGGCGCGAGCGAGCGAACGGGAAGGCTGACGGGTGGGGCCGCGATGTCGGGTGCGCGCGCGAGGGGAAGGGTTCGGCGCCGACAGGTGGGGTCCGGTCGTCAGTCTGAGCGCGCGGGTGGAGTGGGCTGGGCCGGCCAAGAGTGGGAGAATGGAGGGAGGGGAGCCCATTACTGTTTTAATACATTTCTGAATAAAAATAATTCCAGGAATTAGATTAAAATATTAGGGCTACTTCCAAGGTTAATAAAAATTTATAAAAATCCTCAAAAATATTTCTTGGCTTTGGGAGTTTATACAAAAATTTTCAGCTCCTGGTTTGGCCATCTACTCTATGTTGTAGTTCAAAAGGGTATAAAAGAGTATTAAAAGTATTTTCAGAAATATAAATTCCAAGAAATTGATTTTAATAATATTTTTATTGTTTTGAAAATTTGGGGTGTTACAATAAAGTAATCTATTATTTTTTAGGGAACATATCTGGTACAAATCATCTACCTCGTGTAACCCTAGAAATTATAAATCAAGGCCACAAGATGCTAATCTAATAGATAGGGTTAGTGGTGAGATTATTTTGCGGTTAAGCCTCCCACCCACCGACCACTTTTAAAGTAGTACAAGTAGCCATTCATTGGATTAACATCTTGTGGGCTTGATTCATAGTTTCTAAGGTTGCCCAGGGTAGATAGTTTGTACAAGATATGTTTCATACTTTTTAAGAGGTAAAACATTAGTTTTTTAGATTAAGGTGATCTAAGATGTTGATTTCTTTTAATCATATATGTTATATATCATTGTTGATGTAAAGAATCTTAACTCTAGACAAGCGGCAAAAAGCTCAACACAAAGCTATGAAGTAAAGCTTACTTTGGCATGAAGCCTTCAAGAAAATATTACTTCGGTACGAAGCCTACTTCGGCGCGGAGCCTTAGTAAAAGATGTCTTTCAAAGGGTTAACCTGAAGAGTGCTCTAGTGTGAGGCACCTTTCAGGCAGAATGAGAGACGAAGGCTTCAGAATACCACTTCATAACCTCCGTCTAAACTATGAGTTTCAGAATATACTCAAGATTGTTTAGTATCGTACATGATTACACTAGAACTTACTCTTTTACCCCTACCATAATCATTGTATGCACTGTTATAGTCGGTTCAATGTAGAGAGTAATCGAGTATTACCCTATGTAATTTTGCCTATAAATACCCTTCAAAGCATTGTGTAAAAGGCAGAAGAGACCAGAAATACAAATTAATACAGATCATATTCGAAGGTTATTATCCTAACAGAGGCCTCAAATATAGTCTTAAATCCTATTTACATTAAGAACCCTTTGAGGTTCTTAAATTGATAAACATGTTGAGCAATTCTACATTACTCCAACAGTTGGCGTCATCCATGGGGAGTCTTAGTCCAAACTAGCCTCTCTACCACCAAAGTCTTCGTGCCATGCCACCCAAGAAAAGCAAGAATGTAACTCCCATCCGTAGGTCCGTTAGGACTGCGAAGGTCACCACTACGACCAACCCTCCAGAAGCCGCCATGCTTCTTGAAGGCTTGGTCTCACAAGTCAATACTGATGTGCACGCTGAAGCCCCTGCTCCAATCACCACACCAGTAGGCTCTCACAGTCATGTCGATCCTTCGTCCACGCTACCTAGAAATTCAGGGCCTTTCCGTGAAGTTTTACAACCGCCCTGAGGGTGCGTCAGACGGACATCCACAGATCTCAAGAGCAAGGAGAGTATTCATGTGCGAGCGGAGCCTTCAGAGAAGCTCAGGTTGCCGAGCTATCTCGCTTGCAAGTAGAAGTTCTCCGTTGGAGACAGAGTGCTACAGAGGAGCTCCCCCGCTGAGAAGCGGAAGCCCCTCTTAACTAGCCCAATGTCACCATTGTGAGTGACCAAGAAGAGCAAGAGTTTCTAGAGTAGAGGCAAAATGCTTCCTTCGATACAGGATCACCTTTGCACCCTGACTTGCAAACAGTGTGTTTTCATTCCAATTTCCGAGCTGCTAAGTTATCAAAGTACTTTGGTAATTCAGACCCAGAAGAATTCACTCGCTCATATGCTGAACCTCACTATAGAAGCTAGCAGAGGTGAAAGAAACACGATGGTGAAGTTCTTTCCTCTAGCCTTGGAAGGAATTGCACTTCGGTGGTTTTGGTCTTTAAAGACTGACTCTGTCATGTCCTGGGAGCACTTAAAGAAGTTCACAAATAATTTCTAAGAAACCTTCATAGCCCCATGTCTATTATAAGCCTCTTCTAAGTAAAACAGAAGCCAGGAGAAACCTTGAGACAATACTCTCAATGTTTCGCTTTCATCAAATCACAAATCAAAGGGCTTTAAACTTCCTCGGTGGTCGATGCAGCTCATGAAGGGGTCTCCAATCTAGGTCTTCTGGATAAAACTTCAAAGGAAGCCTATATCCACTGTGGCATAATTGATTACTTATTTTGAAGAATATGCTTGGTCAGAAGAGGGTAAGCTTAAGGGTGGTCTCCACACCTTAAGTACTAACAACTGAAGCCAAAACTCCCGATGCGAGAGCTTCAATTCCCGTCCGGAGTCAAGAACATAACCCTCTAGAGAAAACATCTTCAGAACCTAGGCGAAATAAGAAGCATTATCGTTCTGAAGTACTCAATATTGGAGGAGGGAAAGTCCCAAGTTCTAGCAACTTCGAGGAGAAAATAAAGGGGGTTCGTCAAGGTCATAGTCAAGGTCCTCAAGCACCGACAAAATTTATCTTTTCAATGTACATGGAGAGAACCGAAGCCATGATACTAACACATGTAAATCTATATTGATCCTTCAAGAGGAATACCTCAATAGGATTGGTGGGTGAGGATCCAGTGACCGAGCACCTCTGACTCCCAAACCCGAACAAATGATAGGCTTAAAGAGGTAAGAAGTAATTGAGGCACCCCCTCGAGCCAGGGTGGCAAGTATAATACCGCCGCCCAAACTTGAAGCGTCCTTCGAGCAGCAAAAGTGGGTCATGATCCCTATATCAGGCGGGGGTTTATTTGGAAATCTCTCGAAGAGGCAAAGAAGAGAATATGTACGAGAGATAAGACACATTGGAACTTAAGGACCTGTCTTCTCATTGCCGGGGAGGTCTCATCTGACGATCACATTCACCAGCGAAGATGCTATCGGAGTCAAGTTTCTGCACACAGATCCTCTAGTAATCTCCACAGATATCACTGGTATGGAGATAAGGTGAGTGCTAATAGACAGAGGGATGAAGAAAGTTTTCGTCCGTTCCAGGAAAAACGGAAACGGAGAGGGTTATGCGAAAACGGATACGGAAAATTGCGGAGCGGAAACGGAAACGGAATTTTTTAAGCGGAAACGGAAACGGAACAACGGTTTCCGACAGAAACAGATACGGAAACGAAATATTCCGCATAACAAAAATAGAAAGTTTCCGTTTTCACAGTTTTTAATGCATTATATAGAATATTAGCTTTTACTTTTTACATTATATAAAATTTAAACTATATTCTATTCATAAAATATTAAACAATTTAATTTAAATTAATATATAATTATTTTCTAAAAATAAATAATATATATTCATTATAAATAAAATAAAACTTGTTTTTACTTTATTATATGTATTTATCATTTATTAATATGTGTGTAAATTGAACCTATTTATTTGTTTATCGTACTTTTTTCATATATTAAGGGTTTTTTATAATTCCGATAGATATTCCGTTCAATATTCGTATTTGCTCCTTATTCGGTCCGTATTCGTTTCCGATGATATCCGTTTTCATATCTGTTTCCGGTATATTCGTATTCGTTTTTGTTTCCATAAAAAAATACGGAAACGGATATGAAAGCACTCATTTCCGTCCGTTTCCGCTCTGTTTTCATCCCTAGACGAGGACATCCCTAGAGTTGATCGAAGTGTCATTGAACATGCCTTATTGGTAAACCCTAGGGCAAGGCCAATAAGGCAGGGGCTTCGAAATATATCATCCGATAGAGTGGAGCTCGCTAAGACAAAAGTGGAGAAATTATTAAGAACGGGAGTAATAAGGGAAGTCATCCACATAGAGTGGTTGTCCAACCCTGTCTTTGTAAAAAAGAAAGGCGTGTGTGTATTGACTTCACTTCTTTGAATAAAGCATGCCCTCGTGACCCGTATCCCATATCTCGCATAGATAAACTAATAGACTCTACGGTGAGTTCAGAGCTATTGAGTCTTCTCGGTGCCTACTCTGGTTATCATCAAGTATGGCTCAAACGTGAAGACGAGATTAAGACAAGCTTTTTTACCCCTTCGGAGTTTTCTGTTATGTAAGAATGCCCTTCGGTTTGAGAAATGTTGAGCCAACCTTTTCTAGGCTAATTGCTAAGTCCTTAGGCCATCAACTCGATAAGAATGTCGAGGCCTACATGGACGACATTGTAATAAAGAGTGTGAAAAAAGAAGATCATTGTATAGACCTAGCTTAGACGTTTGAAAGTCTTCGAGCAGTAGGTCTCCATCTAAACCCCAAAAAATGTGTCTTCGGGGCTCGGACTGGAAAGTTGTTAGGATATTTAGTGTCTAGCCGAGGGATATAAGCTAGTCCTTTGTAGATAAGTGTCTTACAACAAATGGCTCCACCTAAAAACCTAAAACAAGTACAAAAACTGGTGGGACGTCTTGCTACTCTAAGGCGCTTTTCTCGCACGATCTGTTGAGCAAAGTGAGAAACCAAGGGTGGTTTCGGTGTTGTGATGAGTGATTGACAGACTTTTACCCTCTGTTCGAAGGGTACCTCCGAAGGGTGTTCGGAGGTGTGTCACCGGAGTGTGTTCGGTGTTTGCTTGCTGCAGCTGTGCAGCGGAGTGTGCCTGTCGGAGGGGTCCGACAGTACGCGATGACTGGGTTCGTACCGAGGGCTTCGGTACTTTGGGTGGTACACCGGAGTGAGTGCCGGAGGTTGCTAACCCGGAGAGGTCTCCGGAGTACTGGATACACTTGTTTTGCTTGTCGGTGGTGCGCAGGGACCTCGGAGGCGACGGACAAGGTTCGAGCCAGGTGAACCTGGGTCAAGCGGGAGGCTTGATGCCAGGGGAGCGGGGAGCTCCGTCACGGTGGCTGCGAAGGTGGTCCGGGTCGGTCCTCGGGTCGAGTCGTGCCAGGTGAAGGCAGAGAGTGCGGAGTGTGGCTCTGGCTGAAGGTACTCCGAGACAAAGTCCTCGGAGGTGAGGCACTTCGAAGGTACTCCGGATGGAGTGACTTCGGAGTTGGAGGGAACAAGTCCTCTGCGGAGGCAAGGAGTTCGAAGTGTGCTCCGGAGGGAGACACTCGAAGTTACCCGACGAAGGTCTCAGAAGTCGAGGCGCATCGAAGGCATGGTCCGGATGAGGCTCGTCGAGGAGTGTGCTCGGGAAGAGGCACTGCGACGGAGTGCTCATGGAATGCTTCATGCGGAGGCCTTGGACGAAGGAGGGACTTCGAAGGGTGGTACTCCGAAGGTGGGGCTTCGGAGTGAGGATGACTTGTGGTGCTTCGGCCATGCATGGCTTCGGTACACGGACTGACGGTGTTCGGGCTCGGAGTAGCTGCGAAGCCGTGGTGGTCCACTCCGGAGGTGGTGGTGCGAAGGCTCAAGGGCTTTGACGGCTTCTGCTCAAAACCGTCACTGTATCGAAGGACATCTTCGGCGGAGCGAAGGCCAACAGGCTGCAGGCTTCTCGCCGAAGCTTCCGCACCCCTCCGGTGCGAAGGGAGGTTCCAGAAGTCAACACTGTAAAGGCTGACACTGTCTGTTCTGAAAAAGGCTGACAATGTCCCCTCTGCAGCTGACAGAGAAGCCTCCAAAATAAAGGTGGACTACCTTTTGTACCCCTTAGTTCTGTAGAGACAAATCAGTTGTAAACCCTAGGGGTATTGTAGTCACTTCCTTAGGATGAAGCCGTGGGCTATAAATATGGGGGCTCGGTAGGTAACATTTAACACTTTGAGCATTTACTGTTGAGCTCCTGTAGACAGACCTCGCTGTATTCATTCTGAGTTCAATTTATTTCAGTGTTCCTTGTTCAAGCGGCGAAGCCCTGTTTCTGTGTGCTTTTGCTTGAGCTCGCTTTGCATACCTCGCTAGTTTTTAGTTCACCGAAGCCTGTCTTGGCGAAGGGTGTTTTTCTCGCGAAGTGTGTTTTTCAGTGTGCTGTCGCTCTGTGTAACACGAGGCAAGACCTCGCTGCTTACTAGCGAAGCCCTGTTCATTTCCCGTAGTGCTTCCTGTGTCGAAGCCCTTAGCGTGGTCCGTTTTGTGTGCGTGTAGACCTTCGCGTACGAAGCCCAGCACCAGTTGCTGTCGCCAAGTACTTGGTCGAAGTCCTCAGAGGGCTGTCCACTCTTGCGAAGGGTGAAGTGCGAAGCCTGCTCGAAGCACCTCGTGTGCGGAGCCTGCACTGACTTAGCAGAGTAGATTTTTGTGGGTTGTTCGTGGAGCGAAGTCTTCTTGACTTCGAACTTTTGCTCCTCCGAAGCCTGTGTTCGAAGGTGTCGAAGTACCTCCGAACCAGACCTTCGAAGGTAGTGTTCGAAGCCTGTTCCGCAGAAGACAGAACAGAACCGAAGGCTAAGTTTTTAGCCCGATTTTTTAAAAGCTCCCATTCACCCCCCTCTGGTCGCCGTTTCCGGTCCAACAATTGGTATCAGAGCTAGTTAAGATCACCAGTTGACCTTAACCGGTTTTGTGATCTGTTGGCGACATGGATAGAGGCAGTAAAATTCCTCTGTTCGATGGGACAGATTTTGCATACTGGAAGGCGCGCATGGAGGCTTACTTGTTAAGCCAAGGAAATGCAATTTGGGAGATTGTGGACTCACAATACTCCATCCCTGATACCCGCACCACTCAAACTGAAAAAGATCAGTATATTGCCAACTCGAAGGCAAGGAACATACTGTTCATTGGTCTGAGTCGGAGTGAGTTTGATAGGGTGCAGCACCTTAGGACTGCTAGGGAGATTTGGACAACACTCACTGTCTTTCATGAGGGCTCTGCTCAGATTAAGGCCAGGCGCCAAAGCACCTACAATCAACAGTATCAGCTATTTGTGCAGGCTCCTGGTGAATCTGTAGATGCCATGTTTTCTCGCTTTGACGCGATAGTGAGTAACTTGCGATCCAACGGGACGCTTGCTTACAGTGATCATGATAGGGCTATCAAGCTTCTCTATGCTCTTGACCGTAGCATATGGGAAGTGAAGATATCCAGCATTGAGGAGTCCACAGGCTATGACACTCTAACCTGTGATGAACTCTTTAGCAAGCTGAAGTCCACAGAGATTGCCAAGGCATCTCTTGCAGTGCACAGAAGCTCTTTGCCACAGCCATTGGCATTGGTTTCTAGCACTAGCCGTGGCACCACTGCAGAACCAAGCTCATCAGGCACTTGTGTTCTAGCAGATGGTTTTGCTTTGTCCTCCCTGGTCTCCGTCACAAAGGAGCAGGTGGATACTCTAGCGGATGATGAGCTTGCTCTCATTGCCCGGAGGTTCACCCGCTTTCATCATGAGAGACGGGATCAGAGGAGAAGTGGTTTTAGTGGCTGCTATGAATGTGGCGACACCTCTCACATTAAGGCCAATTGCCCCAAGGTCAAGAAGAGAGATGAGAGTGAGCGCCCCAAATTCCACAAAAAGGAGAGGAAGCCCTTTGTGAAGGGCAAGCGCGGCAAGATGGCTAAGAAAGTAGCCAAAGCCGCTTCCAGAGCCTTTGTTGCTGCTCTCAGCGACATCGACACATCCTCAACTGAGGAGTCGAGCTCTGAGGAGGAGGAGTCCCCAAGGAAGGAGGACAAGAAGGACAAGAAGGGACGTGACTTCACCGGCCTTTGCTTCATGGCCGACAGCGATCACAGCGGCGATGAGCTTGACTCATCTGAGGTAAACCTATCATCTGACCAGCTTCTAATTAAATTAGATGAGCTGAATGAAGTTGTGCTAGGTCAGGATAGATTGCTTGTGCAAGCTGCTAGAGAAAGAAAAGACCTTAGACTTAGGCTAGAATCTGTATCTACTGAATATGCCATGCTTAAGTCTAAGTTTGATGATGCTGAATGTGAGTCTTGTTCTGTTGTCATGGGTGAGCTTGCTCAGTTGCGTTCTGTACATGCTCAAACTCTTTCTGAGCTTGAGACTGCACAGAAGCAGCTTTTGGAGGTGGATTCTAGACCTCGTGATATTATTGATTGCATGAACTGCTCTTTATTACGCGATAGCATTAATTTACGTGATAAGCATGTTCATGATTTGGAGGCTAGATTGGAGAGGGCCGGTAGTTCTAAGGATGTGCAGCCTGTGTGTGACACTTGCATTACCCTTAAGGACCAGCTAGGCACTGTCAGAGAGCGAGCTGAAAACCTCATGTCCGAAAATGAATACCTTCTTTCTGTGGTGAACAAATGCACTGAGGGAAAGGGTAGGATGGATTTGCTCTTGGCCAAGACCAAGTTGTGTGCTGACAGAGCCGGGGTAGCTCTAGGTTTGGGTTTTGAGAGGATAGCTTCAGACAGTAAGACCAAAACTGTTTTCACCTCTCCCACCACCCTAGAGAAAGAGAGAGCTCTGTTGGACACCCCATCAGCCAAAAAGCCTACCCATCCACCAAAGAAAACCACTCCTCCTGCCAAGAAAAATCCTCCCAAGAAAGCCACTCAGAAAAAACCCAAGGAGCCTGTGAGAGTTACTCCTATGACCCATGAGAGTGCTCCCAGGAGAGTGTTTCACTGTTCTTATTGTCAGAGGGCAGGTCATTTGATTGGTTTCTGTTTCCGTCGCATCAAGGATGAACGACGTGCACAGGCGATGAGCTTTCAGGACATGCATTACCCATCTTTAGGTATGCATGAGTCTGAGTATTACTCTCGTCCTGTTTTCGAGGCTCCTCATGCTTCTCGGAGAGGTTTTGCTCCTCGAGGTGTTCACCATGCTCCATATGGTGGTAGACCTCGGGCGAGTAGCTTTGTACCTCGTCAGAGTAGGAGACCTCGACATGCTTTTCGTTCTTTGCATGTAGGTAGACCTCGCACTTTGCATCATGCTGATTTTCATGTGCGTAGACCATCTACTTTTACTGTGCCTACTACTCGTGTCACTCAGTGCTGGATGCCTCGTCATTATTTTACTCACCCCAGCACTGAGCGATCGAGACGCTTTTATCATGTGTAGGCGACAGGTCGAGGCTTGGAGGGCACATGGATCATGGACTCCGGTTGTTCGCGCCACATGACCGGAGATGCAGCTTGGTTCTCCAGCCTCACCACAACCAAGCAAAGGGAACATATCACCTTCGGAAACAATCGAAGGAGTAGAGTGAAAGGTAAAGGTGTGGTAAGGATTAACACGAACTTCACTCTCAAAGATGTTGCTTTGGTTGAAAACCTGGGATACAATTTGCTGTCTGTATCTCAGTTGCTTGATGAGGGCTTCGAAGTGCGATTTCATCGCGATACTTCGCAAGTGCTCAATTCTGATGGCGTTGTGGTATGTAAGATCTTTAGGGTTGGGAGAGTTTTTGGAGCTGATTTTTCAGAGTCGTCTGGTTCTTCTCATTGCCTTGTTGCACATTCGACTTCTGAGCTTTGGAAGTGGCATAGGAGACTAGGGCATATGAGCTTTGAGTTGCTCGCTCGTCTGAGCGCCCTAGGTTTGATCCGAGGATTGCCCAAGCTCAAGTTTGAGAAGAATTTAGTTTGCGCTCCTTGTCGACATGGAAAAATGATTGCCGCTTCGCATTCGCCAGTCACCACAGTGATGACTGAACAGCCCGGAGAACTTCTCCATATGGACACTGTAGGTCCTTCTCGGGTTAGTTCTTTAGGCGGCAAGTGGTATGTACTTGTTATTGTCGACGATTTCTCTCGCTACTCTTGGGTCTTCTTTCTTGCCAGCAAGGATGAAGTATTTTCACACTTTCGGAGCTTGGCTTTGAGACTTTTCACTGAACTCCCAGGTGCATTAAAATTCATTCGAAGTGATAATGGCACCGAGTTCAAAAACAGTCTCTTTGTTGACTTTTGCATGGAGCATGGCATAGAACATCAATTCTCTGCTCCGCGGGTTCCTCAACAGAACGGTGTTGTTGAGAGGAAAAACCGCACTTTGGTTGAGATGGCTAGGACGATGCTTGATGAGCATAGGACTCCTAGAAAATTCTGGGCTGAGGCCATGAACACTGCTTGCTACATCTCAAACCGAATTTTCTTGCGCTCAATTTTAAATTTGACATCTTATGAGCTGCGTTTTGGGAGACAGCCCAAGGTTACTCATCTTCGAGTTTTTGGCTGTCGCTGCTTTATCCTAAAACGTGGTAACTTGGATAAATTTGAGTCGCGATCTTCTGACGGGATCTTTTTGGGTTATACTACACATGGTCATTCTTATCGTGTTTATAATTTAGAGACTAACACTGTCATCGAGTCATGTGATGTGACTTTTGATGAATCAACCCCCTCTGTTAGTTCTGCTTTTGAACAGGCAAATGAACACGACATGGAACAGACTTTATTCGAAGACAAAGATCCCGGAGAATTCGAGGATGATCCCCTACTACCCTCGACATCAACCCCCGAAGCTGACCCCGCTTCAACTACTTCGGCACGAGGTCCCGAAGCGACTACCTCAACATCGGTCATCTTGGACCACTCCAACGCACAAGTTGAGGGGGAGACTGCATCCCGCCGCGAGGCTCCACATCATGTCCAAAGGATGCATCCTCCCGAGCAGATCATTGGTGAGCTTGATCAAAGGGTAACGCGGTCTCATGCCCATTTCACTAATGCTGCTTTTGTTGCTTCTTTCGAGCCCTTAGATGTTAGTCATGCACTTTCTGATTCTAGTTGGATCAATGCCATGCATGAAGAGCTTGAGAATTTTGAAAGAAACCAAGTCTGGACTTTAGTTGATCCTCCACCTAATGTTCATTTCATTGGAACTAAATGGATTTTCAAAAATAAACAAGGGGAGGATGGAACAATTGTTAGAAATAAGGCTAGACTTGTAGCTCAGGGCTTTTCTCAACTAGAAGGGATTGATTTTACTGAAACTTTTGCACCTGTTGCTCGCCTTGAGGCCATTAGGATTTTACTTGCCTTTGCGACATCCCGGGGATTCAAACTCTATCAAATGGATGTCAAAAGTGCTTTTCTTAATGGCTTCATAGGTGAAGATGTTTATGTAAAACAACCCCCTGGTTTTGAAAACCCCAAGTACCCACATAAAGTCCTTAAACTTCATAAGGCTCTTTATGGACTCAAGCAGGCCCCTCGGGCGTGGTATGATAGACTTAAGTCTTTTCTGCTTGAGCGAGGGTATTTAATGGGCTCTGTTGATAAAACACTGTTTACTCTCAAGCATGGCAAAGATTTCCTCCTAGTTCAGATTTATGTGGATGATATCATCTTTGGTGGCTCTTCTCATGCTTTGGTTGCCGAGTTTGCAGATACCATGAGCAGGGAGTTTGAAATGTCGATGATGGGTGAACTCACCTTTTTCCTTGGTTTGCAAATCAAGCAAAGCAAACAAGGTACTTTTGTCCACCAGACAAAGTACACCAAGGACCTGCTCAAGAAGTTCGACATGTCCGATGCGAAGCCCCTCGCCACTCCAATGACTACATCTGTAGCATTGGACCCTGACGAAGATGGAGAAGCCGTAGATCAGAAGGAGTTCCGGAGCATGATCGGCTCCCTCCTCTACTTGACTGCCACGAGGCCGGACATACACTTCGCAGTATGTCTGTGCGCTCGTTTTCAGGCTTCACCACGAGCTTCACACCGCCAAGCGGTTAAGCGCATTTTAAGGTATCTCAAACACACCCTTGAATTTGGCATATGGTATTCATCCTCTTCATCTTTATGTCTTAGAGGTTATTCAGATGCGGATTTTGCTGGGTGTAGAATTGATAGGAAGAGTACCTCTGGTACTTGTCATTTTCTGGGTACGTCTCTGGTTTGGTGGTCTTCCCGCAAACAGTCTAGTGTTGCACAATCGACGGCTGAGGCCGAATATGTTGCTGCAGCTAGCTGTTGCTCTCAGATTTTGTGGATGGTTTCCACTTTGCGGGATTTCGGGTTAGATTATAAGAGTGTTCCACTTTTCTGTGATAACACTAGTGCTATTTGTATTGCAAACAACCCGGTTCAGCACTCCAGAACCAAACACATTGATGTACGGTATCATTTTCTCAGAGATCACAATGAGAAGGGTGATATTGAACTTCAATATGTTGATACCCAACACCAGCTTGCCGACATTTTTACAAAACCCCTCGATGCTTCTCGATTTGCTTACTTGCGTGGGGAACTTGGTATTTGTCATCCCTACGGCATCTTGTGAGGGGGAGCTGATTTTAATTGTCTTGCATATGCTCATTATGTGTGGAATTGCACCTACATCTTTTGCTATTATATGCTTTTTTTTAATTCAACGAAATCATGTCAGCTCAGCTCTATAAAATATGTCTGGAACATTGATTGTGCATGATGTTTTATTTTCTAAAATCAAAACTTGCTCACCGCACAATCTTGTATCTAGCTTGTTTAGGCAGGACTGCTTTTAGCTATCTTTTATCTACTTGACAGCAAGACACTGTTCCTTGGATGCTAAAAATTTTTGCAACTTGAATAATTGTGTTCTTTATTCATGGATATTCATCGAAATATCTCATTTATCTGAATCAAAATCAAAAATCCATGATTTGTCTGGTTTAAATGAAAAGATCCAGGAGGGTTTGTTTGTCGCACTACTCTATTCTAGACTGCTTACCATTGCACTTTGGTCTGAACTGGGATAGTGTAGTGTATGCCAAAATCACCGCCTTAAGCTTCAGATGGCTTTCATGCCTAGGCTTGGCTTGATTGGAAAGTATAAGGTGGACAACCAAATAACCCCTGGCATTCAGAAAAAGAACAACAAAATTAAGTGATCATCAAGTTTGCTTTGACAACTCCTTTTAAACAAGACTTGTCTGTCTAGGGTAGAATTTGTTAGCTTTGCGCAGTCCTTGCCTTCACATGTCTAGCTGCTCTGATTAAGTGGTGATGCTTTAATCTCAAAATGTCAAAATCACATGCCATCATCTTGTTTCACAGAATGTTAAATTGAGCTGAGCACATGATCATTTGTGTTAATTTTGGCATATTTTTGCATTATATGTCGTTGCAATTCTATTCATTTCAAAGATTTGCATCTTTTGAATGCTCCTTGATGCTTGCATTGCCAAAGGGGGAGAGCTTTGCGATGTTCCCTACCGCAAGAAGGCCCTTTGCGATGTTCCCTACCGCAAGAAGGCATAATTTCGAAAGGGGGAAAGATTTTTGACATAAAAGGGGAGAAAAATTTGCTCAACTCAGGGGGAGTTTTTATCAAAGGGGAGATTTGCCAAAGGGGCTTTTACTCTTTCACAAAGGGGGAGAAAAATTCTTTTATCAAGTGACATGCTTTGGCTCTTTTCTGAGTTTTTATGGTCACTTGTGTGCTGAAAATTTTTACATTTTCTTGAAATTGGATTTGGTTGTCAATGCACTCATCAAGGGGGAGATTGAGAAACCAAGGGTGGTTTCGGTGTTGTGATGAGTGATTGACAGACTTTTACCCTCTGTTCGAAGGGTACCTCCGAAGGGTGTTCGGAGGTGTGTCACCGGAGTGTGTTCGGTGTTTGCTTGCTGTAGCTGTGCAGCGGAGTGTGCCTGTCGGAGGGGTCCGACAGTACGCGATGACTGGGTTCGTACCGAGGGCTTCGGTACTTTGGGTGGTACACCGGAGTGTGTGCCGGAGGTTGCTAACCCGGAGAGGTCTCCGGAGTACTGGATACACTTGTTTTGCTTGTCGGTGGTGCGCAGGGACCTCGGAGGCGACGGACAAGGTTCGAGCCAGGTGAACCTGGGTCAAGCGGGAGGCTTGATGCCAGGGGAGCGGGGAGCTCCGTCACGGTGGCTGCGAAGGTGGTCCGGGTCGGTCCTCGGGTCGAGTCGTGCCAGGTGAAGGCAGAGAGTGCGGAGTGTGGCTCCGGCTGAAGGTACTCCGAGACAAAGTCCTCGGAGGTGAGGCACTTCGAAGGTACTCCGGATGGAGTGACTTCGGAGTTGGAGGGAACAAGTCCTCTGCGGAGGCAAGGAGTTCGAAGTGTGCTCCGGAGGGAGACACTCGAAGTTACCCGACGAAGGTCTCAGAAGTCGAGGCGCATCGAAGGCATGGTCCGGGTGAGGCTCGTCGAGGAGTGTGCTCGGGAAGAGGCACTGCGACGGAGTGCTCATGGAATGCTTCATGCGGAGGCCTTGGACGAAGGAGGGACTTCGAAGGGTGGTACTCCGAAGGTGGGGCTTCGGAGTGAGGATGACTTGTGGTGCTTCGGCCATGCATGGCTTCGGTACACGGACTGACGGTGTTCGGGCTCGGAGTAGCTGCGAAGCCGTGGTGGTCCACTCCGGAGGTGGTGGTGCGAAGGCTCAAGGGCTTTGACGGCTTCTGCTCAAAACCGTCACTGTATCGAAGGACATCTTCGGCGGAGCGAAGGCCAACAGGCTGCAGGCTTCTCGCCGAAGCTTCCGCACCCCTCCGGTGCGAAGGGAGGTTCCAGAAGTCAACACTGTAAAGGCTGACACTGTCTGTTCTGAAAAAGGCTGACACTGTCCCCTCTGCAGCTGACAGAGAAGTCTCCAAAATAAAGGTGGACTACCTTTTGTACCCCTTAGTTCTGTAGAGACAAATCAGTTGTAAACCCTAGGGGTATTGTAGTCACTTCCTTAGGATGAAGCCGTGGGCTATAAATATGGGGGCTCGGTAGGTAACATTTAACACTTTGAGCATTTACTGTTGAGCTCCTGTAGACAGACCTCGCTGTATTCATTCTGAGTTCAATTTATTTCAGTGTTCCTTGTTCAAGCGGCGAAGCCCTGTTTCTGTGTGCTTTTGCTTGAGCTCGCTTTGCATACCTCGCTAGTTTTTAGTTCACCGAAGCCTGTCTTGGCGAAGGGTGTTTTTCTCGCGAAGTGTGTTTTTCAGTGTGCTGTCGCTCTGTGTAACACGAGGCAAGACCTCGCTGCTTACTAGCGAAGCCCTGTTCATTTCCCGTAGTGCTTCCTGTGTCGAAGCCCTTAGCGTGGTCCGTTTTGTGTGCGTGTAGACCTTCGCGTACGAAGCCCAGCACCAGTTGCTGTCGCCAAGTACTTGGTCGAAGTCCTCAGAGGGCTGTCCACTCTTGCGAAGGGTGAAGTGCGAAGCCTGCTCGAAGCACCTCGTGTGCGGAGCCTGCACTGACTTAGCAGAGTAGATTTTTGTGGGTTGTTCGTGGAGCGAAGTCTTCTTGACTTCGAACTTTTGCTCCTCCGAAGCCTGTGTTCGAAGGTGTCGAAGTACCTCCGAACCAGACCTTCGAAGGTAGTGTTCGAAGCCTGTTCCGCAGAAGACAGAACAGAACCGAAGGCTAAGTTTTTAGCCCGATTTTTTAAAAGCTCCCATTCACCCCCCCTCTGGTCGCCGTTTCCGGTCCAACACAAAGCCTTCCTATATTCAAAGCTCTCAAAGGCTCTGAGGCGTTCGCATGGACTCCAGAATGCTAGGAGAGTTTCGAAGGCATAAAAAAGTATCTTGCTCATCTAGCCATGCTCATAACACCATTACCATAAGAGACTTTATTCCTATATCTCACCGCAATGACCTTCGCTGTAAGCGTGGTCTTGGTGCGCGAGGTACAAGCTGAAGTGAAGCTAGTCCAAAGGCCAATATATTTTGTCTCCGAAGCTCTCTTAGGTTCCAAAACAAGATACAATGAACTGGAAAAAATTGCCTACTGTCGCATTATGACTTCCAGGAAGTTAAGACATTATTTCCTTGCACACAATATTATTGTGCAACGTCATATCCGCTCAATGATATGCTTAGAACCAAAGATTCTACTAGAAGAGTAGGTAAATGGGTAGTAGAGTTGCTATCAAATCTCAGATACTTGTAGATTTTGTGGTCGAATGGACCTCTACGACCCTCTTGAATACCAAAGCCCATAATGAAGGGGCTCTGAGTGTGATACCTTATAGAGCTTCAATGGGAGCAACATCTTGAACTTGCATAGAAGTCGAAGTTGGTGCTAGCTTCGGAGAATTGACATCCTCAGTTGTATATTCATCTCTAGAGCTAGAAGATGAGTCCTCATTGCTCCCTTCGCTACCTCCCTCACTGTTGCTCTGACCTTCGATATCAACTATTTCTTTGGACGCCCCCTTCTTTCCTATAACGTTAAAAATAAACCAAAGGTTAAAAGAAAGACATAAAAAAGAAGGGAGAAACTTTGTAGTATTAAACTCTTTATAAACAACATACCTTCGGTTTCAACAGCCAGTGGAGGAGGCTCTAGTGCGTTCGGAGGGGCGAACAAATCTCCCCAATCTTCGTTCATTTGTACTGGGTTGGCAGCCTCATCTTCGATGATAGTCCCCGACGTCTTTGGCCTCTCTTGCCTACCTCTTTGGGCAAATCCAATGATAACAGAGCAACCTCCATTGATTTCTGTTGGCATTGAGGTGATGACGATTCAAATTCTTCATCATCTGCTCTCTTCCTTTTGGCACTTTGATCTGGAGTGGAAAGGTCTGGGAGCTCCAGAAGAGCAGGGACCTCATTCTGTTCGAGGTATGCCCATACCCGGTTAAACCTTGACCACAAGCCAACCAAGGCAAGGCGACGAGCTTTCTCACTCCTTGTTGGAGCCCCCACTATATGCTCCGCTGCCTTGACAACTTCGCTAGGGCTAAACTCTAATTGTTTAGATGCAAAAAATAAAGCATATAAATAACACTCCAAACAATGGTAAAGAAACTAAGGTGAAATACTTTAATAATCATACCCACTATGTCGGGGGTTAACCCTCGTGGTCCTTCAGGTGATGGATCAGCGAAGAGTCCCTCCTAGGGGTGGGCAATCGGTTTTTTCGGTTCAGTTTTTCGCTTGTTTGGAATTTTAGTTTTTGAAAAACAGGAACCGAATTCTACATTGAAATTAGTCAAACCGAACCGAAAAAACCGAATTATTTCGGTTCGGTTTTTCCGGTTTTCGATTTTAACCGATCACGTGGCGCGTAGGTGGCTAGGGAGCTTGGACTGAAGCGGAGCGGCCATGCTGGCGCCCACATGCAGCACGCTAGCAGCCAACAGGGACAGCGATGATGGGCTGATTTGTTTAAATCAAGCCCATCAACCAATGATGATGGGCTGACATGGGCAGCAGGCTTTTTTGTTTTTTAAGAAAAAATGGGAAGCAATGCTTCATCAGTATTATAATTCGGTTTATCGGTTGTTTCGGTTTTCCACCAATGAAAAATGAACCGAAAATTGAAGTTTTTAAATATAAAAACTGAATATTATTAAAATAACTAAAATAGTGCTTTTTTGGTTCAGTTCGGTTCGGTTCGGTTTTCGGTTAATTTTTTCCCACCCCTAGTCCCTCCCATCTTGGGCGGTCCCAGAAACTTTTCATATGTTTGAATGGAGGTCTTTCGCTAATTCATTTTCATCTAGGAATTCGATAATGTGTCTGCAAGGAAGCGCCGGTAAAGTAGCCCTTTTTCCGTTGTAAGTGTAAGTAGGCTGGATTGAAGTAAAGTCTTCACTTCTAGGACAACAAGTAATTTTTTAGACTCCAGCTATGCGGAATAGAACTTGAGGTCCTTGAAAGCCTTAGAGTAAAGGGTAAGCTATGAGGGGTAAACAAAAAGTACAATTTCAAAGTAGTAGCTAGCTAGAGGAGTGATCCCTAGTGTGACATATTCCTCCACCAAATCTCTCATGATCATCTTCTAAGCTATTTTCCTGAGGAGTTGGAGACGAGACTAAATCAGTGTTGTGTCAGTTGTTATTTGGGCTTGTCGGCAATACGAAATAAGCGTGTTGGTACTTTGAAGGAGAGACTCTATTCCAACAGTGATGTAAAACCAATGTTGATCCCACTTCGAATACCATCGCTCGTTCGAAGCTCTTGCTGGAAATACATCCACATACTTCGGCCGAAGCTAAAATTTAACACTTGCAAAAGAAAGCACACTTGTTGTCCCATCTACTCCTTTGCGCTGCTTTAGTTGACAACTAGCATCATGAAGAGCTACGAAGAAATCCGCGTGGACTTCACACCCTTCATCCCTCATCGCCTACTCAAAAATAGCTAGCTGGGCCATCGCATTCACCGTTAGCTGGGGGATTTGTAGATTATACATTTGCAATACTTCCCCCACCAACCTTGTCGCTGGCATTCCAAGCCCAGCCTCAAAAAAAGCTTCGAAGACGATCGTCTCATCACTTCGTGGAGCTGGGACCATCTCGCTCTTTGGCAGTCTGATAGTCGTGTCCATCGAAACCCGTCCAATACAAGCATTGCGAGTATAATCTATCGTAGACTTCGTCTTCTTCAACTCCAGTGTCTGTTCATACTTTTCAGTTGGGGATGAAGGTACCTCCGTTGCTGAAACCACCGCTACTATGGCCGCAGCCACAACTTGAGCCTATGCCAAGGCCACCCCTCCAGTCGCCGGAAGGCTCCGAGGAACCATTTTATTCACCATAGTCAAGGGAAGTAGAAAGAGAGTTCCAAGGAAGCTAAGGGGCTTCGGTATACGTAAAGTTCAAATGGCTCAGAGGCTTCGGAATCTAAGAGCTATGAAGGCTAGAACTGCGTGAAAGTGTGAATGAATTTCGCTAGCCAAGTGGGCTTTTATAGGTGGTAAAACTCCCTGCGCTCATCTTTCAAATGCATGAATTGTTACTATAGAACAATCGCCCGAAGTGCATGACGTGTGGACCCAAAGTAAAATAGGATTTCACACCTTGAGTCTCGCAACACTTCATTTTCATCTTTTTTGTCTGAAAGGCAATGTTCAAAATTCACGAAGAGTTTATAGCTGTTACCAATAGTCATATTTTACGTTATTAAAAATAAGTCTTAAAGAAAAAAGTTGAAGGTAAAAAATTGAGGCTTCATTTAAGATTCTCATATCTTTGTTGCTCAGAAATGTCACACTTTATTCTTTTAGCTCGAAAGATTACATGTGAGGGGCTAGTGTTGGTGTAAAGAATCTTAACTCTAGAAGATGGCAAAAATTTCAACACGAAGCCATGAAGTAAAGCTTACTTTGGTACAAAGCCTTCAAGAAAAACTTACTTCGGCATTAGGCCTTCGAGCAAAGCCTACGTCGGCACGAAGCCTTCAAGCGAAACCTACTTCGACGTGCGGAGCCTTAGTAAAGGATGTCTTCCGAAGGGTTAACATAAAGAGTGCTCTAGTGTGAGGCACCCTTCAGGCAGAATGAGAGACGAAGGCTTCAAAATACCACTTCATAACCCCCGAATAAACTTTGAGCTTCAGAATACATTCAAGACGATTTAGTATTGTACATGATTATACTAGGACTTACTCTGTTACCTTTATCATAATCATTGTATACATTGTTATAGTCGGTTCAATGTAGAGGGTAATCGAGTATTACCCTGTGTAATTTTGTCTATAAACACCCTTCAAAGCATTGTGTAAAAGGCAAAAAAGACCAAAAATATGAATTAATATAGATTATATTCAAAGATTATTATCCCAGCATAGACCTCGAATATAGTCTTAAATCCTCTTTACATTAAGAACCCTTTGAAGTTCTTAAATTGATAAACATGTTAAGCAATTCTACATTACTCCAAAAATCATTATTAATTTGAACGTATGTTTAAAATTTGCCTTGTACAAATATTAGTAATGTCCAAATTTGGTGTAGTAAAGATATATGATGGTTGTTTGGTTGATGGTTAGCAAGTATTTTTATTATGTACAGAAGGTTCTAGATTCGATTTTTACACGATACAATATTTGGGTACGTTTGAATTGCTGTTTTACTGAAATTTAGCATGGTTGAAATTGTACCAAATAAAATATGCCCTTTTCTAGCTGCCCGAACTTTTGGACGAAGTTATGGCTCGGGCATTCAATCCAAGACACATTATCGAACATCTAAAATGTTTCGATGAAGGGTCAAAACATTTGAATAAAGGGTAAAACATTAATAAAAAAGTAGAATGCTAACACGTTTCAATAAATGCTCGATGGTATATGTTGTAAGGATATTCAATGGTGAGTTTCATAACACTGTTTCGGCAGTGGAGAGTTTCATTTCACTATTTTCTAAACTAACCAGTTTTATTAAATGCAACTAGCTCTCATGAAATATCATCTCTATGATAAAACGATTTAGCTTTCAGTGAACGTTTCATTCGTCTTGAAAACAGCTTAGCACCATGTCATGGTGATGACACTACTTCCTTTTCTTCCCTCATTAATTGAATGTCATGTCTACAAAAAATATGATGTGTTATGGTAATTAATATCATGAACCTCCGTCCATTGTGAATAGCTTAATAAATATAAAACATCATTCAAAACAATGTAAACCACTGGGAAAAAAGTCATGCGAGCTCCAGAAATTAATATAACATATCTAAATAAATTCAAACAAAAAGAGTAAAACATTTTCATCACAATAAATCAAGAAATAAAAAACACGGTAACGAATCAACCAAATTCGCAACAAGAGCATAACATATATACAGGTTTAGGATTTTTACAAAATATTTTTTTCGAAAATTTTTAATTCTGAATAGCCAATTCAAAAAATTACAAAAATAAATACCTATCAAATACAATCATCGGCCACGTCAGCATGGTTTGACCCATAATCGACAGGACCATGCTGATGTGGCAGCCACTGGTCGGCCGCAACGACTAGCTCGACCAAACCAGGCCACGTCAACATGGTTTGGCTGATATCGATTGAACCATGCTGACGTGGCCTAGTTTGGTTGACTAGTGGTTGCCACGTCAGCCATACTGACATGGCCTGGTTCGATCGAGCTAGCCATTATGGCCGACTAATGACTGCCACGTCAGTATGGTTTAGCCGATCATCGGTCGAACCATGTTGACATGGTGACATGTTGGCTCGGCTGATGGTCGACCGAAATAGAGTTTATGTGGACTGGTTCGACTGATGATCAGCTGACATAAACAATCTAGATTCTAAACTCATATTGTAAGAATGAGCAACGACGGAATTTGGAAAATGAATTAGAATCCAAAAACTTAAAAACATCAATTTTTTCATATTCTCACCCGCTAGATACTCAGACTATCTAACTACTCGAACCAGCTAGCTAGTGAGAATCTCTAACACTTAAAAGGTAAAACAAATGGGTCTAAAGAGATGCTTACTCAAGTGACAGACCGCTGGGCAGGGTTATTTCTGTTTGATACAAAAATATCATCAAACATTATGTCAATTTGAAATATTTTTTTACAAGTATTAAAACATCATTTATTTTTTAAAATATTAGAACGTGCTAAATAAAATATTATTGAAAAAAAGAAAATGTGTAGAAGAAAAGAATGTAAGACCATTTCTAAGAAGCTAAACAACTCCCTTCTATAAATCTGATATTATAATTAAAAAATTAACTCCAATAAATATTTTAAATAACTTTCAAAAATAAAGAATTTTTAAAACTAATCATTTCGCTCCCTATCTATACAAGTTATACGAAGGGTACACACAAACATTATACGAAGGGTATACACAAACATAAAAATCTATTTAAACTAATTTACATCATAAAATAATATTAAAATATTATATAGAAAGTTAAATTTGAGAGAGAGCGAGGGGGATCAGATTAGCTGTTCGTCCCGTGTCCCGTTCCTCGCCACGCCGCACGCGGACAAAACCGCGCTCTCGCTTCAGTGCTTCAGCCTTCACTCCCCAGTCCCCTCTCCCTCTCTCTCTCTCTCTCAGGCTTGCAGCCTCCCTCGCCCACCACCACGCCGCAGCACAGCGCTGGCCGCCTAATCTGCCCCCACTCTCTCCCCCTTCGTATCCCCTCTCTCTCTCTCTCTCTCTCTCTCTCTCTCTCTCTCTCTCTCTCTCTCTCTCTCTCTCTCTCGTCGCGGCCGCTGACGTCGTCGTCATCCAACTCTCGCCCGTCGCCGCTCTGGCGCAGATCGCCGTGCCGCTATCCCGCGAGAGCAGCGCAGGTAACCTCCTTAGCCTCGTGTCTCGCCGGATCTGCCGCCGTTTCCGCCGATTCGTGCGGGCCGCGGTGAGCCCGTTCGTAGCGTCGGCCTATGTGTCGCTGGTGATGCCCGGCGGCCAACAAATTGGTGTGCTGGGTTCGTGTCGGTAGCGTGGCGGCTTGTGGGTTGCGGATGTACCCTACTTTGGCAGCTTAGCGGCGGAGACAGTTGCAGCGGCTCTAACTCTGGATGACTGGATGCATGCTTGTGTTTTGGTAGTTGCGAGCTAGAATTAGTAACTGCTTTGTTGTTTCTTCAGCTAACAGTGTTGGTCCTTTTTCCTTTTTGGAAGTAACTGAGGGCTGTAGTAGGTTTTTGAGAGCTAGGGCTCGGTGGCTGCAGATCTAGGATTCGTTTGGTTCGAGGGAGAGGTTGGATGGGATGGGATGATCATGGATTTAGTTATGTGACAATCCATGTTAGATGTTTGGATGGGTGGATAGGATGGACATTTTTTTGTTTGGTTGGATGGACAAGGTAATCAGTGGTAATTGTCCCTAATCAACACTAATCTTACCTGACAATCACTAATTACCAACAAAATAGACTAGTTATCACCAATCACTCACTAATTATTAAGATTAGCGATGGTGTATGACCTCATCTAATCAATTTTACTGGATGGCTTCATTGAGCATATTTATATAATATTATATTTACTAGTCATCTCATCCGCCGGTGCCCACGATCCAAACAGATTCAAAACTCATCTCCCATCCAAGGATATCCATCAAGATTGTTTTGTTTGAATTTTGAGGAAACTTTCAATCAAGGGTCTCTTGGTAGTTCAAATAGCCTGAAACAATTATGTAGAGTGCTAGAGGCCAAACAGAAAAATTCTTAATAAATCATCTTAGTTTGTATCTTATGTCTGTCCTTTTTGGCTTAAGCTCCAGACCTCCATCTATGAGTGTGTCACAATGTACTGCATTTGATCTGCATTTCTGATTGTGGCTCTGTTTATTTGATCATTTGATGTATGATTGTTGTTTTGTTCCTATTTTCATTTCCAGTGCCAGAGATTTATCACCCTCGCTGGGGCACATCAACATGTTGAGTTCATCTCCCATAAAAAAGGATGCACATAGTATTCCTCACCTATGACCGCTGTGAACAATGGGCTCTTTTCTGATAAAACAGCCCAGTTTCCTGTTAATTTTGATAATTCTACACCTTGGTGCTTGTGAAGTGAGAACACTAAGTTCAGATGGTATGTGATGATTATGGACTTATGGTTGGTATTCATGTGGACCATTTGAGGATTTGTGCTCATCTGCTACCCTTATCTTGGTGATTTCTGACAGGTGAAGCACTTCTTGCCTTCAAGAAGGCAATTACAACTTCTGATGGGATATTTCTAAACTGGCGTGAACAAGATATGGATCCATGCAATTGGAAAGGTGTTAGATGCGATAGTCACACCAAGAGAGTGGTTTATCTGTAAGACCAAAAGAAACACTTATATAAAATGGTTTATTGTGAGCTGCTTAACATATTAACCTGGTTACTTATAGTTTTTCTTTAATAATATGGTATTTATTTTTAAGATGGCATATTGTAATAGAAGGGAATTGTATATTCATATCATCCATTGTATTGTCATAAATAATTTAATATCTGACTAGCCATGTCTTTCATTTAGAATTATTGCGAACCACAAGTTAGTTGGGCCTATACCACCTGAAATTGGAAGGCTAAATCTGTTGCAAACTTTGTAAGTGTGTGCTGAAAACATGCTTTGCTTAACCTTTTACTTTCAGTATCTGAAACCACTTGATCTTTTGTCTAAATGAGACTTTATGTTATTAGATCACTACAAGGGAACAGTTTGTATGGCTCACTCCCTCCTGAATTGGGAAACTGTACCAAGTTGCAGCAACTGTAAGTTTCTAATTATTACTTATAATGCCTTTTCCCCAGGGCATGCAATGTCGATGGTGTAGAAAAGTATTCATAACATTGATGCTGTTACTGTTTGCAGTTTTAATTGATGCTTCTTTTATGTGTGTTGAAGACTTCTAGTGTGCTGTGACTAGTGATGGCCTCTATTCTTGTGTGACATGTGAGATGACCTGCAGGTATCTACAAGGAAACTATTTAAGCGGACATATCCCTTCCGAGTTTGGTGATCTCGTCGAACTTGATACGATGTAAGTTTTGGCCTTCTGGTTGCGTTTTTTACTGCTTTATTTGTAACTTCTTGTTTCAATTAGCCAATGTCATTTTTCTGACTTTTGATTCCATGTCATGTCGATCCCTCCTGTTTAATCAATTCAAGTTACATCAGACATTTACCATTTCACTTTATTCAACACAAAAGGCCTGATATAAAAATTAATTGCATTGGATTATAAATGAATCAATTTGCCAATTTCTGGAATATGTTTCCTCTTCAGGGACTTATCCAGTAATACATTGAGCGGCTTGATTCCACCCTCTCTTAATAAGATGACCAAGCTTACATCTTTGTAAGTCTTTCTTACTTTCTTTATCTTGATAAATCCATCAAATTATCAAGCAAGCCATGTGCTAGAAAACAAATAATAAAATTTAGTATTTTACCTGTGCAGCAATGTGTCCATGAACTTCCTGACAGGAGCAATACCATCTGATGGTCCGCTTGTCAATTTTAATGAAACTTCGTGAGTTATTTTTCTGTGTCATTCATGCCTAGCTATTCAATATGTATATTTGAGCAAGTAAGAGGGAGATGTCATGTGATAGGGTGCTCTTGTTTACCTCACCATGAGATGCTATATTACTTCACTCTAATATATCATATGAATGTATATACGTTATAATGCAGTTTCATTGGGAACCGAGGTTTATGTGGGAAGCAGATTAACTCGGTGTGCAAAGATGCACTTCAGTCACCATCAAATGGTCCTGTGACACCTTCCCAAGGTACTGGATATTTTAAGACTGTATACATACCTTTATTTTCTCCCATACTCCAAACATTTTTTAAATGTTACAAAGGTTCCAAGGCCTCAATGTGCATATTTTATATTTGTCAATCGATAACAAATACTAACCTAGATGTTTGACTAGGAAATATACTTTTGGTAGTTTTGGGTTCTGTAAAGTGTAATTGGTCTCTTTCTTTTTGTCCACTGTAATGAGTGAATATGCTATGAGAGTATGACATGTATTTCTGTACTATCTTATGGCAGACATGAATAAAAAGAATGGGAAGAATTCTACTAGACTTGTTATAAGTGCAGTAGCAACAGTAGGAGCTCTTCTATTGGTGGCTTTGATGTGTTTCTGGGGTTGCTTTCTATACAAAAATTTTGGAAAGAAAGATATTCATGGTTTCAGGGTGGAGCTATGTGGAGGTAACGGTCATTGAATACATTATGCAAGTCATTTTCATTCTGCGAGGAAGTTTCTTGTAATCTTGCTTGTTTGCTTCCAGGCTCTTCCATTGTGATGTTTCATGGGGACCTCCCTTACTCCACAAAAGAAATCCTCAAGAAACTAGAGACTATGGATGAGGAAAATATCATTGGAGCAGGGGGCTTCGGGACTGTTTATAAACTCGCAATGGATGACGGCAATGTATTCGCGTTGAAAAGAATTGTGAAAATAAATGAAGGGCTTGATCGGTATTTTGATAGAGAACTCGAGATACTGGGAAGTGTTAAGCACCGCTATTTAGTCAATCTCCGTGGCTACTGTAATTCTCCTTCATCAAAGCTATTGATATATGACTATCTTCCAGGTGGAAGCCTGGATGAAGTGATACATGGTGAGTGCCATGTTCATTTATCAAATTACCTCTTTTTTTATTTGTATTTCACTCTTCCAATTATTAATAGTTGCTTTTATAAGCTTATAATAATTTTAGTATGTTTTCCTTAGGAAGAGGTTAGTAATTTAGTATGTTTGTGTTCATAGCCAAACATTCTTAGGCTTTGAGGTGAGCTTGTTGACAGATGAAACTCAATATTACATGAGAACCCAGAAGTCCCTGGTTTCAAGACTTGTGTGGTGTGATGTATGGGATCCCCTTTGGCCGGCGCAGGAAGCACCAGAAGGCCCAGGGCTAAGATATAAGTTTGAGATTAATTCTGTTAGAGATAAGTCTGTTAGAAATAAGTTTGGTTGGTTAGGAATCAGTTGTAATTTCTGTTAGAGATAAGTCTGTTAGAAATAAGTTTGGTTGGTTAGGAATCAGTTGTAATTCAGCACTATATAAGCTGAACCAATAGAGAGGGAAAGGGAGCCAAAGATTGTATCTTCCCCCAGCCGAGTCCTGCCCTTCTGGTGCGCCGTCGCAGCCATAGCGACTCCGGCGCGCCGGCGGGGTCCAGGGCCACGGCCTGTGACCTCCTTTGAGTATAATCTACGGCAAATTCCCAGCTCTAACGTGTCCAACCCCCTGTCCATAACAAATTGGTATCAGATAAGCCTTGTTCCATGTCCATGGGTAGCAGCGACGACATGAAGGAGCTGATCGAGAAACTCGCCGCCAAGATCGACGACTTGCAGACTTCCCTCGACAAACTGGCGCCCCTTGCGCAGGTGGCAGAACAGCTCGCCACGCTCCCGTCCAAGGTGGTGGCGCTGCAGTCTTCTGCTTTCGAGAACCAGGAGCAGGGTTTCCTACAAGAGATGTCACAGAAGGGTGAGAAGATCAAGTCCATAGTGAGCATGGGTTTCCCTGAAGATGAAGCGAAGATGGCTATTACTAGATGCGGTCTTGACGCCTCCGTGGAGGATACAGAGTCCATTTCCTTTGGAAGAAAGAAAACAAAATTCATGGAAGGAAGTCAGAAAAAGAGAAAGCGATATGAAAGTGGATCACAAGGAAATCCAGTGCCATTTGACGATAGCCATGAAGAGCCTATGCCACTTCCTAATCCAATGGTTGGATTTAGCTTGCCCAGTGACAGAGTACGGCCAGTCCACAGAACTCTCCCAGATCAAGCTTTTGGACCACCTTTCTTCTATTATGAAAATGTGGCCCTAGCTCCAAAAGGTGTTTGGACGACCATATCAAGATTCTTATATGACATTCAACCTGAATTTGTGGATTCAAAGTTCTTCTGTGCTGCTGCTAGAAAAAGAGTTTACATCCATAACTGGCCAATTGAGAACAGATCACCTGTTCTTCCCCGTCCCCCCAAAACAATATATGAGGCATTCCCTTCTACTAAGATGTGGTGGCCATCCTGGGATCCGAGAAGGCAGTTCAACTGCTTGCAAACTTGTGTTGCAAGCGCAAAGCTCACAGAATGGATCTGCTGTTCTCTGTCTAACTGTGGTGACACACCATCTCCAGGAGTCCAGAAGTGTGTCCTGGATGAATGTAGGAAATGGAATCTTGTCTGGGTTGGAAAGAATAAAGTTGCTCCTCTAGAGCCAGATGAGATGGAATTCCTTCTTGGATATCCAAGAAACCATACACGAGGAGTTAGCAGGACAGAGAGATACAGAGCTCTTGGCAATTCATTCCAAGTTGATACAGTTGCATACCATCTGTCTGTGCTGAGGAACATGTTTCCAAATGGCATGAATGTGTTGTCCCTGTTCTCTGGCATTGGAGGAGCAGAGGTAGCCCTGCACAGGATTGGGGTCCGCATGAATACGGTGGTCTCAATCGAAATATCAGAAGCAACTAACAAGATTATCGCGATGTATTAAGGTGTCTGACAGGTGATCGTCCCAGGAACTGGTTGGAATGGTTGTCATGGGCAGAATTTTGTTATAACTCCTACCAGCAGACTCTACAGACTTTCCTGTTTCAAGTGGTCTACGGCCGGGCTCCACCATCCATCCGTTCTTATGCGCCAGGGGATGCCCGTTTGCCAGCAGTAGATAAAGCAATGAAGGACAAAGATGAGTTCCTGGCGGAGGTACGAGACCGACTTGACCAAGCCCAGCAGCATTACAAGGCTGTTTATGACAAGAGCCATCGACAATTGGAGTTTCAGCCTGGCCAATGGGTCTGGCTTCGTCTTTTGCACCGGGCACCGGCTTTCCTACAGGTTCGGGGTCGCAGTAAGTTGGGACCGAAGTTCTTTGGGACATACAAGGTAGCTGCACGCGTAGGAGAAGTGGCCTACAAGCTCGAGCTACCAGCAGTACAACATGGCAAAGTTATGGTAGAACCAGAGAAGGTGCTGAAAGGAAGACTGGCCCGGGGTAAAAGAGAGCTTCTGGTATGTTGGAAGGGCGCACCGGCTTCAGAAACGACATGGGTGGCATTGGAGGATTTCCGGGAACATTTCCCTGAATTCCAGCTCGAGGACGAGCTGCTTGTCCAGGGAGGGAGAGATGTGATGTATGGGATCCCCTTTGGCCGGCGCAGGAAGCACCAGAAGGCCCAGGGCTAAGAGATAAGTTTGAGATTAATTCTGTTAGAGATAAGTCTGTTAGAAATAAGTTTGGTTGGTTAGGAATCAATTGTAATTTCTGTTAGAGATAAGTCTGTTAGAAATAAGTTTGGTTGGTTAGGAATCAGTTGTAATTCAGCACTATATAAGCTGAACCAGTAGAGAGGGAAAGGGAGCCAAAGATTGTATCTTCCCCCAGCCGAGTCCTGCCCTTCTGGTGCGCCGTCGCAGCCATAGCGACTCCGGCGCGCCGGCGGGGTCCAGGGCCACGGCCTGTGACCTCCTTTGAGTATAATCTACGGCAAATTCCCAGCTCTAACGTGTCCAACCCCCTGTCCATAACATGTGGTGCATCAATAATGGAAAGCATAAAAGTAACAGTGCTGTAACTGTGGGGATCTGATCTTAAGACCAAGAGAATCCTATCATCTTGGGAGTATACTTTTTTTAGCTGATCGGGATACCCCGGCTTTAATTCTGTTGAAACCAGTCACAGGTTCATACTTCAGAAAACGAGCAGTTGTGATGTAAGGTGTTATGGGTAGCCACAATACTGTTCAACCTATAACATAAGGGATGTGCTAAAGCTTCATTTTAATTTTTGTTAGTAGAGTACTAAAATATCCATCTTCTCGAAAATTTTTATCAAATATTAATATCATTTTATGCTTAGGGATCATATTGAGTCATGTTAAATTTGTCCAAACTAGTTAGATTCATAGTACATATTAGGAAGAGATTGTATAATCAGTGTTAGAAAAACCGGCCGATTAACTTGTACTCGGCAAGACATCAGCTAATTTATAGCATAATCGGCACATTAATCGGTTGACCACCCAATTAATCACCGATTAATAGCCGAATCACTGATTTGCGGCCCCGTCGCTGGATCTGCTCTCTCGTCGTCAGATTTGCGCCCCCATCACTGAATCTGTGCCCCCGTCGCTGGATCTGCTCCCTCGTCGCCAGATTTGTGCCCCCATCGCCAAATCCATGCCCCCTTCGTTGGATCCTCGCCCCTTCGCCAGATCCGCGCCCCGCTGCCTGGATCTGGGCCGCTGCTAGCCTGCCACTAGATCCGCGCCACTACCACACCCTCCCATATGTGCCGTTGGATCCAAGTCAATGTGCGTGTGGCGCGGGGGGCGGGGGCAGCGGTGCGAAGGTCAGCTGGCGCGAGGTGCTTGGGAGGAGAGGGGTTGCATGAGGGAGAGAACTAAATAGAGGAAAGAAGATTGAAGAGAAGCAGATGGCTGAACGGGTGGTTGGGGAGGAGGTGAAAGGCTAGCGGCGGGGAGGTTTGGAGAGGAGTGGAGAAAGCTAGGGTTTGAGTGCTTTATATACTCAAGGCTAGGGTTTGAGGGGTTTATATACTATGGTCATACTAGAGTAGTATGTTAACTATAACTCTAATATTCAATATTTAATCGATTAATTGATCGACCAATTAATTCAGTTAATCCTCCGATTAACCGATTAATCCCTACTTGGTGGTTGGCCGATCAGCTACCGATCACTGATTTTTTTAACACTGTATAATATCTTGAGATGCAATACATGCTTAATCTTGGCTAGAAATGGCATTCAATGGCCAAGTGGGAGATCAAGCCTTCAGTATGTCAAAAGCTTCCTTGCTTTGAAACAAGAACAATTGTATGTTTTGGGGCAACAAAAGTTCTCAGGTTAAGTTGTTAATTGACCCATTTGGCTATTGTGTCATGCTCACACTTCTGTCAGGCTTAAGCAACTATGGGTACCACAATGGACATTTTTTATACCTCTAGTAAGAAAACAAATGGAACAATACCTGGTAGCTCATGGGCAGTGGTCTTCAGCTATTTTGGAGTAGAAATTTTGATATTACATGAGAACTCAGAGCATAAGGTGCCATCTAATCATGGTGATCCCAATTTTATGGTGGCTGCCAGAATGGGATTTTTTTTACACATACCTCTGTTCATTCTGTAGTTACATTCTGGATCTAAACAATTGAGAAATAACAATAAAAATCATTACCATGATATTTTGTATGTGTTTTCAATTTTGTAATAACTTATAGTCAGATCTTCCATTACCATACAAAAGTATTTTATTTCTTAATGTCCACTTGTCCAGTCCTAACATCTCATCTGTCCATCAATCTTGACAGAAAAATCTGAACAATTGGATTGGGACGCACGTATTAACATAGTTCTTGGAGCTGCAAAAGGCCTGGCTTACTTGCATCATGATTGTTCACCTCGCATAATACATCGCGATATTAAATCAAGCAATATCTTACTAGATGGTAACTTTGAGGCACGTGTATCAGACTTTGGACTTGCAAAGCTACTAGAGGATGAAGAATCTCATATTACCACAATTGTTGCAGGAACATTTGGGTATCTTGCTCCAGGTATGTGAAAGCTCTTTTATTTCATCTAATGCGGGGGAAAATAACAGTACACAACCTATGTTTGCTGCCACTGATTACCCCTTTGGATTTTAGTTTTTAACGTATCATTTCAAATGCTCTAAGCTAATATCTTGAAAATCCCAAATCCAGAGTATATGCAAAGTGGCAGAGCTACAGAGAAGACTGACGTCTACAGTTTTGGAGTTTTGGTACTTGAAATACTAAGCGGAAAGAGGCCTACCGATGCATCATTCATTGAGAAGGGATTGAACATTGTTGGATGGGTATGACCTTTTATGCCCTTCGATTTCATATGCACGATTCTGATATGGTTTAAATAATTGCCTTCAATGGGTTTTAGCATTTTTCCTGAAAGGATCAACTTGTGTGGCAGTTGAATTTCCTGGCTGGTGAGAACCGGGAGAGGGAAATTGTGGATCCAAATTGTGAAGGCGTGCAAATTGAGACCTTGGATGCTCTACTCTCTCTTGCCAAACAGTGTGTAAGCTCTTTGCCAGAGGAGCGTCCGACAATGCACAGGGTGGTACAGATGTTGGAGTCCGATGTAATTACACCATGCCCCAGTGATTTCTACGATTCAGAATAGGCTACGACTTGCTGCTGCTGCTGCTGCTGAAAACGCCACACGGCCGCTGGTTTCCCTGCGGAGGTACATTCCATTTATTCTTTGCAGATTGTGTAAATTCATTCCTGCGGTGTTCGGCTCCAATCGGCTTGCTCAACGGGGAGGACATTTTTGTGTATGTATCTATGCTACGTACAAATTGTTATATGGCAAGCTAATAAGAAACTTCCCAGGAGATCACTGTACTTGTATTATAACTGTCAATATTGAAGGTTGGATATGGTAGGTAAGAGAGGCCAAAGTTGCATAATCCCCATGAGTTGCTGCTAGACATGCTCGTATATCTATTTCGTAGTGTGACCAGCTGAATTTCCCACGCATTATGCATCCGGGGACAAATAGTACTACAATACATGACCTCATACTTAAAAATAGTGTATTTCATAAATAACTCTGTTTATTACTAAAAATATAGTCTTGAGGCGTGAGAGAATTATTTGATGATACAAACGATTGAACTGAATATTAATAAAAAGTTGAAAGTTAGTGTATCCGTGATAATCCATCCATAAACCAACCTTGAAAAGAACGTAATGTGTGGTTTGAGAGTGAGCAGAGATAAAATATTTCTTAAGTTTTCTCATGTGCATGGAGTCTCATAACGTGTCAGATTTCTCATATACAAATGAAAGATGTCTAAAAACCACTAGATTTAGTAGATTCCGAGATCTCTCAGGTAGAAAAGTATTACTGCGCCTAACGTTTTACTTCCGTACGGAAGTCGTAATCCCGTTCCGGCCCAAGTTATATGGGCCGCACGAAGTCTCGATCCCTTCCACGCCGAAGGAGTTTTCAGACCCAAGCTACGTGAGCCCACTTGTCAGCATGTTCGGGCACCGCTGCGGCCGCGCGCGGCCCGTCCACCGGAGCACCGCGTCTCTCCTACCCGGCCGCTCCAGCGGGGGCTGCGGGGCTAGGTGGCCCAGTGGGGATGGCGGTGGAATGGCTGCTCGCTAGCACCGGCATCACGCAGCTCACTGCGTGCTCCTATTTCAATTGCAAGCCACCATTAGATCAGGGTGCGTTGCTCAAAGTATTTGTATTAATGATGTATAATAATGGGATTAACAACTTGTTCTTGACAAATTTTGCTATATTGGCTTTATGTTACGACAAAAAACAGTTTTATTGGTCAATTCAAATTCTGGTACGGAAGTACACAAGTTGAGACTCACACTGTCACACAAACCACACCCGAACACAAGATCAGAAACACATGGACATATCGAGGACACACATTTCAATGCTAGCAAAGCACACATGGACATGAACCAATTGCAGACATTGAGCAGAAGCAGCAGAATGAACAAGAGGCTCTAGCCGGAGATCTGGATGGACTTGACCTCGTGCTTCTTCGGCTCTTCCTTGGGCACGGTGACAGTGAGCACGCCATTCTCCATGGACGCCTTGATCTGCTCAGGCTTGGAGTTCTCCGGCAGCCGGAACCTGCGCATGAGCTTGCCGCTGCTACGCTCCACGCGGTGCCACTTGTTGGTCTTCTCCTCCTGCTCCTTGCGGCGCTCGCCGCTGATCTGGAGGATGTTGCCGTCTTCAACCTCCACCTTGACCTCCTCCTTCTTCAGCCCCGGCACGTCCGCCTTGAACACGTGCGACTCGGGCGTCTCCTTCCAGTCGATGCGTGCGCCAGCGAATGCAGCGGTCTCGGATGAGACGCGTGGGAAGGATGGGAAGAGGCCGCCACCGCTGCTGCCGGAGCCGAAGAGGAAGCCGTCGAAGGGGTCACAGAGGTCGACGGAGAAGGGGTCGAACGCGTTGCCGCGACGGATCAGCGACATGGTTGAAGGATTTGGGCTAGGCCGAGGCGGTGCCGTCACTTGGATGCGTGGAATGTCAGAGAGAAGGATCGTGAGTTGCTTTCGATCTTTGTGTGGGCCGAGGCGGAAGGGGAGGCTGGAATTTAAAGGGGTCGTGGCCGCAGTTGAGAAGTAGGATCCCGAGAGTTCTCGCCAATTCGGGAATGGACTGGAATATACCGGATTTGGAGGCTTGAACGCCTGGGCCAACGAGGCAACGACGAGTTACGAATATTCCAGCGCCTTCTAGAGCTTATTGGTATAGAGAGCGGCAACCCGGTATCAGGGTTGAGATAACCAGGCCTGGTAATCGGTCCAATCTGGATTACCTGCTACCGTAATCATTTTTTTTTGCAATTTTCTCTCTGCGTGCTTCCAAATATTTTATGTGATGTTCAATTTTATTTGTATTTTAAACATCATAAAATATTATTTTATTTAGTTTCATCTTATACTAATACATGCATTTTAGGTATTTGAAATATTATTTATTACGACTATATTGTTCCGGTAAGAATTTATTTTTTGTTTGAATATGTGATTTGTCTATATGGAATTCATGAAATTTCAAAGTTTTTCTTATAATTTGCGTAGGTGTTTCATAAGTTTCAAAATCATTTTACGGGTGGACCAGATAGCTAGCATTTAGATTGTATTTTGGGCAATAATTTTTTCAAAGCCAAGTGACCCATGTACGCTTGATGGTAACTAGTGCACTGTATGAAAGACAATGAGGCAACGACGAGTTACGAATATTCCAGCGCCTTCTAGAGCTTATTGGTATAGGGAGCAGCAACCCGGTATCAGGGTTGAGATAACCAGGCATAGTAATCGGCCCAATCTAGATTACCTGCTACCGTAGTAGCCGGTTAGTAACCAGCTTAAACTGTGTAAAACCTTGCTACTATGGATGCAAATTTCAAACTAAAACCAATAAATAAGGATGATAATTGGGTTTCGCAATTATAGACAGTGCATATCCATATTTATTTGGAGATTTGATTAAGGTGACATATTACCTTTTAAAAGGTAATATGTCCCATCTCTTTTTATTTAAAATCATGCATGGGTTAGGAATGTGATATGTTTCCATTTTTTAGTTCACCTTTCATTAAAATCATGCGTACATTAGATAATTGATATGTTTATGTTTATCATTTACTTTTCTTTTTTAACATATTCGGAGGATACCATGCACTACCGGAAACTAAAAGTTTGTCGAGTGTCCTCTCCTTTGCCGAGTGCAATATCTTGGGCACTCGGCAAAGGATACTTTGCCGAGTGTTATTTAAAAAACACTCGGCAAACTTTAAACATTCGGCGAATCAATTTTTTGTCGAGTGCCCACAAAAAAATACACTCGACAAAGTTGGAGACTAACGGGCGTCACGATGGCGTTTTTGAGTGGACAATTTTTTTTTTGAGTTTGCCGAGTGTTTTTTGAAAAACACTAGGCAAATATTTTTTTATTTTGTGTGAAACCTTGTTTCAAGTCAATATGTTGTTTGCAATTTCGTTTTGGCTTGAAATTTTTTCTGTAATCACAATACAACATATATTATCTTATGTAAAAATTCAACATTTATTTATTTCAGTTTGCTATTTTTAATTCATTAAATATGTTTTTAGGATTTAAATTGAAATATGTGATATTTGAACTACAAGTGCCTAAAATAATGAATCAAAAATTATAGAAAAATCATATTCATATTTCTTACTATATTTTGAGTTCTTATGAACTAAATTGAAATAAATTTTGAAAAAACTAAGTTGCGACACTCTATCGACAACATAGACTTTAATAGTTTTTAATTCTAAAAAATTCAAAACAATTCTCAAAAATATTATACTTGAGATGGTAATATTATACTTGAGATGGTGTTATGATATGATATGATATTATTCCATGTAAAAATTTCATATTTGTTTAGTTCAGTTTGCTATTTTTAATTCTTTAATTATATTTCTAGGATTTAAATTAAAACATGTCAAAGTTGAGCTAACAGTTTTAAAAATAAAAAAAATTCTTTGCCGAGTGCCAAATTTGAGGCACTCGGCAAAGATTTGGTGTTTGCCGAGTGCAACACTCGGCAAACACCAAAAATTCATTCCCGCACTCCAATTCCGCAAAATTTCAAACTTGGCGTCAATTTTTTTTAAAAAAAATTCACATTTTTTTTAAATACTCCCACCCACCCTCCATCCTCCTCCCTCCTCCCTCTTCTTCCCTCCTCCTCCCTCCTCCTCCGCCGCCGTCGTTGCCACCGTCGCCCCGCCCGGGCGCCGCACGCCGCCCCTCCACGGCGCCGCGCGTCGTCGCCCCGCCTCACCGCGCGCCGTCGCTCCGCCTCGTCGCTCGCCGACGCCCGGCCAAGCCGTGCGCCACCCTGGCCCGACGCCGCGGGCCGCCCCTCCATGGCGCCACGCGCCGTCGCCCCGCCTCGCCGCGCGCCGCCCAGCCCCTGCGTCGCGCGCCCTGCTCGCGTCGTCGCCCACGCCGCGCCGTCGCCAGTGCCGCGGCCACGCCCGCACCCGCGCCCGTGGCGCGCCCAACTTTTTTTTATTTTACACTAATTTCTTTGCCGAGTGCTTTCTTTTTGTACTCGGCAAACCGACCGTCAAGTTTTACCATTCTGTTTATCTCTTTTTTTGCCGAGTGCCAACTTTTACACTTGGTAACACATGTTCGCCGAGTGCCCGACAAAAAACACTCGACGAAGTGTTGTTCGCCGAGAACATTTTTGCCGAGAGTTTTTTGTCGAGTGCAACACTCGGCGAAGCGTTTGCCGAGCGCAAACAAGGCTTCGCCGAGTGCCTTTGGCACTCGGCAAACAAGACGTTTCCGTAGTGATGCAATATCATGCAACTTCCTTTTATTATTCACGTAATTAGATACACATTTTTTTTAATTTTCTCTCCGGGTGCTTTCTCGTATTTTATGTGATGAGCAATTTTATTTGTATTTTAAATATCATTAAATCTTATTTTAATAAGTTTCATCTTATACTAATACATGATTTTTTAGGTATTTGAAATATTATTTATTATGATTATATTGTTCTGGTAATAATTTGTGTAGGTGTTTCATAAGTTTCAAAATCATTTGACTGGTGGACCACGTAGCTAGCATTCAGATGGCATTTTGGGCAATAATTTTTTCCAAACCAGTGGCCCATATCCGCTTAATGGTAACTAGTGCAGTATATGAAAGACACACAATTTTCGTTCGTAGTGTTGGTCGTTCGTCCCTGTTATGGCGCAATGCAAAGAGAGAAGGCAGCTAGTCATCGTCTATAGCCGTTAAATATAGTAAAAATTAATTTTATTTTTGTTAATTCAATAAAATCAAGGAATAAGATTCATCTTACCTCTTACTTCCTAAATAAGATAGTAGGGCACCATAAAGCCCCCATTTATATATGTAAAAAATTTCACACCTAAACCCAAACTCGTTACCCATGGGTGCTATATTCCCACAAGTATACTTGTTTACTCGTCAGATCTAGATGAGGTGGGACGGAGGCGAGCAGTGGTGGAGCCAGCAAATAGGCTCCATTAAGTGAGAGCCTACCCTCTAATTTTATAAAAAATTATATATATATATATAATTTTATAGATAAGCATCTACGATGATATTAATTATTATGAGAAAGATAAACAAAAATAATAACTAATTATAGAGAAAGAAAGCCAGCCTAATGATAAAACAAAATTTATATGATAGATGTACAAAATTAAACAAAATATAAACCACACATATAATATTATGAAAATTAGCTTGACAACAATGATAAACTAAATCAATGATAACACTCAATCTAGATATGCATATATCAAAATAATTTATATCACATTCTCAACACTCAATCATAAACTACACTACTATACTGTAAAAAGAGAATTACTTATTTTTTTCAAAGAGCTTATTTAAAAAGACTAAAAAACTGTAATAGAATTATATGAAACACATACTACATTTTCAGCGGCATGTAATGGCGTAGCACAATTCATTAGCTCTTAGGAAGATATGAGAGAAGGTTAACAAATTCACTTGATGTCTTAGCTCATCTTCTATCCTCATTCATCATCTTAGGATTGGTACCAAGCGACACTATGACAAACGACTAGTGCAATGAACCAGGTGGGTGGAGAAGTGATCATGGACTGTCAAGTCGGCTCGGTACGCCTGATTACCTTCATTGCTCCATCTCTATCTTATCCACCTCTACATAACACAGGGGCTAGCTGCTTACAACGAGCATAACAGACTATTGTATGTCATACCGACTTGTCGTTCTTGTTGACTTATATCTTATTGGCACATCTTACTATCAAATTAAATTATATATTTTTTATTTGATTACATATGTATTATATTTAACATGCGGAAAGATATATAGTTGTACTTATTTAGACTTAGATTTGATTTAGCCCATCCTCTATATTTTTTCTGGATTCACCACCGGAGGCGAGGAAGGGTGAAGGCGAAACAGGCTCAGGAGGGCAACACGGGACACCAGCAGAAGGATGGTGTGGGACTCTAGCGGGATGATAGCGTGCAACAAGGGTGGTATGTGCCTCAGGAGGGCGATGTGTCATGCCATGACGTCGACGGGAGGACGGCATGGGGCAAAAGTGTCACGAGAGGGTGACATGGGGGCAACACAACATGCGATGTCGACGTGTTGGGGCCATAGGAGGTTGTTGATGCTAAAACCTAATGGTCAAAGTACCAACTCATTGATGCCGATTCGATGATCCAAAAGTGCGTGAATACTTAGAGATAACCCCTAAGCATAACACGACGTCGACGTCGCGTTCTGACGACCCTTGATAGTGATAAGAGAGAGTGGAGTCGCTAGGCAATCAGATCATAAAATTATAATCTAATTGGCCGAAAAGTGAGAAAAACGATCAACCGGCCAAACTAGGGCCGGTTGGATCGAAACAGTGGGGTCGATCAGACTGGCCTAAGGGGCCCGGTCAGATCGGGGATAACCCTTGTAGGATCGATGTACCGACTAGAGGGGGGTGAATAGGCGGTTTTTAAAACTAATTCAATTTAGATTAGCTCTAGACAAGGACCTTAGACAAATGTAACAAACAACTAGATTAAAATAGTGCAATCTAGGATGGCAAAGATAAATTACTCTAAGGAGGTAAATTTGCACAATCTAACTTGCTCAAAGTAAAGGGACAAGAGACAACCGAATTTTATCCCGAGGTTCGGAAATTTGCCAATTTCCTAGTCCTCGTTGAGGCGAGTTTCACTTGACCGCTCTCTTCACCAAGCCGCGGATTCCTCAAGGAGAAATTGCTTGAAGATGAGCCGGCACCGGAAGTGCAACTCTCGGGCCTTGATCACTAGTGGTAGCTCTTCTCCACTCCGGATAGGTGAGCTCCGACCTTCACAACCTCCCGGGTCTCCTCCACAACCTTCTTGGAGAGATCACCGGTTTCTTCTCCGAGCCGTCTAGGAGGTGGCAACCTCCAAGAGTAACAAGCTGCAATCAAAGCTAGGAGAAGACGATCAAGTGCCAAAAACGCAAATGCAATGCAATCTATTCAATCACTTGATCACCCCTTTTTCTTCCCAACCACACTAGTACTCAATTTAGTGCTCAATGGTGGGAGAGACTATCTTGTGCTCAAGTTAGCTCAAATGAATGCCAAAAGTCTAGCAAAGGAGTTGTAGCAAGGGTTTATATAGCCACACACCCAAAAAGTAGCCGTTACAAGAGATAGGTGGCTCTCTGCGCACTGTCGGTCTAACTGCCCATCTTGGGCCGGTCTGACCGACCCTTGCTGTAACGGCTAGAAAACTAGCCATTTTACTGATGTGACAGGGCAATCTGGTCTGACCGGCCATGCTGGCCCGGTTGGACCAGCCCTACCCGGTCGGACCAGCCATCGGCTCAGTCAGACCGATAAGGTCCCCGTCGGCTCTATAAACCAGCAGATTGCAAAACTGCGCAATCCGGTTGGACCGGCCCCTTGGCCAGTCGGGCCGCCCATCACAGGCCGGTCTGACCGGACCCACATAGTCGGTCAAACCGCCAGGGCCAAACACACTCCAAAAGCTGCATTTTTTGTAGTTTCAAGAACTTGCCAATATTTGTAACTTTTGCAACAATCACACATGATCACAAGGTACTATATGCAACGCAAATTGGCACTTGAAAATCAACTCATAACCAAGATGCAACCCCTCTTTATAGTACGGCAAAAACAAAATTTAAACCTAGCCTAATTGATCACTCCAAACACCTCGATCAAATTCTAGATTTTTTCAAACCTTTTGCCGTTGCTCTTTAATACGTCCAGATCTTCGGGTTTTTGTCGCGCCCCGATTTAATAAATCAGGACTTTTATTGAAATTCCATAGAAAATCAATAAAACAAGACGTTCATCATGCGACCACGTACAATACGGGCAATCATTCACGGTTCGTAGACCACATTAATACAAAAGTGAATAAAGGTGAAGAGAAACTAATAAAATAAGGGTCCTAGATGAACGCCTCCTTCCAGTCTCGCCTTGACTGGGTCGCTACTCCAGACCTTCATCCTTCTCGTAGTAGACTGGCTCTGATGGTGTAAGTCAACGGGGTGAGTACAGATGTACTCAGCAAGCCACCGAATGCAAATATAATGCAAGGTAATAACAAGGGAGATAGTGGCTAGTTTTGCGGAAGCAGCATAATTGTAAAGCTTTAAATGTGAGCAATTTATTAATACGAAAAAGTAAACATGTGTGTGCATCATCATCTTCTAACTCGAGGGGTACAGTCAGCCCCACCTCGCTCAACAGTCCTTACGTGCCATGAATAACTCGACCGTTCAAATAATTGTAATCTAACTGCGAGTAGTCACACTACCCGCCCTTGACCGTGGGCTCGGCTTTTCGAAAAGTTTAAATTACTCTGATCAGAGATGTACCACTGTACCCACAAGGCACGCACTCATCACCTACACCAAAGTGTAACGAGATGACCCATTTCACGGGAACTCGTGCCAAAACCTTCCATATAGTCCTCCCCGACTCAACAGCACCCTCTTATGGGTTTCATATGGTGTCCCGACGCATCGGAGCCCCACCATACCCCCCTTGAGCCTCATCGGTACAAGTCGCCCGCAGGCTAGCCCCTTGCCCCCTCCTCTATGGTGCATCGAGCCGGAGCATTCCATACTTCCAGTTAGGACTTACCCATTAGACTTGTGGTTGGTACGGAAGTGCTTTGCAACAGATCTCGTAGACCGATCCTTATAGTGCCCCGGGTGCGACAAACCAGTGCCCGAGCTTGCACCCGGAACCCACCATACTTATAACTTAGCCAACTCCAACAGAGTCCAGAGACGAGAATAACGGGGAAACTCATATACAGAATCCAGCTATCTACGACTCATTCTTTTTAACCTATAGCAGTTGTGCCGGTACATTGGGCACTACCTAATATTTTTATAGTAGAGTGACAAGGAGTTAAGGCTCAATAAGCATGGCTTGGGTTTGCACACAAGGACGGGGATCTAATAAATATAAGTGTAAGGCTTGATTATTGGACTAATGCAATATTAACCTATGGGTTATAGCGATAACTTATTAAAACATGGGATCAATTATGATCAACTGTTTCCACAGAAGGGTCGATGACTTGCCTTGCTCAGCAAAGGGTGAAGGTGGAACCTCGGGGTAGAACTCCTGCTCCTCGATGAACTCGTAGTCTTCTTGATACGGAAAAATAAATAATACATTCAATAAACAGATAAAATCCACCAAATAAAGGAACATACATAGTTGTGGGTGTTTTTATGTGAAGTAACATTTTACTATTCTGAGTTTTTGCATAAAACAGTAAAGTTTAACTTTTTATGATTTTTCCTAATTTATTTTCTGTATTATTAATTTTAATCCTAAGGGGTTTTTTATTCATTTATTTATTAAGAATATTTTGGGTAACAGTAACATACTGTTTTTATGGCATTAATGTGTAGAGAATATTATTCTGAATTTAACAAAATTTGAATGGTGAAATTTGGAGTTAAATTGAGCAAGATATGAATTTTTGAAGTTTAAACTATTTTCTGAATTTTATTTAAAACCAGAAAATGGGCTCTGGTCCACGGTGAGCCAGGCCCACGGTGGACCGCGCCACTGTGCGCGTGAACCGGCCGATCCAGAGCCGTCGGATCTGGATCTGGCGGTCAGATGCGAGGCGGGATCCTTTAAGTGAAGATGGACGGTCCTGATTAAATCCTAGCGAACGGGTATGACGTGGACGCACGGGATTAAGTCAACGTTTTTAAGTTGGAACCGACGGCCGAGATCGCGTGGTACTGCTTTGACCAGATCCGAGGGCCTGGATTAAATCCCGAAGGGATTTAATCTTAGCCCTCCGATCTTGATCGGACGGCCAGGAGCTCGTCCGGCACGGCACGAGCTAAGGGGGCGATTACCCCCGTCGTTCTCGGCTCCGGCGGTCCAACGGCGAGGAATTCCGGCGACGGCGGGGGTTGAACGGTGATGCTAAGGCCAAAAATGGAACCAGTGACGTGAGGGGAACTCGGGCGTACCGGCGGTGGCGACGGCGGCGAGCGGACGGCGACCGGCGTCGACGAGGGACGGAGGAACCGTTCGGGTTTGTCGGCGGCGAGGCGATCTGGTGGTACTTTCGACCAACGGAGGCGTGGCCGAGGACGGGCGGCTTCCGACGGTCACGATGAGGGCGACGGCTTGGACAGTGGCGGCTTGCGACGGCGGTGAGAGGTGGCCGGAGTCAAAACAGAGCCGAAGACCTAAATGAGGGCGGCGACGCTCTGTTTATGCTCTAGCAGGGCTACGGTGGTGTGGGTTGAGCGCGGTGAGGTCGAGGGTTCTTATAGGGGGGTCGCCGGCGTCCAAATGGAAGGGAACCGAGGGTTTCCCTTTTCGCATCGTCGGTGAACTTTCCTAAGGCTCGGATTCTTTCCATGTGTGGCGAAAACGCGTGGCTATCGGTGGAATGAGATCCCCGGCGGTCGGAGAAGGCGATCCCTCGGTTAATTTGGCGAAAACGGATACGGGGCGGCGGATTTGGAAGGTGGGGGTCGCCGACGGGAGAGAGGGGATCCCTTTCCATCGGGGAAGAAGATCCTGACAGGTGGCCCCCACCTGTCAGTGGCCGAGCGTGAAGACAACGGCGCCGACAGGCGGGCCACGGTTGTCGGAGAGCGAGGGCGAGAGAGGGGAGGCTGACAAGTGGGCCAGGCGGGGCGCGGTGGAGGAGAGAGGAGCGGGGGAGTGCGCCGACAGGCGGACCCCACCTATCGGTGGCACGCTGCTGGATTGGGCCGGGCTCAGGGTGAATTCGAGGTTGAGGCCCATTAAGGATTTAAAATTGTTTTCTGAGTTAAAATAATTCCAGTAATTCATTTATTTGATTAAGGGTTGAATCACTGTTGATAAAAATTTGTAAAAATTCCTAAAATTATATCTTGGGCTCTAGTTCATCTCATAAAATTTTCAAGTCCAGATTTTGAATATTTCTCCTTGTTTGGCTTTACTTGGGTTCTTTTATGATTTTCCTTTAATAAATAAATCCAGAATTGATTTAAATAATATTTTTCTTTTATTTTATTTATTTTTATTTCTTGGGGTGTTACAGTTTTCCATCTTGTGCTCCATTTACTCGGAACCTAATCAGTTCATTCACACTTAAGAAAAATATTAGTACACAAACGCACGTTTGTCATTAAGTACCAAAACTCACATGGGGCCTAGATCTTCAACCCTGTGGTCAGACCGCACAAACGACGGAGGGCGCACTAGTAGTTGACTACGCACGGTCGGTCGGACCGACCGTGTGCCGTCGGTTAGATCGGCGCGTGCCGGCGGTAGGATGATGACCCGGCACAGCCCGCACAGACCGACCCGTCAATGCCGGTCAGACCTATAGTGCCAGATCCGAACGCCTAAAGTTGATGGCGGTCGTCTTGCGGTTGGCGTCTTGTAGCGAACGTTTTTGGCGAAGATGGGGGAGATGAAACACCAAGAAACCAGAGGCAATTTGGCCAAGAGACCGAATCACCGATAAAATGATAGAAATCCATTACATGGATGAAACAGATGATTCACACGCGAATCAACAAGGCTTACCGTGATTACGACGCGACGGACGGAGAGTTTATATCGCAAACTCATAAATATGTACGTGCTAAGCTAATCTTTGGACAAGGAAAGTAGATTGAAAGTAAAGACGATTCAAGGTAAAATAATAGATTGGATTGGGGGGAGGATCCTTGAATCGGCCTTGTCCCTATATTTATTTATAGGGGTTGGACATGACGTGTCTGGGCTCTAATTTGGCCTAAATAGAGTCCAAGTCATTAAAAATTAATTAGAGATAAAATCTACCTGAAATCAACTAATTTGACTTGGACTCAGATTGGTCTGGTCAGACTGGTCTTATAGGGACAGTCAGACCGAAGTGGTCCGGTCAGACCAGTCTGTGCCAGGACTTGGCATATTTTCGGTCCAAATTACCAATTGACTTCTCGACAATTTTGATCATTAATGCTATTTTTTGCTATCAACAAAGGTAGTTAGGTCGTGAAGAAGAGGAGGGAGGAGAGAGGTGTTGGCTGAGACTAGAGGGACGAGGGAGGTGTGAGAAGGGAGAAACTAGAAGAGAGAGCTAGTGTTTGAGATTGGTATATATATATATATATATGGATAAACCGGTATGTGTAGTTAATACATATATATGTTTACTCATCGGGTATAAGTTTTTGATCTAATAATATACTCGTGAGTATAAAATTAAGAACAAACTTGATCCTAATAAGGGTTTTACTTATAGATAAACGGGTATATATAACCCTATGTATAACTACAATTGTTAGGGTTTTATCGAATATTACGTCGATAGAAATAATTTTGTTGGTTATTAGTATGTAGTGGAAAGCCTTGATTTAAGATTAGATGTTGACACAATAGTAGAAACATGAGACTTATACCGATTTTGGTCGTTAATACGACGAATACCCTACATAAGATGTAGGTAGATTCTAATATCAAAAAATACTAATGTGGGGTCCCCTCACCGACCGTGCGGGGTGAGATTACAGGTAGGGAATCAAAGTTATCTTCATTAGTAAATCTCATCTTAATTTTTTTATCGATCTTCTTAACAGAGCGGGCTTGGGCCCACTCTAATTTAGCCCATTAAAATCTCATCATAGGTACCATTGGTTATATATCCCTAACTTTTAATCAGTTTTAGAAAAAAACATATTGACAATTACAATCTCAAATCGATTTTATTAAATCAACCATTTAATATGTTTAATAGTGTATTTATTCAATATCATTGATCTTAATATATTTTTACTTAAACTTTGTCAAAGTTGAAAAAAATCGAATAAAAACTCAAATGATTACGAACCAGATGTTTTTTCCGCCAAAAGTGAGATCAGTGGGGATGAATTAAAAAGGCCTAAAACCAACTGGAACAACCCTTCGAGATGGCTTTAATTTCCCCATCCGAAAATAAAATATCTACAATATATTAACTATAATTTAGTTATGTACTTTCTTTGAAGAAACATCCCGTGTATATCAAACTTGCATTCAAGCCAAGAACTTCTCCACCTTCTCCACTTCGTCCACGCTCCCGATGTATAGTGGCACTCTTTGATGGATCTGCACGACATATACACAAACAAACGAACACATTTCAATTTTCATCTCTAGTGAATTAATCCATTAATTTGTCGCAGAAAAAATCAATTAAGATATTAATTACGCTGCGCGTGTGGGCGTGTAATGTGCAAGCGCGTATGATAATTTTATAATACCCTTAAATTATGTGAACAGTCTAATCTATCCGACTTAGACTTGAAATCGATAAATGTAACATTTTTTAAGGTTATTTACAATAGGGTTTCATGGAGAGTTTTATGGTATTAATTACCATGACACATCAGATTTTTTGCTTACATTATATTCAATTAATGATGGAAGAGAATGAAAGTGTCATCGCCATGACATGGTGTTAACCCGTTTCCAAGACGGATGAAACGAAATGAAACGCCCACTGTGAACAAAATCGTTTCATGAGAGAGAGGTATTTCATGAGAGCTGGTTGCTTTTAATTATACTGGTTGACCTAGGAAATAGTGAAATGAAACTCTTCACTGAGAGAGGATATTTCATTCTAAAAAATAGTGTTATGAAACTCACCACTGTGAATAGCCTAATACATACGTGTGGCACATATATGTGCATCCAAATGCACGAGGTAGAAAAAATTTGCATCCTACCATATTAATTATTGTACCGCATTAAAAAATCAACAAATTTTCCATGCAAACGATATACACGTAGATTACTTTATGGAACAAAGGAAATATAAAACCGATTATCCTATTTTTTTCCTTTTTAATTAAATTAATGATTTAAATTACTTTTAACTATTACTCTCAGAGCGAGAGCTGGTAAAAGGACCCTATGTATTACCTCTGTAGGCGTGATGTCAAGAATCCTCTGGTGGCCATCGGAGCCCTTGCCGCCGGCCTGCTCGACGATGTAGCTCATGGGCGCGCACTCGTAGAGCAGCCGCAGCTTGCCGTTCTTGCTCTTCTTGTCCCTGGGGTAGCCGTAGATGCCGCCGTAGAGGAGCGTGCGGTGGAAGTCGCCGACGAGGCTGCCGATGTAGCGGGCGGAGTAGGGCTTCCCGGACGAGCCGGGCTCCTTGAGGCTGTCCATGTAGCTCTTGAGCTTGTCGTCCCAGAGCGCGTAGTTGCCCTCGTTGAAGGCGTAGATCTTGCCGGACTTGGGGATCTGCACCTTCTCCTGCGTGAGCACGAACTCGCCGTACATGGGGTCCAGCGTGAACACGTACACCCCTGTCCCGATAGTCAGCACGAAGATCACCGAGCTCGAGTACATGCAGTAGCCGGCGGCGAGCAGGTTGCTCCCCGGCTGGCACACGCTCACGATGCACCTCTGCTCCACCTGGTCAAGCTGCGTGCGTTTGTACAGAGGTGGTTATCAGCGTCAGCGATCGAGTTGTGCAGGAGCACTGGAGCAGAGCACGCGCACGTACGTTTTGGTCGTCGCCGATGTCGGCGAGGCACTCGTCGTTGGGGCTGTAGATGCCGAAGATGGAGCCGGTAGAGACGGCCGCGTCAATGTTGGAGGATCCGTCCAGCGGGTCGAACACCACGATGTAGTTGCCGGAGTAGCTCTCCTCCACCGCCACCGGCACGTCCTCCTCCTCCGACGCGATTACGCCGGTGCGCCCGCTCGATTTGAGGCAGTTTGAGAACACCTGCGGCGCGCATAGCTCGTGATGGTGGAATCGATGTTTCTTGCGGTTCGCTAAGTCTACGACGAGCTACTGATCAATTAGTTACCTCGTTGGAGACAACGTCGAGCTTCTTCTGGTCCTCACCCTGCACGTTGACGGCGCCCTGGACGCCGGTTAGGTTGGAGATGGGCGCGCGCTGCACCAGCGAGGCGATCTGCTTGCACGCCGTGGAGATGCTGGACAGCACGATAGTCATCTCGCCGTCGATGGTCCCCGCCTGCTCCTGCTTCAGCAGCCACGTCGTCAGCGTGATGATCTCGTAGCTGCTCTTCTTCCTAGGCTCCGTCGCCGCGGGCGCCGAGGCCGTGTCCACGGCCGCCATGCACCGCACGCTCGGAGCCGACGCGTCGCCAGCAAGCCGGCCAGGCTGCAGCTGCGGCTGCGGCTGCCTTCGCCGGAAGGAGAGGCCGCATTGGAGCGAGGCCGTCGCCTGCTGGCGGGAGAGCAAGAGGAGGTGGGAGGAGGTGGTGGCTGCGGCGGCCATCGCTCCTGCTATTGGGTCGCTTGCTCTGCTCGCCTACTCTCGCTGCGCGGCTAACCTCGTGTTGGCGATGATGGCTTGTTCTTTTGTTCCATTGGTTTTGGTCGCGATTTGTGTGGCCTCAGAGAAGGCGGGATGTGAGTGAGTGGATTGGGGGGAATTGTGAGGATGGCGTTGCCTCGTGTTTAGCTCATTAATTTGAAGTGATAAAATCGATAATTTATCATTAAATATGATGTCACTCAAGCTAACGACGTAACAAAAATACGAAATCGTTTCTCGAGTATAACAAATTATAGTCGCGTAAGTCGTCGTATTTTTGAAGTGATTGGGCCACCGCTGCTATCGTTTGGAGAGGACAAGGGGATGCAGGTGATGCTGCGCGAGGGAGAAGGACTCCTGCCTAGATCGTCATGATCGGAGGAGGGCGGCATGAAGCAGGGAGAAAGAGGAGCGTACCTAGAGGCTAGAGTCAGGCGTGGAGGGGATGGAGTCGTTCAGTTCGGATTTTATTTGGGAACGGATTGTTTCGAATCTACTGAGAACATTCTCTTTATAGGATCGTTCTGTTCCACCTAATTCCAAGCCAAACACATGTAAAGTGGAATGGAGCCTCTCACTTCCACTTAAATTTTGAACTAAACGCCACCTAAGAGTCAATTTGAAGTTGAAGATGAAATGAACTGATGCAGCATTGACCCCATTTTCGTAGAGCCCTTACAACTCTAGATAGTTGGTCTTTGAGACCACATTCCAAGAATTCTGCACTAAGTCTTGAAAGCCATCAATCTTTGTCGACTCAAAATGGAACCGACGTGTCTGCGGCAACGCAACATCGCAGGTTAAGACCAAAGGATAGTGGTCCGAACAAGATGAGCTGAGAGCTTGGAGGCAATAGTAGTCTTTAAATATCATCTCTCAATCTGAGTTTATTAGCACTTTGTCCATCTTAACCAGGGTTGGTCTAACTTGTTCGTTACTCCAAGTGAAACGTCTACCAAATAGGAAAAGCTCCTTCACCTCCAAACTATTCATGGTGGATCTAAAGTTGTTAAGCATTCTTCGATTAATCCTAGAATTATTCTTGTACGTTGTTGCGCAAATAAGATTGAAATCTCCCACAATATCCCAACTATGATGAAGGAGGTTGTGGATGTGTTGGAGCTCAGATAGTAAGAGAAACTTATCAACATCCAATTGGGACCCGTAAACACAAGTTAACGCCCAAGGTGTCGACCTAACTTGGTCGGAGAATTGCAAAGTGATGGACCAAGTTCCCCTGTGCAAGCAAGAAGCCTGAAACCGATCAATACGCCAAGCAACAATTATGCCACCACTCGTTCCATATGCTGGGATAAAATCAAAACCTTCAAAACAAGGGCCACAAATTTGCTGAATAGTGCTCATATCCACGTTAGCAATTTTGGATTCTTGCCAACACACAATTCAAGCATTGGAATTGTGGATGAACTCTTAAACAAGAGCTTTCTTCGCCCTACTATTGAGGCCTCAAACATTCCAGATCAAAACAATGAAAAATGACATGGAGCACACAAAAACACAAACATCGTAGTTGCGGCACCTAAACTAGGTGACTAAGACGCTTCTAATTCCAACTTAGGAAGAGGGATAGAATAGGGGGCAACTAGAGCTTCTAGATGGCTAGAGCCAACGGATTCTGAAAGAGCTCCAAGTATCTATGGAGGTCTACCTCCACCACACTATTTTCATCTTCAACAATACCCAGCTTCTTCATTATCACTCGTTGTGCTTTTGTGATGGAGTGAGTGTGGGTATCTCTTGACTTGTGGGCTAACCGTAGGCTTCGTCGAGGCACTAACAGGATAGCTTGCTGGGACTTACAACGTGCAAGACATGCCCCAAGCAAAGAAGGGGAAAAGGCTATAGCAGCTCTGATTCAAGGCGTGTGAGGGCGAGCAATGAGGAAGTAGTGAATGAAGAGTCCATATGGTCAAGAGGAGAGGCATCCACATGTGATGGCCCTGAGACATAGAGGCCTATGACTATTGACCTTGGAGGAGTGCGAGCTGGGAGCTGGGAGCCCCCGACCAGCTGAGGCAGCCCTTGCCCAAGTTCAGTTGTGCATAACTATAACACCCCAAATTTCCAAAGGAATAAAAACATTATTTAATTCAATTTCCTGGATTTAATTATTTTGAAAATACCTTAAACACCCTCCTCTACCATTTTTGAACTACAACATAGAGTTAATGGACAAACCAGGAGCTGAAAATTTTTGTATAAACTCCCAAGGCCAAAATATATTTTTGAGAATTTTTATAAATTTTTACCAAGCTTGGAAGTAGCCCTTAGATTTTAATCTATTTCATGGAATTATTTTTATTCAGAAATGTTTTGAAACAGTAACGGGCCTCCCTCCTCCCTTTCTCTCTCTCCCGGCCGGCCCAGCCCATCACCCTCGCCCGCCTCCGTATGACAGCCCGACCCCACCCATCAGCGAGCCCTCTCCCCCTCGCGCGCGCGCTCGACACCCGGGCCCCACCTGTCGGCGCCGACCGCCCCCTCTCGCACTCGCTGACCACCTTGGCCCACCTGTCGGACCCGTCTTCCCCGCGAGATCCGCCCCCAAATCCCCCCTCGCCGGCCGAAACCCTAGCCCCCCTCGGATTCGCTCTCGCCGGCCACCTCTCCCTAATTATTCGTCGGCATTGAATTCCCCGCGTCCTCCCGACCGTTTCCCCCATTACTTCACCGCGGCATCGCCCCCGGATCGAGTGCGCGCATGCATGGCAGGAGCTCGTCAGCGTTGAAGTGAGGCTTTACTCCCGGTCTCCCCCGATTACGCCCCCTCTGCCCCCGCCGACGACCCTACATAAACCCCCTGGCCGTATGCAATGCACCCCTACGCCCTGTCACTACGAAAACAAACCAGAGCGCTCCCCCTTCGGTTTTTAACACCTCACCACCGCTCCTACTCCGATCGCCCCTCGCCGTCGCTAGTAACCTCCTCCGCCCTAGCCAACCACACCACCGTGACCACAAGGATGTCGTCGACCCCGGCCGCCCCTCCGCCATCGACGAACCTCGTCGGAACGCCGTCGCCGACAAGGACCCAAAACCACCTCGCCATCTACCCTCATCGCCGGCCACACCCCGTCGTCCCCGGACCACCGCAGAGGTACCCTCGTGATCCCCGCAATGTCCTCTTTCCGTTTTAGGCCTTAGCTTCGACCGCCATCGCTCGCCGTGGCCTCTGGCCCGCTCGCCGTCGCCGGAGAAGACGACCGGCACGGGCTGAGTACCCGTGCCGTGTCGGATTCACGCGCGACTGTGCGATATGGATCTGACGGTGACGATTAATTCCCGCGTGCGATTTAATCAGATCTGTTAGATCTCGGCGAAGGGATACGTTCTAATCTCAACCGTTCGCTAGGTTTAAAATCCCACATCGCATCTGAGCCGCACGATGCGTACCGGTTCAACGTTTTAATCTCAGCTGTCCACGTCATTTTAACTCCCCCGCCTCGCCCGTGACCGCCCGATCGCGATCCAACGGTGGATCTTGATCCGGCGCACGCGCACAGTGCGTAGGTGCACGGTGGTCTCGGCTCACCGTGGACTGACGTCTGTTTTTGGTTTAATTTAAATTCCAGAAATAGTTTTTAAAATTCTAAAATTCATATCTTGCACATTTTTACTCCAAAAATTATCATTCCAATTCCAGAAAATTTATAATTTTATTCTCTACATGTTAGTTCAATAAAAACAGTATGTTACTTTGAACTTTTTCATGTTTATTTAAATAGGTATTCAAATACCCTTAGGGTAAAAATGTAAATTCAACTATTTAAATTTCATTAAAGTCTATATTTATTTTATTTCTGTTCATATACTGAAAACCACTACATTGCCCATGAACCTTTCATTTCAAATTGATTAGAATGTTCAAAATGAGGTTACTCACGTTTAAAACCTTTTTCAAAGGACAACACTTCACTTTAATTCCTTTTAAAATTATTTATAAAATGAATTTCAGAACCTGAACAACTTGATTTTTCTGTAAATTAAACCAACTTAAACCTATGTGCTTGTTGTGTGATTTTATATTGTTTAGATTGGGTGTTGTATTTATTTTATTTTACTTTATTTATATTGGAAAGACTACGACGCCGTCGAGGAGCCGGAATATTTCCCGGAAGTCCCTCCCTCACCCTTCGCTGAACAAGGCAAGTCACCAAATCAATCTTTTGAGCATATTGAACCCATGTTTGATTAAACTATTGCTAAAACACATAGGTTATACATGCATTAGTCAAACGAACCCTTACAATATTTTTATTTAGGATCCCCCGACCTTGATGTGCAACCCAAGCCATGCTATCTCGCCTAACCTCCTTGTCACCACATGATTAATGATATTAGCTAGTGTCCAATGTATTGACACGATCGCTATAGGATAAAAATGAGTCGTAGTAAAATGATTCTACTATATGATCCTCGTTACTTCTTATCCTTGGATTTCTGTTGGTGATGAGTTATGGTTGTGAGTGTATGCATGGTGGGTTCCGGGTGCAAGCTAGGGCATTGGTCGGTAGCACCCGGGGCACTATAAGGACCGGTCTGAGGGATCCGTTGCAATACACTTCCGTACTAACCACAAGTCTAATGGGTAAGTCCTAACTAAGGTATGGGGTGTTCCAAACCGAGGCCACCATTTGGAGATGGGTCAAGCAGCACCTGCGGGTGGCTTGTACCAATGTGGCGCAAAAGTGGGTGCGACGTTAGCCGGGATGCGACCCGGCGCGCCAGCGAAACCTAGAGCGGGTGGTTATCGCTTGGAGCATTTCATGCCGAGGTTTTGGCACGAGTTCCCGTGGTATAGGTCATCTCGTTTGGGATGAGTGCGTGCCTTGTGGGTACAGTAGTACATCTCTAATCAGAGTCTTAAATCTTTTCGAAAAGCCGAGCCCACGGTCAAGGGCGGGTTGCGTGACATCCCACAGTTAGTTTACTTTGGATATGTATGTGCATGATGGTTTGACATGTAAGGACTGTTGTGCGAGGAGGTAAAACGTACTCCTCGAGTTAGATGATGTTGTTGATGCTCATGTTTACTTTTCTGCATGATTAAATTTGACTACACTAAATGCAATAACTGAAAAATGTACTTTTACGCAATGTTAGCCATTACCCTTCCTTGTTCATTATCCTGCATTATTACTTGCATTTGCGGTGGCTTGTTGAGTACTTTTTGTACTCATACCCGTTGGACCTCACAGAGGATGCCTACTATGAAGACGGTCTGGAGTAGCGACCCAGTAAAGAAGAAAAATCCTGAAGAAGGCGTTCGTCATGCTTTTTAATTATTTTTATCGTTTTTATTAAACTCCGATGTAATAAATATGGTCTGCGCACCATGAATACTGTCGTATGTACGATTGTCGCATGATGAACCCCTTGTATTATTGTTTTTCTTTGGAAATTCAATAATGTCTCGATTTTGATAAATCGGGGCGCCACAATAACCAACCAGTCGGGCTAGCCTCAAGCTAGTCCACAATAAGAGTTGGAGCTGGGGTGGTGAGACTTGGCAGGAACTCTAGCAATTTCAGCAGGTCAACACCACCCGAAGAAAACATAATGCCATGTAGATCTGAAGACAGGGACACAGGGCGCAAACCGGTGAAAGTGCAAGATGCCAGATTTTTAGCATGACTAGGCACCAGACTAGTATCCTTAAGATCAGCCAATGGGAGGTGAAATCTTGCAAGATATGAGTCGGTTCAATCACTACCACCCGATCTTGAGACACCTTGGGATCAGGGGAGATCCTCGGTGACCCTAGCAAACTCGGCATCGACCTTTCCACTAGAAGGGATGACGACAAGGTTGGCGAGAAGGACGACGAGGCCATCACCTTCACCTATTGAGGCCGTGATGGTGTTGGCATACTTTCCTGTCGAAACTTTGCTAATGATTGTGGAGGCACTGACTACTCCTCGCCTAGTTGAGGGAGAATGTTCAATAGAGGCACATTGGCTTGGGTGCTCGTCATAGAAGCGACCAAGTATCCCCAAAATGACCCTCGTGGTTGACCATGGAGGTTTTGCCCACAAACACCAACGACCGCAAAAGTTGTGTCTGTAGGGCCCTACACCACAGAGTAGATGAAGCCCTCTTGGCGACGGAGTCCACCCACTGTACCTGTAACCACCTAACAAATGCCCACCCAAAAGGCCATCGTCAAGCCCGGTGCCATCTATCTTCCCTGGGAAAAAGGGGAAGACACGTCTTCTTCCGATCATGTCAGAATCATCGTCGTTAGGGGCAGGGGATCCACCACTTCCATCACATGGACAATGAGATTGTATGCCATCCCACACTTCATCGCCGGAGGGACAAGGGGAGTAGCAGAGGGAGCATTGTCAAGGATATTGACGTCCATCCCCACCGAAGAAGCATGTAGCATCGCCATAGCCTCCGGATCAGGAAAAATGAGTTCAAGCCCCTTTGGGATCCTATTTGGATCAGACACCCATACTAACATGTCAAGGCCAACTTCATCCGCCACTGGCAATAGCTCCACGAGTTGACATTCTAGTACATTGAGAAGTTGCTTCACGAGGGGAAGGTCCCAAGCATGGGCTGAGAAACCATCAATTCCAATCTTGGAGAGGTATGGGAGCTCCTTTGATTTTGCGCCTGAGAGGCGACTCCAGCGGCTGAAGCACACCCTCACGCCAGCACACTTGATGATACTAGAAAAACTCAACACCCTTATGCAATCATCGCTGCACGCAATGGTGATAGGGAAATCCACTAGCCGGCTAACCTCCACTCACACCTGAGTTCGAGGGATAAAACAGAAACACTCATAAGGCTCCACTAGCCGTGCCGGGGACACATGCGGCTAGTTGCCAAGCACCATGCCCCAAAACACATGGGAGTAGAGTTGGGAATCATGGTGAACCATCCCACTAGACCATGAAATGATGCATCGGCCATGGGTGGGCGGAGCTCCAGCTCTCCTACTAACCTATTCATCGGCATTCGGCTCCAACTGAGAGGCGAGCGGAGGAAAGGATGATGGCGTTGGAGGAGGAGGCGGAAAACAGGTGGAGGGAAGGGTGTTGGACTCAACGAGCGCCAAGACTATGGACTTGCTCACCGAACTCGAAGGGTGGGTGATATGCACCGAAACAGCGGCAACGGGTGCACAAGACTTTGCTAGCGAGCGAGTGACTTGCTCTGGTAGAGAAGGGAAACGGCGAGTAAGGTGGCCAAGAAACAAGCAGTGACAGCATCGTGTTTCCCCTAGATAGGCCGCCTTAAAATGCCCCAGACCAAGGCACTTAAAGCATCCTCCCTACATCCAGTGAGGCAAAGGTCACAACATCTCCACACGCGCAGTAATGGCGGTCGAATGCCTAGAGGCATTCAATGTGTGAGCTCCCTTGCAACGGACACCGACCCATCCCTCCTCTAGGTCTTACTGGGAAAGGATTGACTTGGAGGAGCCAGCAGCACAAACCAAGGGGTGGGAGACAACACCAAACCAGCTTAGCGGGGCTAGGACCGAGGCTTTTCTGGTCATCGGCCATCGGAGCGACTGATCACTAGGGGCAACTGGTGGACATGGGCGTCGCTCCCTCTCTCTCCCGGCCCTCTCTCCAGCCATATCCCTCATATAGGGTGAGTTTTTTGTTTAGAAATAATTTAACAAATCTATTTTTTGTATTGTTTCACAGCTATCGAAAGTGACATCTAAAACCGCACATAGCGTGGAAGGTGAATCATTTTATAAATGAAGATTTGATCATATAAATTTTGTATAAATAAAAAATTATGATTTACTCTCAATATCTCAATGACACGTGGATCATGAAAGTAAATCATTAATTTTCATCTAAATGAAAGTTATATGATTATTATTTTTATTTATAAAAGGGCTTGAGTTGCTTCAACTTGTTGCTATTGTGGATGAAGAAGGTTTATGTTGTTTTTTCCCTACCTATTGGCATTATCTATATAGGAAAATATCTTATATTTTTTATGGAAATATAGCTATTGACAAAAAATATATAGATTTCCTCTTAATCAAAATAATAGTTGTTCACATTTTGTTACCTATATGTATTATATTTGTTCTAAAAATGCCAAATCAAGGTTGTTGATCCCATAAAAAAGAATCATTGATGTGATTATATTTGGGCCAAAATTGTAGACTCTAAGCTGACCTGACGAAAGTAACGTCCTATACCTTTTGACCATCTATAATATTATAATATTAGACAAATTTTATAACATACCAAAAATATTGTGGTTCATTAATTTGTTTTGATCTAATGGCTAGGATTAAAGATAGTGATTGTTGTAGCGTAAAATTTACGTCTAACAAGTTTGTTTTGCCTCGATGGGCTACTGATTGTGAAGTGGTTTTATATTGGTTCACGCCTCCGAATGTCGGATAATAACCTTACATATAGTGAGTTGTATGTATTATTGATAACTAGTATTTGACCTTCGAAGAAGAGCTTCAAAAGGGTTCGTTCTACCAAAGGTTATTTGAGACCTTCGGAGGACTATATACAGCCGAAGTCTCCATGTGGAATCTTCAGAAGACTATACTCAGTTGAAGTCTCTATGTGAGACCTGTCTTTGCTAAATCTTTATGTGTGTATTCTTATCTCTGTGTTGTCTTCTGTTCGTATCTGATCCCCATCTTTGTGCTAAAAAGAGGGTATTTATAGACACAACATTGATAGAAAGTTAGCAAGGTATCCTCTACTTACAACCGATTATAACATTGTACGTAAAGGATTATATAGGGACATCATAGTAAAATATCGACTCTTAGCTAGCTTTAAGTTCAGCGGGAATTATTTCCTCCAACGAATACTTATTACCTTTAAGTTGGTAATAGATCACTCATGATTTTTTTTGCAGACTTTCAATTTTTTGTACATATTTTTTAATTTTCTACATTGACTTTCTAATTATTTGTGATCACCGAGCATTTTTAATTTTAATTTATTTTTAATCCTAACTAACAAAAACCAATGACCAGATTAATCTTAAGTCAAGTATTAATATATTAATATTTATAAATATATTATGGTTAGCGACAATAGCTATGTCAAAATGGCCGGTGTCTAAACCGGTCCCATTGTCACTATTTTAAATGGCGATAGAGATATAGTTATGTATTTTTTTGGCAATGGTCTTCGTTCGATTAAGAAAAATCCTCATCAAACCGAGCACAGTTGAACAACCCAGATGGGCCTAAACACCAACTCTAGCCCAATAACTCCATTGGCATCCATCCTGGACATACCCAATCTGCCATTTCTTGGGATGCTTGCGCTCTTTAGGCCTTGGACTACTTGAAGATGCAACGGATGATACTTTGGAGTACCAACAACAGAGTTATCATCCCTAATACTTGAAGGTATCAAGGATAATACTTCCCGAGTACCATGATATCACATCTATGATACCACCAAGTACTTCTTTAAAAAAAATGGCACAACGAAGTACTGTGACACATAATATTTTAAGGCATCCTATGAAACATGTGAAGTATCATCCGTGACATATCACAAATGGTACATTCTATATGATACTTCAGTGAAACACTGACAATACCTTTTCTCAAACACTGATAATATAATACCTCAAACTTTTTATGTAGGTATCATGATAATATATACCTCAAACTTCGTCAAAGAATATAACTCTCTAATAAAGCCCAATCTTCGTGCAGTTTTTATGGATGCTTACAACAAACGTGACATTCCAAAGGCGCTCGATCCGCATCAGGCGCTCACGTCGACGTGCTTCGCTTTACGTTGACATCTCCAGCAAGCTGGTTCTATCTTAGTCCAAGACTCAGGCGAATTTTTTTTGTCAGCTACATACCGATTGGGCAGGGGAGCACAGCCACCTCACCGGAGACAGAACAGAGTTGCATGGTAAAACCATCACAAGTAGAGACAAAATAAAACTTGTCGAGAACTCTTGTAATCTTTTTTGTGCTCCGTTCTCTTCACGGGCAACGTAATCTTCAAGGCGTCGTCTTGATTATGTCACGTTGTAACTCATGACTCCAATGATCACGTTGTACTTCCTTCTTGTTGTAACTCATGTTCTGTTCTTTTAGAATTCCCTTTATCTCTCCTTCCAATCTCAGGTTCTGTACCGTGGCCTTTTGAATTTCATCGACTAATAATTGGCGACTAAAAATTAGTATTAATTTATTCAAACAGTACAACTAATTGAACTAATTGGTGAACTAAATATTAGCTCATTGACTAACTAATAGTTAGTCCATTAGTCCACAAAAGTGAATTAATTTGAGCTAATAGAGGCTCTTAGACTATTTTGCCTCCTACACTACTGTAGCACAGTTATTATAGTAGAGGCAAAATCGATTTTAACCACCTATTAGTCTAAAGTATTCAAACATACATGATTAATTTTTAGCAAACTAACTATTAACTAACCAATAATTAATTCTATTTATTAGTTATCTAACTTTTATAGTCCATCCAAACAAACTGGCTCTGAGACTCTATTTTTGGCTTAGGCAGTCCTACTTAATTTAAGCAAACTACTCTCTCGCTTCCTTCTAAAAAAAGATTATGTCACATTGTGCATCGTCTTAGGAAATTTCATGACATGCAGGTCAATGCCAGTTGCCAAACCGAGACAGGTCAGTAAGACTGTAAGAAACCAAATACATTTGCATTTTCAGTCAATCATCAGTAGAGGGAGAAAGCATCGATGTTAGGATTAGTCAACCAGCAAGCTGCAAGCCTACCCTTCTTTGTTTGCTTTTTTTTTTGCTCATGGAAGAAATGGAACATAGCTAACAGTAGACTTCTGGCTGTTCTTCAAGTTGTTCATGTTTTTATATATCTGACCGCCCACTAACCTATAGGCAGTGATCGATTCAAAGGTGTGTCTGATTCGGCCACACTCTATGAACCTAACTACCTCCACTCTCTGCATCTCTTAACCCCCAAAGTCTGAGCATGCCACTCCACATGCATTTTCGCAGCTGAGAGATCATGCTGGCAGATTCTGCCAAACCACATGCATACCAATGCAACGCCTAGATTTGCCATAGCCTACGAGTAACAAGCTGCATGCGACTCCAAGCCTGATTTCTAAACCCGAACCAGTTCATGACAAAGCCATGCATATTCGCCATGCTTGATGCGCTGTCGATCGACCAGGCGGCAGCAGCTTGACCCAGCATGAAGAACACGGTAACCTTTTCCCGACACGAAATGAACGCCTACTTTCGCTGAAACCGTACTTCCACACGGCAAATTAACCTAACGTAGAGATCTTTGTGAAAAGCATCGCACTACCTGCATGTACTAGCTGCTGGCCTTTCTCTATAGACGATGATAAGTCGTCCGCTACAATAATTCTGGTCCAGTCTGAGGCATCGACCCCCACCCAATAGCTAGCAAGCCAAGGACAGCGCAGAGCAGCGAGATGGCGATATCTCCACGTTCTCATTTCGTTTCAGCGGCCGCGCGTCGCTTTCAATTCGCGGCAAAGTTTTCGCCGCAGATCGTGCAGCTGAATATAAAAGCTGACCGTAACAATCTGAATCATGCATCCGTTCTCTTCGTTCGTCGTCTCGTTCACAAATTCACGTAGCTAATTCGTAGTAATTAATTGTCTTTCGACGACAGGAAGATAGATTCTAGAGCGCGCGCATGCACACCGTTTTTAACTTTGAAGTGTCGCTGCGCCTGATCGATCTCTAGCTCTCACTCGCATCCATTAGCTGGATGGGCATCGCAGGGCCGCTACTTGCTGAGTGCCCAGCTCACGTCCTCACTCGGTCATGCATCAGGTCATGGCCGTGTGACAAGCCAATGCCATCTTCCAAGCTCGCATGCACTCAGCAGCCTCAGCAGCACACACACTGGCCGTGGCCGGGACGCTGCTGGGTGACGGAGACGGCGTCGCTTTACAACTCAAAAGGGCTGGGCGGGCACGCCTCGTTTTCCATTGCTGGGCTCTGGCGTTCGTGGCGGCCGCCTTTGCATGCATGCGCACACCAACCGGGTCGTCGGAACACGACAGGCCGGGTCTCGCAGTTGGTTGAATTGAACATGCATGCATGCGCGCATGCAACGGGGAGAAAACGGTGCTCCTGGCCTCCTCTGTACCGACGTCTCTTGATTCGGCAGCTGATGTGAACGGCCGGGCTCCAATCAGATGCACGACTGCAATGCAACGTTCCATACTAGAGCAGTACGGTGGAGCTCAGATCGGCCGCGCGCCTGACTAATCGCAGGTGCAATGAAAGCTTGCAAGAGAAATCTGTATCCCGCTCTCTATAGTTTTAATTTAGCAAATTATTTAAAAACAGAGCCAGACTTTATATTTCTCCGAGAACAAGATTAGATAAGATGAGATTTAGGGCATATTTGTTTCAATCTAACTTTTTATAAGTTGAAACAAACAACTTAATTTATTATGTCAATTTATTATAATCTAATAAACCGTGGATCTTGAGTCGAAACAAATAAACCCTTATAGAGATCAAAATTTGTTAAGGAGATTGGATAGGGTGATTTTAATGGGCGGATGAAATGAGCATGTTTTTGTTTGGTTCATGGACGAGAATATTATATTAATAATATAATATAAATATTGTTATTGATCTTATTACATGAATGCTAATTATTTCTAATCAACACTAATCTTGACATTGTAATCGTTGATTAATAATAAAATAGACTACTTATTATTAATCCGTCAGTAATATTAATGTTAATAAGGGTGGATTGTCTCATCTGGACCAATTTTGCTGCGTGCTCTCGTTCAGCGTATTCATAGAACAGATTTATCCACGAACAAAACTAACCTAAATTTAGGAGCTCCCTGAAATAACTCTTATCTTCTCTCCATTTAGAGAGTTTCAAAAAAAAATAGACTACAATATAGAGTGAGATTTGGGAAATGGGTTAGAGGGATCTTCAAGGCATTATCTATATATCTCACTATCTCTATAAATAAAATTTAGGAACTCACTAAAAATAGAGCTCCAATGGACTTCCTAATTCACGGTGGACTCTTTTTAAATCAACTCTGAGCTTTAGAAAGTTGGTTGGAGAGCAAAGAAAGTTAGAGAGAATTTTTTTAGAAGTCTCATATATAAATATTTATATATTTGTAGAGTCAAATTAGAGATGCTCTAGTGAGCAAAGAAATATATGTAATTGTTTTAAGAAACTTCCTGTACGAAGACTTAGGAGCCCTTAGAAATTACTCGCTAGCTAGGGGAGTAACATGCTGAATTGGAATCGCCGTCGCGGACCCGGATCTAGCACAGATGCTCTTTCTTTTTTGACAAAAATGAAAAAGGAAGAATCGGTGGTTGTTTGCACCCTGTTCCTTGCAGATTATGTGGATTGTGTGGAAGCACAGGAGTTAATTAGTTCCTGCAAATATACTTTGTCATTCCTTTTTAATTTTTTCTCTGTTTTTTTTAAGATGGAAGGCGATACATCCCACCATTTTTTAAAAAGAAAGGATACGATTTCTTCTGTCTATGACCTTGTAGTCTTTTAGGGCTTCCGATAATTTAAATCTATTCATGACAGTCTCGACCCTGTTGACTAGGATAATTTTTAAGTATTAATTACATTGACATATGAGCCAACAATTGATGTCTCATGCAAAAACTGACAGCTCTTAGGGTCTTAGGTGATCTCTAGGTCTAGGTCTAGCAGGGTATAGACTTAGGATTATCTTTGGGTTGCTCCGGGATGAGGAGGACGCCATGGCAATGGTGGCCATGGTGTTGAAGTCCGGCGACAGAGGAGGAGGGAGCTTCCCGTTGCTTCGGCACGGCTTAGATCGGTAGCCAGAAATTGGTGGAGCTAGGCGTATGAACTCACTTGTTCATACGCCCAACTTCCCCTTTATGTGCCGCGCAACAGGGACCCTCAACCAATTCGGTTGGGGCGCCCCCGATCAGGGCGCCTGAAAAATAGGAGGGTTGGTTAGGGCTTAAAACGAGTTCCAGGGAGGAGAGGGACTCGGTCCCCCTCTCCTCCCCGAGAGCTAATTTCCAACATTCTCCCCTTAGATCTCGACTTAGTTCTTAACTTAACTTAACATTACATCTATTCCATCATAGATTAATGCATAGAGCATGCTGCATCACAATAGTCAGTTACGTACTATATGACTCAACAACTACAATGCACATTTCCATTTTGAAACAGTTTCTCAACTCATTTTGAGCCCTTATAAATCCATAGATCATAGGCTTACCTTAAACCCATGTCGACTAAGTGTTCTCTGAACACATTTGGGAGGTAAGCCTTTTGTGAGCGGATCCGCAAGCGTTCGCTTGGTACTTATATGCTCTACTTATCATTTGATCTTGAATTCTCTCCTCAACAATATAACACTTAACTTAGATGTGTTTGGCAGCAACACACTTCTTGTTGTTATAGGAGAAATATACTATTGACTCATCGTCACAGTATAACTTAAGTGGTTTTTAAAATGTTGTCGACCACTCTTAAAACCGGAATAAGTTTCTTAAAAACATAGTGCCTGTCCGGCGACCTCATAACATACTACAAAACTTTGCATACATCGTGGTAGATGCCATCATAGTTTGTTTGGAGTTTTTCCACGACATAGCTCCTTTTGCGAGTGTGAACACACAACTTAATGTGGACTACTTAGTATTCACTCATCTCGCAATGTCTTAATTTGAATAACCCGCAATCGCTAGGTTACTTAATCTTTCATACATAAGCATGAGGTCGTTGTGCCATTTTCTGATATCTGCCAAGCATTCCGGTGGTATAAACTTAGTCAGGGCGAGTACATAATTGAGCACACATTGGCTTCCGACAGCAGAAGCACATGGAACCAATCTCATTTGATCGATCTCATATTGGTTCCTGGGATACTAAAAATTCCCAACTTATCAACCCTTGACTATCGAATCAGGCGATGGCTTATACGCATGCATACTATATACTTTATCAGTATATCTTCTAGTATGCCGTATGCGATAATCTTAATACCCCCTTAATGGTATCTTAGAGAAACTCTAATCCTAACATATAGGAAAATTTCTCCAAGATCCTTAATGTCAAAATGAGAGGACAAGAATTCTTAGTTTCTATTATTAGATGGACATTACCACTTGCAAGCAGAATGTCATCCACATGCTAAACTGGGAAAATAAATTCCCCGTTCTTAAACTTAGACAAACACAATTGTCCTCTTCATTATTCTTAAAACCCAAAATTTTCTAATAGTCTAATTAAATTTTAGATACCCTCACTTAAGACTTATTTAAGTTCATTGGACTTAGATAAAACGGTATCATAAAATTCCCTTTCATTTCTATGACAAAACATTTAGTTGTGTCATATAGACATTCTCATTTAAAACTTATTGAAAATGTCGTCTTAATATCAATCTGATGTAGTTCTAAGTCATAATGTGCCTTAATGATTCTTAAAGAATTCTTAAATAAGACATACAAAAATGTCTCATTTAATCTGCTTCTTGTCTGAGTTGGCACATTATTTACTAAGTTAGAGAGTTGTTCCTTTACTTCTTCATTAGCATCATCTAGAAATGCAGATTCCTGAATGACAGGAGCCTCATGAACAATAGATGTCGCTAATGAAGGTCCAAACTTAAGTGTTGGACAAAAGACACTACCACATGTACATGGAAAAATTGCTTTTGAATCATAGGAGTGGATTCACTAATCCACTTCTCTTCAAGATTAATTTCTCTAAGTACCGTGCTCCCCTTGATTAAAGCATCTTCTAAAAAATGCATGTCTCATTTCTACAAACTTAACATGTCTGTTAGGACATTAAAAAATGAGATCACTTAGACTTATCTTTACAGTCAATAAAATTGACATGTTACTATCTTAGGACTTTAACTTATTAATATTTGGGTTAAAAAATAGCCTTAGCAGGACGACATACCCTTATTCTAAAATAATTTAGAAAATGGTTATCGTCTTGTCCATAATTCTTATGGTGCTTTTAGGCACAGACTTATTAAGGATCCAATTAAAATTATGAATAGTGGTTTAAATGCCTCCATCCACAAATTAATCGGTAGAGTGGAATAACTTACCATACTACTTACTATGTCCACTAAAGTGCGAGTGCACCTTATAGCCACTCTATTTTACTAAGGTACACCCGGTATAAGATACCGGACTATTTTGCCATTTTCTATAGAACCTTGCAAAGGAGTTAAAGAAAACGGCCATACGGGGTATATTGACCGTAACACGGTCAGATCTTACTCTTTTAAACTTTAGATCATGCTGATATAAGAATCAACCTTAAAACATCTTAAATTTATCCAGAGCAACTTATGATCTGATCGCTCTTAGATTGGATAAGTGTTAATCAATTAATTTTAAATCACCGTTGGGCAGAATTAGAATCAATTGAACTTAAATATAATAACATTATCACCAACGTTGGTCAGGAGATAAAAATTACTACAACCATTAAACTTAATTTCGCGTCATGCTTAATTTATTTGATTTATTTATCTTAATGCAATATATGAATGAAACTTAGTCTAAAGAAACTAAGGCAGAAGAATTGACTAAACGTTCAATCCTCCCCCTCGAAATATGGCCCATAAGATAGTGCCATAATTTCGAAAATACGTCATCAATTCTTTTTCTCTTATCATTATTCTAAGATGATAAAATCATCTTGAAAAAATAAATAAAGTTTGTCATGCTCAAAAGCAAGACTAAAGACTTTATTTCTAAGTGTGAAAATTCATCTATTACCATTCTTGTTCATCCATTTTGGGAACTCCACATATTCCTTCATGTGGCGTTCCTCCTTACATGTATGTACATGCCCTTCAGGACATCATGTTCCTTTATGTGAGCTTATAAGAGGAGTCCTTAGCATCATTAGAACAAGTCTTATAATGCTTCTTCCCCTTTATTCGTGTTGCACATTATGACCTAAATCATTGTGTTCTTTCTTAGTCCTTATACATAGTTTGAAATCAGCATCTACAAACTCCAACACTCTCGCTGTAAGTTGTAGTTGATCACAAAATGATCAGAAAACTTAGTGTGACGTCATAATTGGACGATAATATCGTCCTCGAGCTCCTTATTCATGGGTTTCAGCTTTGAAAACCATGTCGCAAAAACTTACTAAACTTTTCTTAATAAGCGTGCTAGCATACGCCTTAGAAAAGTCACCTTCAGATACTCTTTGCAGTATCATGACGTGGGATAGAACCCCTAATTTGCTCCATAAAGGAGCTCTTAATCATAATACATTTTGTGTTTCCACTGATTTCCTTTAGTACTATATGTCTTATTTTATTCTTATTTCGGCGAAGTCATGTAACCTTATGACAAAAGCCTCTTGGCTTTCATCTTCTCAGATCACGGGCTTCGCACGCTTAGTTAGACAATCAAGCATTAAATCAAGATTTATGTCCTATAGCACAATCGCTAACTTAATATCTCATCTCCGGGAAACCGTAGTTCTCACCATTGAGAGACTCAATGCCGGAGATATGACTTAGCAAATTTCTAATAAGGAACATTATCAAAATATATTATAACAGATATAATATGATACATGAAAATTTAACGTTGGTCAAAATTAACATGTGATATACTTAATACTTAAAAGGCGAATTAATTCTACATCACCGTTGGGCAGAAATAGAATCAATTCAACTGAACCACAGCAATTTCATCACCAACGTTGGTCAGGAGATAAAATCACTATGTTAACAAAATACAACATTTATAATGCCAAATTAAATTATCTCGTTGGTTCAAATTTAATTGACAGAATAAATGCTACTTAATTGATAGGATGAACATGGTACTAATCTTAAAACAGTGTATTCACAGTGGAAGACTTAAAACTAATTAATACACTGCTTGATCAGTAATAAAATTCTGAATTTACAGTATGATACTAATTTTAAACAGTGTACGCACAATGAAAGACTTAATCTAAACATGCACAGCGGAAGACTTAATTTTAATTAATACACTGCTTAAAACAGTAATAAAAAATTCTGAATTTAAACTTAAACAAAATTCCTAATAGATATTCTTCAATTAAACGTAGTCCTTGGACTAAATTTAATAAATAAATATCACAAAAATACTAAGAAATGCTTTAAAATTCAGAACACAAAATTATTGAGTAATCTTAAATAGTGTATGCACAGCGGAAAACTTAATCATAATTGATAAATTACTTATTTTAAACAGTATATGCACAGCGGAATACTTAACGTTAATTAATACAATGATTAAAACAGTAATAAAATCTAAATTTAAACTTAATCAAAATCTAAACGAATATTTCTCAATTAAATATAGTCCTTAGACTAAATTTAATAAAGAAAATATCATCAAAGTACTTACAAATTCTGCAAAATTCAGACTACAATTACTGAGTATGTACAAAATTGTACAAAATTTTCCCCACAACAAACTTATTTTATATCAAAATTTTGGGCCATTACTTAATTTCCAGAAAATATTTAAACAGAAATCAATTACAGAAATTCTGGAAAAATAATAAACGAAATCTGGCCCAAAATACTGATCGGGCCTGGCCCAAAACCGAAACCAGCCCGGTCCACAGTGCTCCCACGCGCCCGCGCGCGCCCAGGCCGCAACCTGGGCCTGGGCCGCCTATTCGCTCCCCCGCCTGGGCTAAAATCCGGTCCGATCGACGGCAGCCGTCGATCTGGATCGGACGGCTGCGCGCGATCCTCGCCACATCAAAACCTCCGCGCCGTCCGCCCCCGAAACCCTAGCCACATTTCCCCGCGCGCGTGTGCGGGAGCGCGAGAGCCGAGCGGGTGCGGCGGTGAGCTCGCGAGAAGGGGACCGCGGCGGCGTGGCCTGAGCGCCGCCGGCGGAAGGGCTCGCCGGAGCGCCCTCTCACCCGAGGGTGAGGGAGCCTCTGTCAAGTCTTTCCACGGCAGCGACGGCTCGGCCGAACCCGCGAGGGCGCCGCCCGAAAAATCACCGACGAGCTACGGTGGCCCGAAGGCTTCTTCCCCGACTCCGGCGAGGCCAGATCCGGCGGCGAGAGGGCTAGGTATGCACCCGCCCCCTTCTAATGAAAACTAGGGTTAGGGTTAGGGTTAGGGTGAAAACCCTAACCCTAATCCTCTGTTCGCCCCCCCTCTTCCTTTTTTTTGTTTCTCTAAGTTTTTTTCAGTCGGAAACCGACACTTAATCCCTCGGTTCTTTGGGTTTTCTTAGGATCTGTTGATGGATCGACAAGGGGCTTAACTGCGGGGATTCTTAGAGGGAATTTCTTAGGTGCGGGGCTTCTCAGTGCGGGATTTCCCCAGGGTCTCATGGGTTTGCAGAGGGGGGTCCTTAGTGTTAGCCGAAGTTTTACAGGGGGCTTAAGGGGGTTCTTAGGGCGGTGGTGGCGTCGGCTCAAGGGAGCCCGACGCCTCCCTAACCCTAACTAGCCTAGAGCACTAGCAGGCTCTGATACCATTGACAGCTCTTAGGGTCTTAGGTGATCTCTAGGTCTAGGTCTAGCAGGGTGTAGACTTAGGGTTACCTTTGGGTTGCTCCGGGATGAAGAGGACGCCATGGCAATGGTGGCCATGGTGTTGAAGTCCGGCGACGGAGGAGGAGGGAGCTTCCCGTTGCTTCGGCACGGCTTAGATCGGTAGCCAGAAATTGGTGGAGCTAGGCGTATGAACTCACTTGTTCATACGCCCAACTTCCCCTTTATGTGCCGCGCAACAGGGGCCCTCAACCAATTCGGTTGGGGCGCCCCCGATCAGGGCGCCTGAAAAATAGGAGGGTTGGTTAGGGCTTAAAACGAGTTCCAGGGAGGAGAGGGACTCGGTCCCCCTCTCCTCCCCGAGAGCTAATTTCCAACAAAAACTAGCTCTAGTTGGTACACAGAGAATTAAAAAAGAGATCGTGAGAGAAAAATAGACGATTGGATACAAATTTATTTTGAAGAAACTATCTATTAGAGTGGAGATGTAATATTTACGAGTGATGTCCATACTATAGGTTGAGATTAACTGTGAGCCACTAGCCTAAATCCAATTTCTCCCCCCTAGACCGGTGGCTTTCAACTTTTCCCACAATAAGAAATAAAGAAGCTGAAGCACAACACTTATTTTCAGTTATTATGGTCATTGACAAATTAAATATCTGCTCTAAGGTATGAATTGTCGGTAACGTACAAAAGAGGCTACGATTTTCCCCGGAGATGTAACCACCGGAACCACCGGCCGTGGGCATGCATGAGTGAGCGGTAACAACGTGGGGGGTCACCGTCCTGCATGTACGTGAAACGGTGAGAGCGTCAGCATCTGACAAGTCCAGTGGTGTCGGGCCTTGGCGCGAAATCAGCAAACAGTGCTTTTGATTCGCACTCCAGGCTTCAGTTATAGCAGCACCAAGCCATGAAAGACGCACCCTGCTCACCGGATTCCGATCGCAGTGTCAGGTTGTTGGGGACACCACGTCGAGCAAACAATAATATTCTCGTCTCTGTGGCAACTGCTTCTTCCACCAGCTAGCTGCCCGAGCTCACCAGTCGTGAAAGCGGCCGGCCGCCGGCCGCCGCCGATCACTAGCTCTTCGGTAAACCGTAAACCCCGGCGGGGGAGCATTGTGCAACGTGGTTCAGCACTTATCCTCACGTTGCACTGTAAATGATTAGTAACGCCGGCCTGTTTGATCCGTGCGGATCTCCCATGTCGAGCGGGAGCTGGGCAACCAGAATGATGAGGTGGATTAGATTACACCGTGGTGGCGTTCATGGCCGCTCGGCATGCAGCGGCAGCAGCGACCTGGTTGGCACGTCGGAGACTCGGAGGAATTAAACAGACGAAAGCGAATACAATAACCCGCGCGCGGGCAGGCGGACGACGCCATGCCGCGCGTCCGTCGTGAGCTGTCCTCCCGCGCCGTACGCCGCGACTGGCGCCATCGCGCATCGCGCGCGCGGCCAGCCCAACCACCGGGAGAAGGAGGGGGAGAGGGGGTGAAGTGTCACTCGCCGGCCGATGCCCATCCGAGTCACCAGCGTGCAGCCGTGCACCGCGAAAACGCCTCATCACTTCGTCAGGCGACGATCATTGCGGCACCTAACACGGCTATACGGCCGCTCCTGGCCCCGCCCCGCCCCCATCCCCACCCCACCGGCTCCGATGCACGGTGCGCGCGCGCCAGTGTCAACAGCCTACAACACCATAGTAGTATAGTACTCCTTTGAAGCCTACCGGTTATGGAAAGGGACGTTCCATTCGGAACATATATATTAGTCGCCGCGGTCGTACTTACCGCCACGTTATAGGCCCGTATGCGATCCTGTGTGATACGTACTTGTAGTCTTGTACCCTCGGTACAGCTCGCTCCACGGATGGGCCGACCGGGAGATCGAACAAAAAGCAATAGATCAACTGCTCGCCAAGAATTCCGGGTTCGCGTCGTCGAATTGAGTACTGTTCGTGTCGTGCAACAACGCGCCGTAGTTTCATCTTTAGCAGTGAAAACAATACAAAGGTCAATGTGCGAGTTTAACTAACTGGTAGGACTGATGAAGTGGGTGTGTGAGAACACAGGGAAATTTTGAAGACGGAAACGTTACCCAAGATTGCAGTACGTCTGCAGAGAGCGTGCGGCCACGACAAAAATTTGGAGGGCAAAAATAATGGAAGTGCCAAATCTTAGAGCCCACCTGTCAGCTAGCTGCCCGCCTGCCCAAACACGACTTATCAATACCGGTACCAACCCACCGAGACAGGGGGCGGCGCGTCATAGCGCAACAAAAGGAGCAGGAGAGCAGCAGCACCGGAAGTCTGGAAGGCGATCGGAACTTGGCATAGGAGGGTTATTGTGTCGTCGCTGTGACCATGAGGAAGCTGTGCCCGAACTTGGAGCGCGGTGACGCGCTGGACACGGTGCTGGAGGTGCCCATCCCGGAGGAGATGTTCGCTCGCGGCGGCGGCGGCGGAGGGTCCCGGGGCTCCAGGTTCGGCTGCACCAACGTGAAGGCGTGGGTGCGGCCGAACGCGTCCTACCGCTCCGGCGACGGGGAGCCGTGCTCCATGAGCCGTAGCGAGCTCCAGCTCATGCTCGGCGTCATCGGCGCGCCGCTCATTCCGCTCCCCGTCGACCACGCCAAACAGTCGCCCTGCTCCGTCCTCTGCGAGCAGCTCAAGGCCGATCCCATTGTACGATCGATCGAGCTCGGATCCTTAGTCGTCAACGGTTTCTTCTCCGTTTCGTCATCCGTCGCGCTGATCGGCTTTGTCTATTCGGGTTGCAGGAGTCGTCGACGGCCAAGTACATTTTACAGCAGTACATCGCGGCGTCGGGCGGGGAGTGGGCGCTGAACAAGGTGACGAGCATGTACGCGATGGGGAAGGTGAAGATGACTGCGGCCGAGCTCAACAGCAGCGACGCGGGCGGCGGCGGCAATGGCAGCAGGCACCGCGGCGGGAAGAAAGGACGCAAGGGCGGCGGCGAGGTCGGCGGCTTCGTGCTGTGGCAGAAGAAGCCGGAGCTGTGGTCCCTGGAGCTCGTGGTGTCCGGCTGCAAGATCAGCGCCGGCAGCGACGGCAAGGTCGCCTGGCGCCAGACGCCGTGGCATCAGTCGCACGCCTCCCGCGGCCCTCCGCGTCCGCTCCGCCGGTCGCTCCAGGTACATACACCGCGCGTTCTTCGCTCCTTCCATACAGGCATATACTAAACGCGTAGGAGTACCGTGTTAACGTTGCTACGGCTTGGCCTTACCTGCATGGTCAAGCAGCATGAGATATGATACGTTCAAACTCTCAGTTAAGATCCCAAAAAAAAACTACGAGAAACTAAACTTGATCCAGTGTTTGGTCGATCCGATGTTGCTATTGATCAGACTCACGTAGCTAGTCCATTGCTGTCATCGTCCGTAGCGGTAGGTAAATTAGGTACTGGCATGCATACGCCCAAACTCTGAAATGTTCTTTCTAGTGGGAACTTCTGAACAAAGAGGATGCTCCGTACTTCACAAGAAGCCTCTTTTTTCTTCGGTCCTGTGCAGACCCGCCACATTTTAGCACCGGACACTGCAGAATTGCACAAAAAGCACATCAGTTCGCCGGGCATGCATGGCAGCTTGGGCAGGGGAGTGTATAGTAGCCGTCTAGCCGAGTAGCTACATCTCCCCTGCGTACTGTCGGTAGGACAGGACAGATCGATTCTCGAATACCCGCACGGCCGGGCGACATGATTACACCTTTGGAGCACTCATTGGGCATTTGGGCTGTTGGCATTCGCTGCGGTCAAGGTCTGTCCAGGCCGGTGTCGGGGATAGGGGTCGTCTCATCATGAGATCGTACGTCAGGATCAGTCCAGGCCAGGGGCCGGTCGGCACACAGATTCTGGGAACCCATCACTTCATCAGCCATTCGGAGAGGGTAGGGGTCATTAGCGAAAACAAGCACGGTCCTTAGCACGCCAACGTGCGGCCATGTGCAGCAACGACGCGCGCGGACGGCGGACCCATCACGTGGATATGGGCCTAAACTGGGACGCGACCCATCCCATCAATCGGTTGGTGGCGTGCGGTATGTCACCCGGCCGGTTCTTCCGCGCCCGACGCGATCTCCGCGCTTATCACGCTGCACCTGCACCTGCACCAACCCGATTAACGGAGAAAATTGATAATTTAGTGTACCCGTGGATGTCAATTAATAAGTGGCTGATGCAAGTTTGTGCGTGCGTGCATGCGGATGCGGTGTTTGCATGGCGATCGACGTGCAGGGACTTGACCCGATGCTGACGGCGAGCCTGTTCGCGGACGCGGTGTGCATCGGCGAGAGGAGCGTGGACGGCGTGGAGTGCTTCGTGCTCAAGGTGGAGGCGAAGGAGTCGAGCCTGCGGGCGCGCAACAGCGGCAGCGTGGAGATCATCCGGCACACGGTGTGGGGATACTTCAGCCAGCGGACGGGCCTGCTGGTGCAGCTGGAGGACTCGCACCTGCTGCAGATCAAGTCCGGCGGCCACGGCAGCGTCTTCTGGGAGACCGCCATGGAGTCGCGCCTCACGGACTACCGCGCCGTCGACGGCGTCAACATCGCGCACGCCGGCCGCACCGCCGTCTCGCTCGTCCGCTTCGGGGACAGCAGCAGCGACGGCGGCAACACCAGGACGCGCATGGAGGAAGCGTGGAACATCGAGGAGGTCGACTTCAACATCTGGGGCCTCTCCATGGACTGCTTCCTGCCGCCCAGCGACCTCAAGGAGAGCAAGGACGCCCAGGACGTCGCCGTCGTCAAGGCCGCGCGCCCGCCGCCGATAAGGATACCGGCCGTGGCCGTCCGCGTCGGGCCGTCGCAGGTTGCCGCCGTCAACACGGACGACTCGGATTCGCTCATTGCGAGGTCACGACAATCGTACAGACATAGCGCCGTGTTACAGTAAGAATTACGTGTGTGTTTACGTGACACCTATCACCATAAAACGTATGGTAAGATCTGTAAATATATTGCAGGTTGAGATTTTTTTTTCGTGGTGTGGATTTTACCTCAGTTTAGAATTGGGGTCAGTGGTGAGTAGCGAGCGAGTAATCCGGATAGATGTTCTAAATTAGTGGTATTGTAATTTGCTTATGGCGCCCCCTCACTGTAAATCTGAAAGAATCTCAATGCTTTCTTCTGAAGATATTGTGCCGCAGGATCATTCGTCGGTTGGAATCCAAAACACTTAAGCTGATGATAAAAAACAAACAATTTTACCATGGGAGGATCTGCTTTGCATATAAAAAGGGTAACTTAGAACACTGAGATGTGCCTTGCAGCCACACCACGAGGTCATTTTACATGTACAGCTAGCTACCCCCTAAAGCCCATAAGATTCACCACATTTCGATGTCAGTCGCATATGGACCATGGGTATTGATCCCACGATGCAACTCAGATTGAAAAAAAACGAAAAGAAACAAAGAGAAACATACATTTTATCACTGGAAGCTAGGCCCGGCCTACAGGAGATAGCGGCGGCCGGTGTGGCACATAGCTTGCCGGAGCTCTACCTTGACTGGCCGCCACGACCTTGTCGAGCTTATGATCAGGGAGTGGTGCATGCTCTTGCGATGCTTGCACAACACCTACTTGCATCCTGCTGGGGTGCTTGCCGTGAAGCATCACTATACACATGGCAAAAGCCTGAAGCAGAGCAATGGATGATCTGAATTCAACTGTGTATAGCCCTTCTTTAAATGAAACCATACTGAAGGCAAGACTGTCTTCTCGTGATCGACCCTGCAAAGTGCAAATACAGATTACATGAGCATCGGTTTGATTTATGCGGTCATAACTGGGACAAATCCAGGATGTAGGGAAGAACAGAAAAAGCACAAGGACACACCTGAACGAGCAAGTCGAATCGTTGGCTGCCATCATCCATCGTCTGGTTTGCCAGAATGGACTTGTCGCCTATGCTTTCTCCGGCATCATCATTGCTGAGGACACTCAGCATGCAACCTTCATCCCACCCACCACAGTCACACGATCCTCCTGATTTCCACCTCTCAATCAAAGGTAGTGGATGTCCAGAAGTTGATGTGCCGTGGAAACCATTAGGAAGTACAGCAAGAACACTGGCTGCGGCTGACCTAGCATTCCTCATATTAGGATGGAAGTTTCCCAGCGGGGGACAAGAACAGTCAACTGGTGCTGACATGCTTCGACTGGAAGTCTGTGAAGATGATTGGCGAGAAGTTTCTGCTTCTTGCTGAGTCACTGCACTAATAAAAAGAGCGAACTCTCTGCTAACATGTGATTCGCCAGATTCTTCAGATGGCGATAGCTGTTCAGAACCAACTAGCACAAATTCCCTATGCACATGATTTTTTCCTCCCTGGTAGCATCTTGATTTTCGACGTGAAACCCTCATTTCACCGATAACATTAGATACCAGCTGGTTTTTCTTGTTCTTAGTGCCTGCCTTGATCCAAGCTCCACCCCTCTTCTTAGGTTCTTCAACAGCGAATAAGGTGTATGTGCTCTCAAGGTCATTTTTATCAGAGATACCCCTCCTCACAGTGGCCGCCAAGATATCAGAATCACCATAAGAAAGCATGAATAAAGGCAGGCCATTCTTCCATGCTAACTGCAAAAGCGCTTGCCTTGTTGTTGAATCTCTTTCTTGATGGATGTACCTTCCACTGTTAAATAATATGCGAGGAGGCAGGTTTGTATTTGTTTCTGCCTGATAATTTGAATTTACTATTGAATCAACTGACCTACACTGAACATTCTGCAATGCAGATCCTCCCAAATTCAGAGATTGGTGGCCTGGCAGATGACATTTTGGAACAAATGAAGGTTGAATTGGACCAGACGTGGATGATTGTCGTGACTTTAATAATGGATCTAGCATCCTCCTCAATGGGCTGCGCCTACTACCTTTGTTATTTGATGACTTATCTCCATTAATCTTATCCACAGGGGCGATTGCCTCCGGTTGTCGAGTGTAAGGTGCTTCCTTAAGGCTAGAACAGCGGCTCACTCGATTTGGATCAGAAACAATATAGCAATGAGGCAACACATCCATATCACTGAATTTTGCACTGATCCGAGGAGTTCTCTCAGAGGCAGCCCAGGCAGTTTGCTTTTGGTTGCAATTTTCACCTGTTGTTACAGTGGCACAAACAGAACCACCTCTAGTTGAGGTACTACTGGTGACAAGCTCTTTAGCTGAATCCATGATAGGTAGTGCACATGAGTATGGAATTCGAGGAAATTCATGGGATCGCCCACTATCTTTCGAGAAACCAGCAGGTGACATACTGCCATTTCTTTCCATTTCCATCACAGCACTAGGCACAACAGACTCATAAATTTCACCAGTCATGCCACTGTTGTGTTTAAAATCATTGCATGCAGAATCATGGTTATGGGTGGTGAAAAAACTTCGCCCAATGTTATCATCATCTGTAAAAAGTCTGCGTGCACAGTGATGAACAGCCTCCTCTATCTTCCTTGTAGTCTCCTCGTCATCAACCATTTCATTCGGCGTGCTACTCTCCGTGTCAGCAAGAATAGAGTTCGAAGGTAGAGATATATTACTGAGATTAAAATCATCATAACTACGACTGCTCTCTGAAAAGTCATTTCCGTGCACAGGCAACAAACTCAACACTGCAGAATTTGGGCTAGGTGAATATCTGGCCTTCCCATGGTGTTTATCCACAAGACAACTCCGCTGGAACTCCATAGAACAATACTGATGGTCATCAAGTGTAGGAGATTGATTGCTTTCAAGAGATTTGCTGCTGGGACTTGCAGATGACTGGGATGGAGAAGAGAATATCACAGACCTACTAGTATTAGATGGAGAGGCCCCATGGCTGCTAGAGAAATCATGCTTTTGTTGGTGAGACCACCTTGCAAGGAGGCCCCACTCAAGAACTCCAACATTCAGTGCTTTGTCCTGAAGATGGTCTGTTGTCTCTTTATGCTGTAAATATGAAGGAACATTTGACATATGCTTCACAAGCTCATCAACAGTAGTGGCCTTTCGGCCAGGCCATGGTTTTGAGCTTTTCAAGGATCCACCCCCATCTGCACTCCGAGATTCCCGTTGCCTTCGGAACTTATCATTTTTCACAACTCTGATTCTATCTTCAAATTTTACATCAATGTTTCCACTGCCTACCACAACCTTCTCATTTGGCACTTGTACAAACTGATCTTGTGAATTTCCCCTTTGTCGCCCATCACGACTTGATGTAACCTTCACTTGTACAAACTGATCTTGTGAATTTCCCCTTTGGCGTCCATCACGACTTGATGTAACCTTCGCGTTCCTTTCCCTGCTAAACTGCCCTTTCGTTGGCATTTTTCTGATGGTTTAACATATACCAACAAGCAAACCTTCTCACTTGTTTGAATTCGATACTCTCAAGTTTCAACACAAAATCCTCACCTCCCTGTAATCTGCAGTTTCAATATTATCAGAAAAAAAACTCAGATATGTACCTTTCAATTTTTCTGCCAGAGTACTAGTGATGAGCACGAAAATAGCAGGCAGTACCACATCACCATGCAATACAGTAATGTGTTATCTCAATTAGTGCAAATTAAGAACTAATTATGTGTCGGTGGAAGATCTCATCATTTTGTCCCCCTCGGGAATCCTGGGTATATGAAACATACTGTTTCTACATGTACCAGTGGGTCGGGAGTTGCCCACCGACAGTTCTTGATACAATAATGCCCTATTGACGATATGTCAATAATCTTGCACACAAGATGAAGAGAAAAAAATGAAGGGCACCCGCTAATGATTAAAAGTACAAATAATTATAAATGGTTGGCCTCAAGCATGCAGCTTCTCTACATTTTCTCTACAAAAATAGTGTCCACATTGCTATGGGCCAAATAGCCAACCACCATCTTTAACACAATCCTGATAGAATGTAGTACTGTATGTCATCAACAATGGGGCATCTTATCCCCGATTCCCTCAAGAAAAAAGGCATCTTTTTTCCATTTGGTTTTCTTGCGCAGATTACAGAATGAAAAATCTGGCCCTGCGAACTTCTGTGAATACAGAAACGTAGCTACGAGCTACTCATCTACTAAAAAAATTGAAAGACTAGTTATAAGCAAGACGGAAGAACTGTAGTTAGCACAAAACAGTATCAAGCTTAAAATTTCCACGGACTGTGTTGAAATAAAGCCTTTTTTTTCTCTTCCTTTCGCAGATTAGCCTACAGATTGCATCATCAAACGATGTTGACTACAGCAGCAGAAAGGGGGGAATTGGGGGAAACTAGTCAAGCTGAATAAGACGCGACGCCGGCTGCGCCATTAAACCCCAACACAAGTCCACTCCGTAGTTCAGCATCTCCGGTCGAACCAAACCCCATCGCCCAAAAATCGAAACAGAAAAATGCACACAAATAGCCAAGGTAGTTACGCCTACCAGGTTAGGTTGCTCACAGGAAAACCCCCAAATCACCAAGATCCCAGATGGTGGTCACAGACCAGCAGATCCGCCACCTCCCTGCAACAACATCAAGAACACGAATCAGTGAAGCTCGACCAAGCAAAGAAAAAAATGATGCCACTTTCAAGAAACATAGAAGATGCGCCACCTGGGGGGAAGAGGGAGACTGGGAGAGCGAGATGAATCAAGAGTGCAGGGTGAGACGGGATAAATACCTGTGCTGCAGGACGGCGATGCGCGGTGAGTGGTATTAGGAGGGGGGCGAGGCGAGGTGGTAGGAACCGTAAACTGCTACTACTACTGCTATCTCTTATATGACCCGTCAACTGGTAAGGTAGGTAGGTGGTGGCGGTGGCCCGGCCGGGTGAGCTCCCAGCCAACCTGCGTGCTCGCCGCCGCCTACTCCCCCACTATTGACAGTCTCCGGTTCTACTTCTAGTTCTACCACACCGCGGGAGAGCGAGCTGGTAATGCCAAGCGGATCAAGCCGCAGGACGGCAGCAGCAGCACTTGTGACTGGCAGAGGCCGGTGGGCCGGGGCAGCGGGCACTACTGCTTGGGAAAGCAAGAAACCGAGCTGGGTTTCTTGTCGTCGTCGTTGTCGGGGGGATCACGAGGATGAGACGGACGGTGGGGAGTCGGATGAAATGTGGATCGGATCTTGACGCGACGGCGGCGGTGGGAACGGGGGGAGGGGAGGGAGCCAGGGAGGAGGTGGAGAGAGCGGTGAAGGAAAAGCGCGGGTGTGAGCCTGTGAGGCGGGTGGGGGGCCGGGCGGTTTTGTCGCGGCGGGGTCGAGTAGGTGAGGTCAGCAGCGTCTGCCCTGGCACGTCGCCCGGCGCAGGACGGCGACTTCCACCATAGCTACGAGTACTACTAGAGTAGTACTGGTGCTCCTCCTAGCTCTCGCCCCCGTAGCATCCCATCGAGCCATCAAATTATTGCAATCGCTTCGCCTGTAGCCCGGTGTTCTGTGCGTGGTGGCCTCGTGATCCGTGCGCGGCGTGGTGTCCGCAGCTTTTGATTACCGGACGGCGGACGCGGACGCGGCGCTGGTTTATGGAGTATTTTACTTCTCCGGGAGACCGGTTTCCGGGCTACGGAGTACTGATTGATGGCCGGGGCGATGTGAATTGTGATCGCTGATGCGATGCTTCGGAGACCGGGGGTGGTACGCGTACCAAGCAGGAGTACCACCGCACGCGGTTGGGCGCCTACGTGTCGCAGGCCTCCAGCCGTTGAATTTTTTTCCCGAAAAAATATTTTTTAAAAAAAACAAATTCCAAATTTGTACGGGGATTTTGAATAATTATAAAAATGGATACCGGTCAATACTTAAAGTGCCGACTGATTTCACGCCAGCTCCAGTCGGCACTTTAAGTATCGACGGGATGTTATCTCCTTATCAGATTCTGCCACGTTAGCTCCAGGCGGTACTTAAAATATCGACTGGAGCTGACGTGACATCTAGTAGGCACTTCAAGTGCCGATCAATACCTACTTCTGTAATTTTTTAAAATCGTTGTACCAATTTGAAATTCTTTTAAAAATATATTATTTAAAAAAAATTCCACAGTCATTTGCTTTTAAAGGCGTGTTTGGCATGTTTAACCAAGAACGGTACGATTGAATGAGCGAATTTAAAAATAATTATAAAACAATAAAACAATGTAATTATAAAATAAAAATGGTTGATAATGATGACGATGGAGCAAAAACGCACGACGCATGCTCAAGTTCGTGAGGCTACGGTTGGAATTTATGGCGAGATTTAGTCACGGACTCCCGATTTTATAGGAGGCACCATAGAAAGAAAGGGCAAGTATGAAAGGGGATTCCAATTCCAAAAATAATATTGTAATATTAATACATTTTTCATTTATTTATTATTTTTATATAAAACTAATCAGATTTTATATATTAATGATTTCCATATAAAAAAAGACACACTGTAGTATACGGGTTCTAAACAATGACATATAGTTGAGGACTACTGTAGTATCATACCAAGGACACAACCCTCTACTTATCTTCTTCCACCGAGGCTGCAACTTTCTTCCACACGCATGGCCAATTCGTCTCAGCTTCTGACGCCGGACGCCACCACCGACGAGGGCACGAGGTTGTCTACCCCTACTACTCCAGGCTTCAGTCGCCTCCCGCAACCCTGGGCAACTTCTGCCACCTCAAGCGCTCTAGCACCTTTAGACGCCTCTTGCTACCGTCAGTGGGATCCGAGTTCACCGGACGTCTCTAGTCGCTGACTGTCAGATCCGGGTGCCCCGATTGTCTCTCATTGACCCCAGTCGCACCCCACCATCTCTATCATCGTCCCGTCGTCCTAGCCTTCCCCAGTCAACTCCAATCGTCCTAGCCTTCCCCGGTCAACTCCAATTGTCCTTAGTCGAATCTGCTCTACTACTTGATCAATCTACTGCCGCAACCACTCCACCACCGCCGACAACCTCCCTGAGCGTCCTTAGCTGTCGTTGGCCACCTTTGACACCCCTAGCTGCCACCCCAATATGAATTGTTGGATTTCCAAGAACTTGTCGGTTTTGTGGGGATCTAGTGGGTCCAAGTCCGGGGTCCCAACCTACGGGTTCAAGTAGGTTGGGTCTAAACAGGAACACATTTTGGAAAAACAGAGGGGTTTGGATTACAATTAAAACTAAAAGATTGTCCAAGCGAGGATGTAGGGCTAAAAATACGCGAAGACAATATGTAAATTGTTGGGGGAAAATATTCCATCTTCAGGGTTACTGCAGTGACAAGATAAAGACTGGTGATTAAGCTAAAGACTTCCAGCATATACCTTCGAAGATACATTGAATCAAGTTCGAAGCATGATGACGAGCTTTAGTTCGGAGTATATCTTCGAACTTAAACTTTTCCAGGATCTTCTTTGCCAGCTAAGATGGAAGACTTATCTTCTTTCTTGCTAGACTAGTCTTTTACCATTTTAGCCCTATTGAGGGCACCGAATAGTTTTCACTATGTCGGTTGTAATAGAGGGGTACAAAGGTCTTTTCCTTAATGTTTAGGCCTATAAATACCCCCCGTTTTGCCCTGTAAAGAGGACCGAATACAAGTTATTCAATACACACATTCGAACTATTCTAAATTATTATCCTTTCGGAGGCTTAGAACAGTTCACTTCGCAAACACTTCGTTTGTTAGTTTCTAATCCTCAGAAACCTGTTAGCGTAATCTTTTACGCCAACAGTTGGCGCCGTCCGTGGGGAACCTAGTCCAAGAAACTTCGTTCTCTACCAACTTCTTACATCATGCCTCCTAAGCGGAGCACAACTCGTAACCCTGTTCGAAGATCCCCTCGGACCTCCGGAGAGGCACCTCCTGACACTGTTGAGGCCGGAGGACCTTCGACGTTTCCTCCACCTCAGACTCTGGAAGGAGTTCCCATTCCTCGAGCATACGGAGTTCCTCTGCCAACTCCATCTATACTTCGACCACCTGGAGTTCCCCTTCCACCTCAAGTTCCACTCCGAACTGATCTTTTCAGTTCTCAAGACCCGGAAGATCCTTCCGGAGGAGATGAAGACAATCTTGGTGATATGGCCGCTCAAATGGCCAATCTCCAAGCTGAAGTAGCAAGATGGCGACAAGAAGCTGCAAATAGGCTTCGGTCTCAAGCCATCCCAGTTATTCCTGAAGTGCCTGAAGACGAAGAACCTATCTATCCTGAAGCCCCGGAGAATGCCTCTTTTGATACCGAATCTCCGTTGCATCGTGAGCTGCAAAAAGTTTGCTTCGATCCGAAGTTTAAAACTTCAAAGCTTTGCAAGTATGCCGGAGATGAGGATCCTGGAGAATTTGTCTGTTCTTATGCTCTAGCAATTGAAGCTAGTGGAGGAGTTCGGAACACCATGGCAAAATGCTTTCCCTTAGCTCTTCAAGGAGTGGCATTGCGGTGGTTCTGGTCTTTGAAGCCAGGATCAATTAATTCATGGGGACAGCTGAAGAAGAAGTTCGTAAGCAATTTCCAAGGCACCTTCGTGCCTCCAATGTCGACGGGAAGTCTTTTCCAGGTGAAGCAACTCCCTGGAGAGACATTGAGGCAATATTTCAAGCGCTTCGCTCATACGAAGTCGCAGATTCGAGGGTTGACTACATCTTCAGTAGTTGACGCAGCTCGAGAGGGAGTCATTCATCAAGGCCTCCATGATAAACTTCACCGGAAAAGCATATCTTCTGTTTCTCAGTTGATGTCATACTTCGAAGAATATGCGAGGTCGGAAGAAGGTTGGCTTCGAAGAACTGCAGCTACTCCATCCGTACTGCAGGAAGTAAAAGTGGAAGTAAAAACTTCGGCACAGCCGCAGGAACCAGTCTTCGAAGTTCAGCATGATAGGAGAAGGGGGCAAAAGCATCCCCGTTCTGAAGTCCTGAACATTGCACCCCCGCAAAAGTTCACCTAGAGAGCTCCACAACCTTCAGGAAACAAGGTCAGCAGCTGGAGGCCGCCAGGGAAAACGGCTGGCAAAGGCCAGACCCTTTTCTGATGTATTCATGGTGAAAACCGAAGACACGCAACTGATACTTGCAAGGCTATACTTACTCTGAGAGGAGAGTATCTAGAAAGAACTTCGGGTCGAGGTACTACTGACCGAGTTCCAGCTGAAGTGCGCCCGGAGCCTGTCCATGCTGTGGCGCAGATAGAAACTTTCGAAGTTGCAAGACGCTCTCCGGTGGTCAATATTATGCCACCTCCGAAGCAAGAAGAAGGGCAAGACCGAGGAAAAAGAGTAGTTCTCCCCATCTCTGGAGGAGGTACTCTTGGAAGCATGTCAAAAAGGCAGAGAAGAGAGTATGTCAGAGAAGTGGGTCACATTGGGACTTCGTCATCTGCAGCTGCTATGCCTGAATGGTCTCATGTGCCAATATCTTTTTCTGCAGAGGATGCAGATGGTATTAAATTTTCACATGCAGATCCACTTGTTATTACTACTGACATCGCAGGAACGGAAGTTCGAATAGTGCTAATTGACGGAGGGAGTTCAACAGACATTATTTTTGTTCAAGCCTTCGATCAATTGTGCATCTCCAGAAAGCACCTTCTTCTAGCGGCTCGTCCTTTGCAAGGATTCGCAGGGCCTCCGCTTGATGCACTCAGCCAAATTGGCCTGGAAGTTACCTTCGGAGAAGGATTGTTAGCCAGGACAGAGGAAGTAATCTTCGACGTCGTAGATGCTCCATATGCCTACAACGTCATCTTCGAAAGAGGCATGTTAAATCAGTTCGGAGCTGTGGCACATCACAATTATTTGTGTATGAAGATGCCCACGCAAGCAGGAGTTCTTACTGTCTTCGGAGATCAAGCTACCGCCCGAAGAGCGGAATATGGTCACGGCCCCCCTCTTGATCCAAGACAAGTGAATAATGTGCAAGATAATCAAGAAAATTTTTCAGCTCCTTCTGAATCTTCGAAGAAATCCTTCCCAAGACCAAGTCCTGAAGGAGAGATCGCAACGAAGATTATTGTTAAAGATGGTAAAGAATATGCATTTCAATTTGGTAAAGATTTACCTCCAGAAGTTGCAACCTCCTTGGAAAAAGTGGTGAAAGAGAATTTAGATGTCTTTGCTTGGTCTGACGAAGACATCACCGGAGTCGATCGGGATATCATTGAACATAGTTTACTTGTAAACCCGAAGGCCCGGCCTGTTCGGCAAGGACTCCGAAAAATGTCTACAGAAAGAGCTGTTCTGGCGAAAGATGAAGTTGAAAAATTGTTGAAGGCTGGGATTATCAGAGAAGTGGCTCACACAGAATGGTTAGCCAACCCAGTCTTCGTCAAGAAGAAATCCTCCGGAAAGTGGCGCATATGCATTGATTTCACATCCTTGAATAAAGCATGCCCTCGTGACCCCTACCCAATGCCCCGAATTGATCAACTGGTCGACTCCACTGCAGGTTCGGAGTTATTAAGCTTCCTTGACGCGTATTATGGTTATCATCAAATATGGTTGAAACGCGAAGATGAGATCAAGACAAGCTTCGTAACTCCCTCGGGAGTATTTTGTTATGTAAGAATGCCTTTTGGCTTAAGAAATGCTGGGGCTACTTTTTCGAGGTTAGTTGCTAAGGCTCTAGGTCATCAATTAGGTCGCAATGTGGAAGCCTATATGGATGATATTGTAATAAAGAGTGCTTTAAAGCACCAACATAGCCTAGACTTAGCGGAAACATTTAATAGCCTTCGGGCATGTGGGATCCGTCTTAACCCCGAGAAATGTATCTTCGGAGCTAAGGCTGAGAAATTGTTAGGGTATTTAGTTTCAAGCAGAGGGATTGAAGCTAGCCCTACTCAAATAACTGCGCTACAAAAGATGGCTCCTCCAGAAAATTTAAAGCAAGTGCAAAAGCTGACTAGACGTCTGGCAGCACTTAGCAGGTTTTTAGCAAGGTCTGCGGAGAGAAGCTTGCCTATATTAAAAGCATTGAAAGGGTCCGAAGATTTTGCATGGACACCGGAGTGTCAGACAAGCTTCGAAGATATTAAAGAGTATCTCAGTAATCTTGCTACACTCACGGTGCCTACTGCGGACGAAACCCTACTCCTTTACCTTGCAGCTACAGGCTCTGCTGTTAGTGCAGTCCTTGTCAGAGAAATGGATTTCAATGGGAAGTTGGTGCAAAATCCTGTTTATTTTGTGTCCGAAGCATTATCAGGAGCGAAGACAAGGTATTCCGAACTCGAAAAGTTCGTTTATGCTCTGATAATGGCTTCGAGGAAGCTAAGGCATTATTTTTTAGCTCATAATGTTATTGTACCAACTTCGTATCCTTTGGGAGATATGCTCCGAAGTAAGGATTCCACTGTAAGGATTGGAAAGTGGGCAGTTGAGCTAGCACCCTTCGGCATATCCTTTCTGGCAAGGACAACAATCAAATCGCAAGTCTTAGCAGATTTTGTAGCAGAATGGACTCCACCTGCAACTTTGGTTCCGGAGAAGTCAAGTGACGGAGTTTGGACTGTTTTTTCCGATGAGGCTTTCCAAGCATCCGGAGCAGGAGTTGAAGCAGTGTTGATTTCGCCTTCAGGGCAAAGAGCAATGTACTCGGCAAGACTCAACTTTTAGTCTACCAATAATATAGCGGAGTATGAAGGGATTTTACTGGGACTCCGAAAAGCACGTGCTCTAGGGGCTACAAGAGTTGTTATAAAGACAGATTCTCAAATAGTAGCAGGGCACGTAGATAAAAGTTTTCAAGTTCGACATCCACAGCTTGCAAAGTACTTAGAAGAAATCCATAAGATCGAAGCACATTTCAAGGGTATTTCCATTCGGAGTATACCAAGAGCAGAAAATGTGCAAGCGGACATCTTAGCAAAAGCTGCAGCCGGAGCTGTGGATATACCAGAAGAAGCTTTCTATGAGGAGCTCAGTACACCTTCGGTGCTACAAATTCCCTCTGCAGAGATTCTTTGCATTCCAAGTGCAGATTGGAAAAATTCAATCATGGAACTTTTACAAGGAGGGACAAATTTGCCTGAAGAGCCACGACTTTCAAGATTGAAACTCAGAGCCATAAATTATCAAATAATCAACGGTATTTTATACAAGGCTGGAGTATGTTCCCCTCTACTCCGATGTATATCTCAAGCCGAAGGTCAAGAAATTCTTTGGGAAATCCATGAAGGACTTTGCGGTAGCCATTTGGCCCCTCGAGCTTTCGCAGGAAAAACACTTCGCCAGGGGCTTTATTGGCCTACAATAACAGCTGATGCGGAAAGCTTAGTCCGCACTTGTCAAAGATGTCAGTGGATGGGTCGACGGAGTCATCGCCCACCAACAGCTCTTCAAGTTATTGCTCCGGTATGGCCTATGGCCAGATGGGGTATGGATTTAATTGGTCCCTTTCCAGCAGCTAAGGGAAATTTAAAGTTCGCAGTGGTAGATATTGAATATTTTTCTAAGTGGGTAGAAGCAGAGCCCTTAACAGCTATCACTTCGAACAATGTACAGAAATTCTTTTGGAAAAATATCATTTGCCGGTTCGGAGTGCCTAGACAACTCACAGTTGATAATGGAACACAGTTCGATGCAGAACCTTTCAGGAAGTTTTGCGAAGATCTAGGCATCCAGTTATGTTTTGCTGCAGTGAGGCATCCTCAGTCTAATGGAGCTGTAGAAAGAGCCAATGGAAATATTTTGTCAGGGCTAAATCAAAGGATAGTAGGATTAGCAAAAGGACTGTGGACCGAAGAACTTCCAAAGATTTTGTGGTCCATTCGGACTATGCAAACAAGGTCCACAGGTTTTACCCCATTCAGATTGCTATTCGGAGATGAAGCCATGACTCCAACGGAGCTCAAAGGAGGATCACTTCGCAGCACCGAACCAGAGATTGAAGAAGAAAGACAAGCTTCGCTAGATTTAACGGAGGAGACAAGACTTCGAGCTGTGGCTAATTTATCAAAATATCACCAGCAGACGAAGGCTTGGTTTGACCCAAAGGTTAAGTTCAATGAGCTTAAACCGGGTCATCTCGTTTTGCGAAGCATCATAGCGCCAGGAAAATTAGGAAATAAATGGGAAGGTTCGTACCTAATTGTTCGTTCAGGACGTCCTGGCTCTTTTAAACTAGCTAATTTAGAAGGTGAAGAGTTAGCGCATACTTGGCATGCGGAGCACCTAAAGCGATACTTCGCATAAGGGCTCCTTGTAAATCACTTGTAATCATCTTCTGAATTAATAAAGCATATGGTTCAGATAGTGCCTTCCCCTCATAAACTTCCAGCTTCCGAGTGGACGCACTGGAACCGCGGGGTTGACCGAGAGGGAAGTGTCATAAAGCTGAATCATATTTTCGGACTTCGAACCATTGGTTCGAAGTTTCCGACGTGGGGGCTGACATAATCCGGAGTCCAAGCCATCGGCTTGTAGGCATCCGTAAAAGAGCCCAAAACCACATCATACGAAGTCCAAGCCATCAGCTGGTAGACATCCGTAAAAAGAGTCGAAGGTGACCAAAATATGCGGAGCCCAAGCCACTGGCTTGTAGGTATCCGTAAAAAGAGTCGAAGGCGACCAAAATATGCGGATCCCAAGTCATTGGCTTGTAGGTATCCGTAAAAAGAGTCCAAAGAGACCACTGCGAACTCCGAACCACTGGTTTGACAGAATTCGCAAAAAAGAGCCGAAGGTGGCCAAAAAAAAACAGAGTTTGAGCCATGAGCTTCGAATGTTTGTTAAGATAATCCAAAGTGACAAATTATCTAAGACACTAAAGTGTCCGGAAAGTTATCTCAAGTGATTTCTTTCAAAAACAAAGGGTACTAAGTTGCATTCTTCAGACTACAAATAGTCGAAGACATTTTATAAGATTTTAAAAGATCTTTAAATTACAGAGGGGCTCTGAACTCCCAAAATTGTACTCCGAAGTTTTTCTTTGTGCCTAACCATCTTTGAATACAATTCGAAGTTGCTTACGCCCAAAGAGGGGCTAATAAATAGGGAGACAATTTTAATCGATATTTATTATTCAAACGAATATGATTACAGATTACATCATGAAAAATTGGTATCTATACCAAGAAGGAATCGAAGACCTCTTCGATCTCTAGAGCTAGGGTTGGAACGACTATTTCCAGTGCCGGGAGTTCTAACAACTTTACGTTTAACTCTTTTGCCTCCCTTCGAAGCTCTAAAGTCTTTTTGTTCTTGTTGAAGCTCAGCCCAAGTTCGAAGCCGTTCGGGGCTCCTTTCCCAGCTTCCAAGTTCTTCAGACTTTTTACTTCGAGTTTCATCTTCGTCTTCAGACCATATAACGTCTTCAGAAGACGAAGTTTCCAAGTTAACCTGTTTTTCTTCCTCTTTAATATAAGATAGTATATCTTTGCTTACTTCGGGCGTAATTGCACCGGAGCTATCTCGAGGAACTAAAAATCGAGGGCGCTTGTAAACTTTTAAAAGATCAAAGGTAGCCCATAATGAGCGAAGTTCGTCGTTAATGTCTAACACTTCGACATCTTCCATATGAGGCAAAGCCTAAAAACATGATAAACAAATTTTCATTCATAAATGTACATAAGCGTAAAGCTTTACATAGTCAAAGATCCTAAGACATATCTAAACCTGCGGGTTCGGAGGAGGCTGACTGCTCGAAGCTTGGGTCCGAGCCTGCTTCTGGCGCTGTCCTTCGTCAATCCAGGCCTTGATCGCAGAATGACCTTCGACTCTCCATGAAGTTTGGAAGGCTTGCCAAGCAGCGGCCACACCTTCGGAAGGAGTGAGATGCTGATCGTCGTCGAAGGTAATTGGGCCCTCTCCTGCGCTCGGAGCTATTGATCGACCTAGATCCTCGTAGTAACGAAGTAGTCCAACGGCAGCCACTTGTCTGGAGAGTTCTCCGTAACGAATGCCTGCTGTCTTCATCTGCTTCGCTACTCCTTGAATCCTTTTCAGCCGGCGCAACAAGGAAAAGTTGTCATCTGAAGGAAGCGTTCCAGTAGTACCGAAGTACTCCAAAACGCCTAGCAGTTGATCCATAACCTCCGCAGCTACCTTATCGGACTTCAGCTTATCTTCAATTAGCGCATCCTTCGCCGAAGTTAGCTCTTCCAGAACTCCGGAGAGTCTAGCAGCCTCTGTAGTCAAGGAATTCTTTTGATTCAAAAGCTAGCTAGCTTCCTCTCAGAGCCTGACAAGCTCGGTCCCCGCATTAGTGTGCTCCGCATGCATCTTTTCAACTTCTGCTCGAAGCACTATTCTTTCTGCTTCAAGCTCCTTGTTCGTAGCCTCCAAGCCTTGTCTGGCCCTGCGCTCCGTTGACATCATGTTGTCCATATGAGTCACTCGGCCTTCGGAGATAGTGAGATTCCGTTGAAGAGTTGCGTTTTCCTCTCGAAGGCGAGCGATTTCTCGTTCATTTGATATATTCGCAGCTCGGGCCAAAACTGTTTGCTGCGAAAAGAAAAAACCAAGGTAAGAAATTATTTGTATGTAAATTTGATGTTATTTCACAGATGCTTCGTACCTGGTAGGCTGCACGTTCCATGGCAGTGTTAAGCTCCGAGCTCTCCGCCTCACTCAGGATGGCCACCAAGTTCGTCTCCCCAATTTCGCGACTAGCTCGATCCAAAGGCTCGAGCAAAGTCCGAAGACCAGTTCTTCGCTCTAAGAAAGGAGCCAGAAGGGGGAGCATACTTAAAGCTTGTTGGTCATTTTCGTTTGACGAAGGCCCAGAGTGTTGAGCTGTAGTCTTCGGAGCCCCCGGAAACTGCCCCCCCCCTCGGTAGATTGGCTCTCGTCTGTTGACTCAGACGGAGTTGATCCGTAGCTCGGAGCAGGGAGGGGGTCCATTTTTCCTTTGCCTTTTCTAGGCCCCATCTGACTGGCTCCTGGGATTGGCTCCGAAGCTGTCGAAGGTCCAGGAACTGTATCTTCGGGACGGACCTCTTCCACAGAAGTGAATTATGTAAAAACAAAGGTATTATACATTGTATAATTTCGCATTAAGGAAAAAAGAAATAAAATAATTATTCGAAATTTACCTTCGACATTTTGGCGGCGGGTGAGCATTGGACTGCTTGGCGGATCGAAGGTGAGATCTTCGTCCGAATCAAGCGTCAAATCTTCGACTGCCGGAACATTTTCCTGAACAGTCGTTGTTGCTTCATCCGGAATCGAAGCCACAGTGACTTCGACTCCACTCTCATCCACAGGAACTTCGTCCTGAGGTAAATCCTCTTGAACTGCCGGAGTCCTTGTTTGCTCAAGATTCTCTTGAGACTCCGGCACGTTCGCAGTTTCTTCAACTTGGGCTGCATCTTCGTCAATCAGCCTTACAAGTAACCTGCCTTCGTCCTCCTGAGAATCGGAGACTGAAGCTCTTGGGCTCGAAGGTGCAGGGTTTTTTGGCTTTCGAGCCACCTTCTTGACCGGAATCTTGGCGGAGCTCGAAGTCCTAACTTCAGCTTTCCTCTTCTTGGGCCCTTTCTCCGAAGGCACCCAATCCACCAAAGGGGGCGGAACCACTTCAAGTAGCCCCCATACTCTGTTTGATCGTTCCCAACTTCCAACCAGTTTGATTCTCCATTCTTTCTCGGTTGGAGTTGGAGCGCCCAAAATCTTCTCCGAAGCCCGTATGATTTGCTCCGAAGTTATAGGGGCTGAAGAGGCTAAAAAATGAGTTAAGTTAGTTACTTCTTCGAATAAATATACATAGAGTATGTTGTTTTCGGAGTTACCTGCAGGACTCGAAGTTGAGGAAATTTTTCGAAGACCGCCTTCTGAATCCTCTTCGGAGATGATAGGCCAGTTGGCCATCAGGGGAGAGATTTGGAGCCCGAGGAATTCTTCGGCTAAATCTCGCATGCTCAACCTATGACTAATTTTTTGAAGCAAGCTAAGGCGAGCTTCGAGCTGACCTGTGTCTGGATGTACAGGGGCTTCTTTTCGGAAGTTGATGTCTTGCAAAGGTCCAGCTAGATGATTGCTCGCCCCAACTTCGACGTAAAACCACTTCAGGATCCAATCGGTGTACCATCTGGCATTGATGGCCTTAGCAGGAAATCGGAGAGCATATTCATCCCGAAGTCTAAAATTGATGCTTTCGAAGGCTACCACCAGCTTTTCACCTCCGGGGCCTACGAAGGTCTTCGGTTGGCATGAAGCTCTATGAAGTGCTGCGAAGATCTCCGCCCTCCCTTCGCAACCTTCGGCTCGCAGCGCCCATTCGAAGATGGCAAGGCGCGCCACCGCATTCGGAGAAAGTTGAGGGAGGGTGACGTGGAACAAGTCCAAAACTTCCGCCAAGAAGTCTATCGCCGGGAGACCCAAACCAGCTTCGAAGAAGGCTTCGAAGACGACCACTTCTCCAGGCCTCGGTGACGGAATGTTTTCCTTCCCAGGTTTGCGAATCATCACCCCCGAACTAATTTTCCCTTCTACTGCAACCGCAAGCGATTCCCTACTGCAGGTTGATGGCCCCAGTTGATAAGATTGATCCGTGTACTTCGTTGAGGCTAGAAAGAGGTCTTGGGGGCCGACATTCTGGGGATTTCCTCCCACCGGCGCCATTGTTGCCACTGAAGGATTCGGGGTCGCTGCCGCCAAGGTTGCAGCCGCTGCTGCTGCCGCAGCCTGCTGCCGGGCCAGGGTTGAAGCTGCTCCAGGGCCCTTGAAACTAGTCTTCGCCATTGAATCTCATGGATTCTGAGAAACCAAGGGTTGGTTTCGGTGTTTGTGATGAGTGATTGACAGGTTTTTACCCTCTGGTTCGAAGGGTACCTCCGAAGGGTGTTCGGAGGTTGGACCTCCGAAGGTGTTTGGAGGAGGGTACCTCCGGAGGGGTTTCGGAGGTTGTACCTCCGAAGGGTGTTCGGAGGTGGTTTCACCGAAGTGTGTTCGGTGGTTGCTTGCTGCAGCTGTTGCAGCGGAGTGTGCCTGTCGGAGGGGTCCGACAGTACACGATGACTGGGTGTGTACCGAAGGCTTCGGTACTTTGGGCGGTACACCGGAGTGTGTGCCGGAGGTTGCTAACCCGGAGAGGTCTCCGGAGTACTGGATACACTTGTCTGTTTGTCGGTGGTGCGCAGGGACTTCGGAGGCGACGGACGAGGTTCGCGGCAGGTGAACCTGGGTCAAGCGGGAGGCTTGATGCCAGGGGAGCGGGGAGCTCCGTCACGGTGGCTGCGAAGGTGGTCCGGGTCGGTCCTCGGGTCGAGGCGCGCCAGGTGAAGGCAGAGAGTGCGGAGCGTGGCTCCGGCTGAAGGTACTCCGAGACAAAGTCCTCGGAGGTGAGGCACTTCGAAGGTACTCCGGATGGAGTGACTTCGGAGTTGGTTGGAACAAGTCCTCTGCGGAGGCAAGGAGTTCGAAGTGTGCTCCGAAGGGAGACATTCGAAGGTACCCGACGAAGGTCTCAAAAGTCTAGGCGCATCGAAGGCATGGTCCGGGTGAGGCTCATCGAGGAGTGTGCTCGGGGAGAGGCACTGCGACGAAGTGCTCATGGAATGCTTCATGCGGAGGCCTTGGACGAAGGAGGGACTTCGAAGGGTGGTACTCCGAAGGTGGGGGTTCAGAGGGAGGAAGGCTTCGGAGCAAGGCTAGCTCCGGAGCGAGGTTGTCTTGTGGTACTTCGGCCTGCATGGCTTCGGTACACGGACTGACGGAGTTCGAGCTGGGTGAAGCTGCGAAGCCGTGGTGGTCCACTCCGGAGGTGTTGGTGCGAAGGCCCAAGGGCTTTGACGGCTTTGACTCAAAACCGTCACTGTATTGGAGGCTATCTTCGGCGAAGCGAAGGCCACCAGGCTCAAGGCTTCTCGCCGAAGCTACCACACCCTCGCGAAGTCTTCTTGGCTTCGAAGCACCCTGTGTGCGGAGCCTGCACTGACTGAGCAGAGTAGATTTTCGAGGGTTGTTAGTAGAACGAAGTCTTCTTGGCTTCGAACTTTTGCTCCTGCGAAGCCTGTGTTCGGAGCTGTCTAGGCACCTCCGAACCAGACCTTCCAAGGTAGTGTTCGAAGCCTGTTCCGCAAAAGAAAGGATTAAAACCGAAGGCTATTTTTAGCCCGAAATTTTAAAAGCTCCCATTCACCCCCCCTCTGGTCGCCGTTTTCGGTCCAACAATTGGTATCAGAGCGGGTTAAGATCACCAGTTGACCTTAACCGGTTTTGTGATTTGTTGGCGACATGGATAGAGGCAGTAAAATTCCTCTGTTCGATGGGACAGATTTTGCATACTGGAAGGTGCGCATGGAGGCTTACTTATTAAGCCAAGGAAATGCAATTTGGGAGATTGTGGATTCACAATACTCCATCCCTGATACTCGCACTACTCAAACAGAAAAAGATCAGTATAATGCCAACTCCAAGGCAAGAAATATACTGTTCATTGGTTTGAGTAGAAGTGAGTTTGATAGGGTGCAGCACCTTAGGACTGCTAGGGAGATTTGGACCACTCTCACTATTTTTCATGAGGGCTCTACTCAGATCAAGGCCAGGCGCCAAAGCACATACAATCAACAGTATCAGCTGTTTGTGCAGGCACCTGGTGAATCTATAGATGCCATGTTTTCACGTTTCGATGCTATAGTGAGTAACTTGTGGTCCAACGGGACGCTTGCTTACAATGACCATGATAGGGCTATCAAGCTTCTCTATGCTCTTGATCGTAGCATATGGGAAGTGAAGATATCCAGCATTGAAGAGTCCACAGGTTATGACACATTGACCTGTGATGAGCTCTTTAGCAAGCTGAAGTCCACAGAGATTGCCAAGGCATCTCTTGCAGTGCACAGAAGCTCTTTGCCACAGCCATTGGCATTGGTTTCTAGCACTAGCCGTGGCACCACTGCAGAACCAAGCACATCTGGCACTTGTGTTCTTGTAGATGGTTTTGCTTTGTCCTCCCTGGTCTCCGTCACAAAGGAGCAGGTGGACACTCTAGATGATGATGAGCTTGCTCTCATTGCCGGAGGTTCACCCGTTTTCATCATGAGAGACGGGATCAGAGGAGAAGTGGTTTTAGTGGTTGTTTTGAGTGTGGCGACACTTCTCACATCAAGGCTAATTGCCCCAAGCTCAAGAAGAGAAATGAGAGTGAGCGCCCCAAATACCACAAGGAGAGGAAACCCTTTGTGAAGGGCAAGCGCGGCAAGATGGCTAAGAAAGTAGCCAAGACCGCTTCCAGAGCATTCGTTGCTGCTCTCAGCGACATCGACACTTCCTCAACTGAGGAGTCGAGCTCTGAGGAGGAGGAGTCCCCAAGGAAGGAGGACAAGAAGGACAAGAAGGGACGAAACTTCACCGGCCTTTGCTTCATGGCCGACAGCGACCACAGCGGCGATGAGCTTGACTCATCTGAGGTACCTCTATCATCTGACCAACTATTAATTAAATTAGATGAGCTGAATGAAGTAGTTCTTGGTCAGGATAGATTACTTGTGCAAGCCGCTAGAGAAAGAAAAAACCTTAAACTTAGGCTAGAATCTGTTTCTACTGAATATGCCATGCTTAAGTCTAAAATTAATGATGCTGAATGTGATTCTTGTACCACTGTCATGGGTGAGCTTGCTTAGTTGCGTTCTGTTCATGCTCAAACTCTGTCTGAGCTTGAGACTGCACAGAAGCAGCTTTTGGAGGTGGATTCTAGACCTCATGATTTTATTGATTGCATGAACTGCTCTTTATTACGCGAAAGCATTAATTTACGTGATAAGCATGTTCATGATTTAGAGGCTAGATTGGAGAGGGCCGGTAGTTCTAAGGATGTGCAGCCTGTGTGTGACACTTGCATCACCCTTAAGGACCAGCTAGGCACTGTTAGAGAGCGAGCTGAGAACCTCATGTCTGAAAATGAATACCTTCTTTCCGTGGTAAACAAGTGCACTGAGGGGAAGGGTAGGATGGATTTGCTCTTGGCCAAGACCAAGTTGTGTGCTGACAGAGCAGGGGTAGCTCTAGGTTTGGGTTTTGAGAGGATACCTTCAGACAGTAAGACCAAAACTGTTTTTACCTCTCCCACTACCCTAGAGAAAGAGAGCTCTGTTAGACACCCCATCAGCCAAAAAGCCTACCCAACCACCAAAGAAGACCACACCTCCTGCTAAGAAAAATCCTCCCAAGAAAACCACTCAGAAGAAGCCCAAGGAGCCTGTGAGAGTTGCTCCTGTGACCCATGAGAATGCCCCTCGGAGAGTGTTTCACTGTTCTTACTGTCAGCGGGCGGGTCATTTGGTTGGTTTCTGTTTTCCTCGCATCAAGGATGAGCGACGCGCACAGACGATGAGTTACCAGGACATGCATTACTCATCTTTAGGTATGCATGAGTCTGAGATGTACTATTGTCCTGCTTTTGAGGCTCCTCGTGCTTCTCGGAGAGGTTTTGCTCCTCGAGGTGTTCACCATGTTCCATATGGTGGTAGACCTCGGGCGAGTAGCTTTGTACCTCGTCAGAGTAGGAGACCTCGTCATGCTTTTCGATCATTGCATGTAGGTAGACCTCGCACTTTGCATCATTCAGATTATCATGTGCGTAGACCGTCTACTTTTACTGCGCCTACTACTCGTGTCACTCAGTGCTGGATGCCTCGTCATTATTTCACTCACCCCAGCACTGAGCGATCGAGATATTCTTATCATGTGTAGGCGATAGCTCGAGGCTTGGAGGGCACGTGGATCATGGACTCCGGTTGTTCGCGCCACATGACTGGAGATGCAGCTTGGTTCTCCAGCCTCACCACAACCAAGCAAAGGGAACATATCACCTTCGGAAACAATCGAAGGAGTAGAGTGAAAGGTAAAGGTGTGGTAAGAATTAACTCGAATTTCACTCTCAAAGATGTTGCTTTGGTTAAAAACCTGGGATACAATTTGATGTCTGTATCTCAGTTGCTTGATGAGGGCTTCGAAGTGCGATTCCATCGCGATACTTCGCAAGTGCTCAATTCTGATGGCGTTGTGGTGTGTAAGATCTTTAGAGTTGGTAGAGCTTTTGGAGCTGATTTTTCAGCGTCATCTGGTTCTTCTCATTGTCTTGTTGCACATTCGACTTCTGAGCTTTGGAAGTGGCATAGGAGACTAGGGCATATGAGCTTTGAGTTGCTCGCTCGTCTGAGCGCCCTAGGTCTGATCCGAGGATTGCCCAAGCTCAAGTTTGAGAAGAATTTAGTTTGCGCTCCTTGTCATCATGGAAAAATGATTGCTGCTTCGCATTCGCCAGTCACCACAGTGATGACTGAACAACCCGAAGAACTTCTCCATATGGACATTGTAGGTCCCTCTCGGGTTAGTTCTTTAGGCGGCAAGTGGTATGTACATGTTATTGTCGATGATTTCTCTCGCTACTCTTGGGTCTTCTTTCTTGCCAGCAAGGATGAAGTGTTTTCACACTTTCGGAGCTTGGCTTTGAGACTTTTTACTGAACTCCCTGGTGCATTGAAATTCATTCGAAGTGATAATGGCACTGAGTTCAAAAATAGTCTCTTTGTTGACTTTTGCATGGAGCATGGCATAGAACATCAATTCTCTGCTCCGCGGGTTCCTCAACAGAACGGTGTTGTTGAGAGGAAGAACCGCACCTTGGTTGAGATGGCTAGGACGATGCTTGATGAGCATAGGACTCCTAGAAAATTCTGGGCTGAGGCCATGAACACTGCTTGTTACATCTCAAACCGAATCTTCTTGCGCTCAATTTTAAATTTGACATCTTATGAGCTGCGTTTTGGGAGACAGCCCAAGGTTACTCATCTTCGAGTTTTTGGCTGTTGCTGCTTTATCCTAAAACGTGGTAATTTGGATAAATTTGAGTTGCGCTCTTCTGACGGGATCTTTTTGGGTTACACTACTCATGGTCATTCTTATCGTGTTTATAACTTGGAGACTAACACTGTCATCGAGTCATGTGATGTGACTTTTGATGAATCAACCCCCTCTGTTAGTTCTGCTTTTGAACAGGCAAATGAACACGACATGGAACAGACCTTATTCGAAGAAGATCTCGGAGAATTCGAGGATGAACCCCTACTACCCTCGACATCAACCCCCGAAGCTGACCCCGCTTCGACTACTTCGGCACGAGGTCCCGAAGCAACTACCTCGACATCGGTCATCTTGGACCACTCCAACTCACAAGTTGAGGGGGAAACTGCATCCCGCCGCGAGGCTCCACATCATGTTCAAAGGATGCACCCTCCCGAGCAGATCATTGGCGAGCTTGATCAAAGGGTAACACGTTCTCATGCTCATTTCATTGATTCCGCTTTTGTTGCTTCTTTCGAGCCCTTAGATGTTAGTCATGCACTTTCTGATTCTAGTTGGATCAATGCCATGCATGAAGAGCTTGAAAATTTTGAGAGAAACCAAGTCTGGTCTTTAGTTGATCCTCGACCAAATGTTCATTTCATTGGAACAAAATGGATTTTCAAAAACAAACAAGGGGAGGATGGGACTATAGTTAGAAACAAGGCTAGACTTGTAGCTTAGGGCTTTTCTCAACTAGAAGGGATTGATTTTACTGAAACTTTTGCACCTGTTGCTCGCCTTGAGGCCATTAGGATTTTGCTTGCCTTTGCGACATCCCGGGGATTCAAACTCTATCAAATGGATGTCAAAAGTGCTTTTCTTAATGGCTTCATAGGCGAAGATGTTTATGTAAAACAACCCCCTGGTTTTGAAATCCCCAAGTACCCACATAAAGTCCTTAAACTTCATAAGGCTCTTTATGGACTCAAGCAGGCCCCTCGGGCTTGGTATGATAGACTTAAGTCTTTTCTGCTTGAGCGAGGGTATTTGATGGGCTCTGTTGATAAAACTTTGTTTACTCTCAAGCATGGCAAAGATTTCCTCCTGATTCAGATTTATGTGGATGATATCATCTTCGGTGGCTCCTCTCATGCTTTGGTTGCCGAGTTTGCAGATACCATGAGCAGGGAATTTGAGATGTCGATGATGGGTGAACTCACCTTTTTCCTTGGTTTGCAAATCAAGCAAAGCAAACAAGGTACTTTCGTCCACCAGACGAAGTACACCAAGGACCTGCTCAAGAAGTTCGACATGTCCGATGCGAAGCCCCTCGCCACTCCAATGGCTACATCTGTAGCATTGGATCCTGACGAAGATGGAGAAGCCGTAGATCAGAAGGAGTTCCGAAGCATGATCGACTCCCTCCTCTACTTGACTGCCACGAGGCCGGACATACAGTTCGCAGTATGTCTGTGCGCTCGTTTTCAGGCTTCACCACGAGCTTCGCACTGCCAAGCGGTAAAGCGCATACTAAGGTATCTCAAACACACTCTTGAATTTGGCGTATGGTATTCAGCATCTTCATCTTTATGTCTTCGAGGTTATTCCGATGCGGATTTTGCTGGGTGTAGAATTGATAGGAAGAGTACCTCTGGTACTTGTCATTTTCTGGGTACTTCCTTGGTTTGCTGGTCTTCCCGCAAACAGTCTAGTGTTGCACAATCGACGGCTGAGGCCAAATATGTTGCTGCAACTAGCTGTTGCTCTCAGATTTTGTGGATGGTTTCCACTTTGCGGGATTTCGGGTTAGATTATAAGAGTGTTCCACTTTTCTGTGATAACACTAGCGCTATTTGTATTGCAAACAACCCAGTTCAGCACTCCAGAACCAAACACATTGATGTGCGGTATCATTTTCTCAGAGATCACAATGAGAAGGGTGATATTGAACTTCAATATGTTGATACCCAACACCAGCTGGCCGACATTTTCACAAAACCCCTCGATGCTTCTCGATTTGCTTACTTGCGTGGGGAACTTGGTATTTGTCACCCTTACGGCATTTTGTGAGGGGGAGCAGTTTTAGATGGATGTGTATTTGCTGATTGTGTGTTGAAATTGCATTTACATCTTTTGCACTTATATGTCTGCTTATAATTCATGAAATCATGACAGCTCAGCTCTTTTTAATTTATATGAAATATTCATGTGCATGATGTTTTCTTTTCAACATCAAATCGTGCTCACTGCTTAGTCTTGAATCTAGCATGTTTAGGCAGGACTGCTTTCGCTATCTTTTATCTGCTTGATAGCAAGACTCATTTCTTTGGATGCTAAAAATTGCAACTTGAAAAATTATTCTACATTTTCATGGATATTCATAAAGTGCCAAACAATTGGTTCACTTAGTTAAAATCAAAAACTCCATGATTTGCATGCTTCAAATTAAAGATCCAGGTGGGTTTGTTTGTCGCACTACCCTATTCTAGACTGCTTACCATTGCACATTGGTCTGAACTGGAATAGTGTAGTGTATGCCAAAATCATTGCCTTAAGCTTCTTATGGTTTTCATGCCTAGGCTTGGCCTGATTGGAAAGTATAAGGTGGACAAACAAATAACCCCTGACACTAAGAAAAGAACAACAAAATTCATTGATCATCAAGTTTGCTTTTCATGCTCCATTTGAACTGGACTTGTCTGTCTAGAGTAGAAATTGATTAGCTTTGCGCAGTCCTTGCTTTTACTTGTCTAGTTTCCTTTACTAAGTGGTGATGCTTTTATTTCAAAAAATAATCAAATCACATGCTTCATCATGGTTTTAGAGTGTTAATTTGAGCTGAGCCCATGATCATTGGTGTTATTGTTGGCATATTTTTGCTTCATATGTCTTTGCAATTGTGCTCATTTTGAAGCTTTGCATCTTTTACATGCTCCTTGATGCTTGCATTGCCAAAGGGGGAGAAATTCCTAAAAAGGGGGAAAATTTGACATAAAGGGGGAGAAGGTTCTTTGTTGCCAAAGGGGGAAAACTTAACTCAGGGGGAGTTTTTATCTTGAGAAAGGGGAGATTTGCCGAAAGGGCTTTTACTCTTTTGAAAAGGGGGAGGAAAATTTTTCTGTCAAGTTACATGATTTGGCTCTTTTCTGAGTTTTTATGGTCACTTGTGTGCTGAAAGTTTTTAAATTTTCTTGGATTTAAAGTTGGTTGTCAATGCACTCATCAAGGGGGAGATTGAGAAACCAAGGGTTGGTTTCGGTGTTTGTGATGAGTGATTGACAGGTTTTTACCCTCTGGTTCGAAGGGTACCTCCGAAGGGTGTTCAGAGGTTGGACCTCCGAAGGTGTTTGGAGGAGGGTACCTCCGGAGGGGTTTCGGAGGTTGTACCTCCGAAGGGTGTTCGGAGGTGGTTTCACCGAAGTGTGTTCGGCTTCGGCTCAAAACCGTCACTGTATCGGAGGCTATCTTCGGCGAAGCGAAGGCCACCAGGCTCAAGGCTTCTCGCCGAAGCTACCGCACCCTCGCGTGCGATGGGAGGCTCTAGAAGGTCAAAGACTGCAAAGGCTGACACTGTCTGCTCTGCAAAAAGCTGACGCTGTCCCCTCTGCAAAGCTGACAGAGAAGCCTCCAGAATAAAGTTGGACTACCTTTTGTACCCCTCTGTTCTGTAGAGACAAAACTGGTGTAAACCCTAGGGGTAAAGTAGTCATTTCCTTTGGGTGAACTGTGGGCTATAAATATGGGGGCTCGGTAGGTAACATTTAACACTTTGAGCATTTACTGTTGAGCTCCTGTAGCCACACACCTCGCTGTATTCATCCAGAGTTCAATCTTTTTGTGTTCCTTGTTCAAGCGGCGAAGCCCTGCTTCTGTGTGCTTTTTGCTTGAGCTCGCTTTACATACCTCGCTAGTTGTAGTGCACCGAAGCCTGTCTAGGCGAAGGGTGTTTTGTGCGAAGTGTGTTTTCAGCGCGCGTTCGCTCTGTGTAACTTGAGGCTAGACCTCACAACTTACTAGCGAAGCCCTGATCGAACCCTGTTTTGCTTCTTGTGTCGAAGCCCTTAGCGAAGTCCGTTTGTGTGCGTTTAAACCTTCGTGTACGAAGCCCAGCACCAGTTGCTGCTGCCAAGTACTTGGTCGAAGTCCACAGTGGGGTGTCCACTCTTGCGAAGGGTGAAGTGCGAAGCCTGCTCGAAGCACCCTGTGTGCGGAGCCTGCACTGACTGAGCAGAGTAGATTTTCGAGGGTTGTTAGTGGAGCGAAGTCTTCTTGGCTTCGAACTTTTGCTCCTGCGAAGCCTGTGTTCGGAGCTGTCTAGGCACCTCCGAACCAGACCTTCCAAGGTAGTGTTCGAAGCCTGTTCCGCAGAAGACGGGATTAAAACCGAAGGCTATTTTTAGCCCGAAATTTTAAAAGCTCCCATTCACCCCCCCCTCTGGTCGCCGTTTTCGGTCCAACAGATTCTTTCAGAAGAAAAATGGAGGCTAGGGCTCGGGTTGGAGGCTAGGGCTCAGGTGATGATTTGTTTGCACGAAAGTGGTGAAAAGGTACTCGAGAAGAGTTTGGGTCCTCTATTTATAGCTCAGACTCTAATTTTTTACCGTTTGCCTATGCCGTTTCGCATTCCTAACCGTTACTTTGCTTCGAAATTAAAGCATTCCGTAACTTCCGTTAGAAGAAAGAAGCTAACGGCTATTTCTTCTAAGTCTAAAAAGGCTTTCAAACTTCCTGAGTTAGTTCAAAGTTACTTCGAATATAATTTTATTAGAAACTGATTCGAAGTTTACACCTCCACATAGTTCGGAGATGGTTTAATCTGCTAACCCCTACGCATGATTATTTTTCTTGCGCATACTGCTCTCCTAACATTACAGATCTAGCGGAGAAGCGTATTCGAGGGGCTACTGTTGGGGGAAAATATTCCATCTTCAGGGTTACTGCAGTGACAAGATAAAGACTTCCAGCATATACCTTCGAAGATACATTGAATCAAGTTCGAAGCATGATGACGAGCTTTAGTTCGGAGTATATCTTCGAACTTAAACTTTTCCAGGATCTTCTTTGCCAGCTAAGATGGAAGACTTATCTTCTTTCTTGTTAGATTAGTCTTTTACCATTTTAGCCCTATTGAGGGCACCGAATAGTTTCCACTATGTCGATTGTAATAGAGGGGGTACAAAGGTCTTTTCCTTAATGTTTAGGCCTATAAATACCCCCCGTTTTGCCCTGTAAAGAGGACCGAATACAAGTTATTCAATACACACATTCGAACTATTCTAAATTATTATCCTTTCGGAGGCTTAGAACAGTTTATTTCGCAAACACTTCGTTTGTTAGTTTCTAATCCTCAGAAACCTATTAGCGTAATCTTTTACGCCAACATAAATATTATGCTAGCGAAATACAGGGTTGTAATGATCAATCTTATAAGTCTACCTTATATATATAATTATAACTCTATCATATTATGTGTGTCCGTGTGAGTGGATCCATCAGTTCTGCGTTCTCTCTAGTTCACAAAAAGTTGTTGTAGAGTTGTATCAAGAGTTGTCTAAAACAAGTTGTTTTGTATTTTATTGTGCATTTTGGACAACTATACTTTTAATGTAGTACAATACTATTTTCTCATTTCTCGTGTTATGTTTACTCCCGTGTTATATTTAATAAATACAAATATGAAAAAATGCATACTAATTAATTATTCATTGGTATCTGAAATCATATTAAAACTATTTTTTTAGAGAACCCAAGGCAGTATAAAAGATTCAGAATCTAGTCATTGTATTGGAGATGCCCTTAGTTAGGTTGCCTGCAGTCCTGCCAAACAAATCTTCTTATCACTCCCGCATATTTATGGAGCGAGCTTTTTACTGGTATTTGTACTATAAAATCTAATTTCTGCATCAGCCATGAATCGAGTGGTTGAGATGTTTGTGCATTTAAACACCTAGTAAGTGCATTTTAACTAGTACAGTATATCGGCTCTATGCTTGTACGTTAGTGCTAGCTAGCCACGTAGGCATTTTAATGATAGATCCATAAGAAAAATAACGGATAATGATATCTAACATTCTAATTATTATTATTTTTTCTTAATATAGACTGAAAGTATTTAAAGTAGACTAACTACCATGTGTTTATGTGTACCGGAGTGTGTGTGTGTATATATATATATATATATATATATATATATATATATGATTGCTACTAAACATGCGCATATGTAATATGATGTGACATTGGAGTTAAAAAGGAGAGAATGAAAATCTAAGAAACTATATCTTGGGTAAGACATCGTGTCTTCACAATATCTAAGACATAAATGTAAAGTGATTGGATGAGAGGGAGAGAGAAAAAAGTAGTCTAAACAATTTATTATAAGTGTATACTAATAAATTAGGGTTAGGAGCATGGTCTTGATGACATGTCTTAAAATAAGACATCATATAAGAAACCATGGATTAAGAATGTCTTTAGTCAGTAGTGTTTGAGGTGACAGATCTAGGCTAAAGCGATAAATCGAGCTTGGATTCAACGGCAGGGTGTGACGCCTAGGGCCAGCGACCAATGACGGTAACCATAGTAGGGATGTCAAGGAGGAGGAGTGAACATGGCAGACATGCAATGTCGATCCGTCGTAAGATCCAGCTACAATAGTGGGAGGCAAGGGGGCTGCCAATGAATGGGAGGCAGGATGTGGGACTACGACATTGGCATCCTGCAACAGGCAGTGAGATAGAGCACGAGACCATCGAAGTCACATTATTACAGACGGAACAGAGCTAGCAATGTCACATAAGACAACGGGCTACGATAAGTGTGGGACTATGGGACGGGGCATAGAGAGTTGGAGAGGAATTTAGGCCTTGTTTGTTTACCCTTGGCTAAAGTTTAACAGCTCACTTTAGTTCTTATTTTAGTCTTTAGAGAGCCAAACAAGTGGGCTAAAACATGAGTACTAAACTTTAGGCTCATTATTTTCTTTAGCCCCTCAAAGAGGTGTTAAATGGATATAAAATTGGTTCTCATGTATTAATTGACCTTCTTGCCCTCAAATATATGGGTACTAAAAGAAGAGAATGAGAGAAAAAAGAGTAAATAAGTCTTTTGTAATCTATGTGCTAAAGTTTCCATGTATCCAAACAATAAAAGAAACCAAAATTTAGTCTTTTATTTTAGAAGCTAAATTTTAACCCTCGGACTAAAATTTAGCTCTTACTTCCGAACAAGGTGCTTAGGGATTATAGTTTTGATGTTTGATGGTTCGAATGGTATTAGACTTTTTATATTTTCTTATTAAAATATCTAGTTATGCGGGTAAATGGACATGAGTACTGTTTTTAATACATATATCCGTTTACTCTACGTAGGTATGGGTTTGTATAAGATACCCATTAATATTCCATACAGCATGCCCTCATGTTTTCGGCGTATATTTGAAAGGGTTTGATTTGTGTAGTTTGAAATTCGTGTCAAAATGCTACGGCCCTACGGAGTCCCTACTACAGCACTGCCCTGGCTTTCTCGATGATTATGACAGCTACCTGACTAAACGCAATGAAAAAAAAAGCACAACACGTAGGCTGTAGGCAGGACAGGAAACAAAAACGCAGAGTAGATTTGGGTTAGCACTGCTTGGTATCGATGCTTTCTCTTTTTCTTATACTGCTTAGTGATGGTAAACATCTTTTTTACTTTAAATTTAAAAGAAGTTATTTATATCATTTACATAATTTTTTTAAAATATTATAAATTTTTTGGTTAAAACATAAAACATAGGACACTCAACTACTAGTTCTCTTTGAATCGATTTGCTTTCCTTTGTTTCCTCTTTAGCAGTTTCACTCCAACATTGAACTCTGACGCTAGATATCGCTCGACCCTTTCCGGAGCCGACCGCGCCTTTGTGTGGCACATGTGGCAATCCGCTTTACTCCGGAAATGGTCTTCTAATCACCAGCACATACTCTTTTCTCCTCTTTTCCGGATCACATATTTTTGTCCGTATATTCTTTATTTTGTCCATATTTAAATATGATCGTTTCACACTTATAGTAATGAGTTTATATATATATATATAATATTGCATGCCTCTAAAGAATACACACCAATTGATTAGTCTTTAATATTTTTTTGAAGAAGGTCACACGGGTTCGATCTTATTTGAAGATCATGAGTGTGTCAGGATGTGATACAAGGACTTCTTAAAAGGGCACTTATCCTAATACTACTCATATCTACTCATATCTAAGCACGCTTAATATTGGAGTCTTTTGCATATCCGATGTTTAAAACGTCGATAATTAAGAAACTAGAGGGAGTATCCCGTACCTCCCTTCCATAATATAATCATTTATATTCAATAGGATTTAAGATGGGACATAGAATTGAATGATAAATAATTGTGATTGTTTGGCATGATAAAACATGCGAAAACTTAAAAGAGAAATTGGATGAGACAATGAAGAACACAAAGAAGTATCTATGGGCATGTTTGGTTGCTAGCTGTCATTTGCCAATAAAACTTGTCACACTTGCCTAAGGTGGGATTATCAAATTCTTTGCCGCACTTTGGTAAGCCTAAGGGAATCTTGTCATATTTTATAAGCCATTGACATGTGGGACCAAAGAAAATCTTACAATAGCTTGTAACATTAACCAAACAGCTACTAATATAGTCAAACTTGCCTAACCTTAGGTGTGGCAAAGCATGACTTAGAACAAAACAACCCCTATATTTTGGAACAAAATTTTAACACTAGAAATAGCTATAATACGAGATAAAAGGAGTACAATACAAGCTTTACAAGATGAAATACTATGCCACACTACATAGTATGTACTATAGCACTGTGCATGTGGCTATGTTTATTTCAGCTTTGAATTATAATAATCTAGCTTTTTCGCAAGGAGAAACAAATAGGACAACTTATTCTAATCTGGAGTATAAATTATAATTGTTGGGGGAAATAACTTTACCCTAACAAAATCCAAATAACATTACCTACGAGGCCTCTAGAAGGCAGAAGCCTTCTGATGGTTCGAAGCCAATAAAGCCTGTCGATTATCCCTTCACCCGACATGAAGCAAAAGTATCCTCCGCAATACCACTTTGAGATCCGCAAGATCAAGAGCTAATTACGGAGTTATCTAAGCACCGAAGCTCCCTCTGATCCCACACTGGGATCCGTCTGAGAAGATGTGTGAAGCCTGTCCCGGCCGCAAGACTTTGTGTTAGGATAAGATCTCGAAGGAGAGGGGGCCGAGTCTCTCTCCTCCATACGCGCTTAGCTCGGACCCCTAACAAACCCCTCCTGGTCTCACTCGCGCCCTGATCGGGGGCGCCCCAACCAACTCATGGTTGAGGGGCCCCTGCCGCTAGCGCAATATATATAAGGGGGAGGGCTCAGGATGCAAAGGTTGATCTTTGCACGCCCAAAACTCCTCCCCTACATCCCTAGACCCGATCTACTCTTGCGCTAAGCAGTGGGAAGCCTCCCTCACCGCACCTACGCCATGGCTTCGTCGTCATCGCCTCCGGCCACCACCGGCGAAGGTACACACACCCCTTACCCTCTCTATTTATGCCTAAGACCCTATGCCATGTTTATTAGTTTTAGTCGAACCCTGCTAGACCTAGCCTAGTGATCTACTCTAGTTCTATCAATGGTATCAGAGCACCTAGACTTAGGCTAGCTAGGGTTTTTTAGGCGTCGGACCCCTTGATCTGACGCCATTGTTGCGTTTCTAAGTGCCTTAAGCGCCATATATGCACTTGCATTACTCTGTTAAACCCTAAGAACACACTAAGAACAAGACTCAATAACCCCTCTTAGCCTCGGCTAAACCCTAAGGAAAACCCTAAGGACCCCCCTGTTGGCTTCGGGTAAACCCTAAGAAAGCAAAAGAAATCCCCAAATCCCCTAAGAGACCCCTCGGGTAAGAACACAGAAGAGTAAGAACAACAAGAAAAAATCAGAAGTTAGGGTTAGGGTTTCGAAACCCTAACCCTAGTTTTTGGGGGGGCCCGGGAACTCACTGTGGGTCGTCGCGCCGCCGCTCGCCGTGGATGCGACCGCACCGCCGCTCGCCGGTGGCCGTACCGCGCCGCTGCTCGCCGGGGCCGGCGAACCCTCTCGGGTTGCTAAGACCGACCGCCGCGGGCTAGCTCGACGGAGCCCCGCTCACCCTCAGGTGAGCGCGGTGCTCCGGCGAGCTAGCCGGTGGCGGCCGACCGCTGGTGGCCGCCGCGCCGCTTCGCTCTCGCGCCGCTCCCGCACGGGACCGGGGGAGGGGAAATGGGGTTTAGGTTTAGGGTTTTCGTGTCGGGGCTTTTATTCGCCCGATCTCAGCGCCTGGCCGTCGGATCAGATCCGACGGCCAGGATTCAACGGACCAAAACCGGCCTAGTCGGGGGAGCCAAATCCTGGCCTAGGCCCAGGTTGCGCGCGCGCGCGTGGAATTCCTGGCCTGGGCCCAGGACTCAGTCGGCCTGCCGCCACGCGCGGTTCATGGGCCAGGCCTTGCACTGTTGGGCCAAAATTCATTTTTCTTTTTTCTGGAATTAAGAAATTAATTTCTGTTTTAATTATTTCTCTGGAAAATAAGAAAATTGCCCAAAAATCAGATAAAATTAAGTTTGATGCGAGAATAATTTTGTAAATTTCATCACATTCAGTAGTATTATTCTGAATTTTATGAGAATTTTTAGAGCATTTCAATGATGTTTTCTGATTTTTATAAGACCAACGTCTTATTTAAATTAGAGAATAAAATTTATTAAGTCATTAAAAATTCAGAATAATTTTTCTACTGAGTTCTTTATGCTGATTAAACATATGCTATAATTTTTTTTTAAGTCTTCCGCTGTGCTACCACATGTTTAATCAAATATTATGTTCATCCACTTTATTAAGTTTATATTTTTTTTGTCGATTAAATTTGAACCAACGAGATAATTTAATTGACGAAATAAAAGTTTATTTTAGTCATTTTGCATAGTAATTTTATCTCCTGACCAACGTTGGTGATAAAATCACTGTGTGTTTTGAGATGAATTGATTCTATTTCTGCCCAACGGTGATGTAGAATTAATTCCTATTTATTGAGTTTTTCACATGTTGATTTGACCAACGTTAAATTAGCATGTCTCATTTATGCCTGTAATTAACCCCTTTTGACTATCAATTTTTATCAGGCAACTTACTTGCTCAAATGAACAATATTGAGAAACTCAGAGGGGACAACTATGGATCTTGGCGAGAGGGTCTGTTGATCGCTCTCGCCATCTTAGATGTGGATCTTTCCTTGCAGGAAGAATGCCCAGTTGAGCCCACTGAGCCAGTGATGCTCACTAGTGAGACAGCTGACGCATTTGCCGCGCGTGAGAAGGATTTTGCCCCTATAAGAATGAAGTATGACATTGCGTACAATAAGTGGAAGCACTCGAACAGAAAATGTTTGATGATCATTAAGAAGTCCATTTTTGAGCCAATCAGGAGTTCAATCCCTGATTGTGAGACAGCCACTCAGTACCTGAAGAGGGTTGATGCTCAGTTTGCTGGTTCCTCAAAGGCTGCTTGCGCCTCCACAATTAAGAAATTTATCAATGAGAAATACCGTGGTGGAGGCGTTAGAGACCACATCCTTAGAATGAGCAACTGGGCTGCTAAGCTAAAGACTATGGAGTGCGCAATGACAGATAATTTTATAGTTCATGTCATCATGAGCTCACTTAGCAAGGACTTCGAGCATTTCGTTATCAACTACAATTCTCTGCTAGAAGTATGGACTTTTGACAAATTAGTGTCCAACTGCGTTCAGGAGGAAGAACGCATTAAGGAGGCTCGAGGTGGTGATTCAGTTCACCAGATTCAAGATAAGGGGAAAAAGATATTTACCCCTAAGAAAAATACTAAGACCTTTAAGAGAAAGGGAAAGGCGCCTAAGGACAATGATGTCCCTCAAGGCGTCTGCAGGCACTGTAAGAAGGAGGGACACCACATGAAGGACTATGTGGATTTCCTCAAGTGGATGCACAAACACGTTAACGATGAAATTACTTGTATAGATGAATCCTTGTATTTAGATTATTCTACCAACACCTGGTGGATTGACTCAGGTGCAACTGTTCATGTTGCCAATTCTTTACAGGGATTCGCTACAACGAGAATTTTGGAAAGAAACGAAAGAACAATTAGAGTGGCGAATGACATCGAAGTAGAAGTTGAAGCCATTGGAAATCTCCCTTTAGAATTTAAGAATGGCTTTGTAATTCTTTTGCGCGATGTACTCTATGTTCCTTCGATGCGCAGAAACTTGATTTCTGTTTCTTGTTTAGTTAATAATGGGTACGATTATCATTTTGGCGACATACAATGTTCTATTATTTATGATAATAAAGTTGTGGGTCTTGCCTTCGAGCATGACAAACTTTATCTTTTGTCCTTAAGTGATTCAGTAAATACTATTAGTGAGACAGTATCGTCTAGTAAAACAAATAAGCGTAAGAGAATTAACGACGTGTCTTCGAAATTATGGCATTGTCGCCTAGGCCATATTTCGAGGGGAGGATTGAATGTCTAGTTAAGGAGACAATTCTTCCGCCTTTAGAATTCGCAGTCTTAGATCAATGCATCGATTGCATTAAAGGCAAATACGTCAAACAAATTAAGAAAGATGCAAAGTGAAGCACAGGAGTTTTAGAAATTATTCATACGGACATTTGCGGTCCTTTTCCTGTGACGTCTGTAGATGGATATGATTCATTCATAACATTTACAAATGATTATTTGCGCTATGGTTATATTTATCCAATTAAAGAACGATCAGAAGCCTTGGATAAATTTAAGATATTTAAGGCTGAAGTAGAAAATCAGCATGATCTAAAGATTAAGATAGTGAGATCTGACCGTGGAGGGGAGTACTACGGTCGTCATACCCCGTATGGCCAAGTTCCTGGACCTTTTGCAAGGTTTCTACAGGAAAATGGTATAGTCACCCAGTATTCTACACCGGGTGAACCACAGCAAAATGGAGTGGCAGAAAGGCGCAATCGCACCTTAATGGACATGGTAAGAAGCATGTTAAGTTATTCCACTCTACCGGTTGGTTTATGGATGGAGGCATTAAAAACCGCCATTCATATTCTTAATCTGGTTCCGAGTAAGTCGGTGCCCAAGACACCGTATGAATTATGGACTGGACGAGAACCCTCTAAATTATTTTAGAGTATGGGGATGTCCAGCTGAAGCTAAAGTATTTAACCCAAATATTGGTAAGTTAGATCCTAAGACAGTGAGTTGTCATTTTATTGGCTACCCAGATAAGTCTAAGGGTTTCCGTTTCTATTGTCCTGGTAGACATACCAAGTTTGTAGAAACGAGACACGCGGTCTTTTTAGAAGACGCTATGATCAGGGGGAGCACGGTATTGAGAGAAATTAGCCTTGAAGAGAAGCGGGTCTGTGCACCCACTCCTATGATTCAAGAGCCAATTCTTCATATACCTGTGATAGCACCTATCTGTCCAGCACCTGAAGTTGGACCTTCATTAGCGACACCTGTTGTTCATGAGGTACCTGTTATTCAGGAGCATGTAGTTCCAGTTGTTGCTAATGAAGAACAAGAAGAACAACCCCCTCTTTTAGAAAATAATGTTCCAGTTGAGGAGGACATCATAGAAAATGATGTACCAATTCAAGAAGACATTAGAAATAATGTACCAATTCAAGAAGACATTAGAGATGATGATATCCCAGTTCAAGAGAACGTTAGGAGATCACAAAGAGTAAGAAGATCAGCTATTCCTGATGACTATGAGGTTTACATGAGTGAATAAATTCAAATGGAGGGCGATCCCGCCTCTTTTGAAGAAGCTATGAGAGGCCCTCACTCTTCTAAGTGGCTTGAGGCCATGGAGGATGAGATGAGGTCTATGAGTACCAACAATGTTTGGAAATTAGAAGAAATTCCCAAAGGAGCCAAAACAGTAGGCTGCAAATGGGTCTACAAGGTCAAACGTGACTCCCAAGGGAATATAGAAAGATTTAAAGCCAGACTTGTTGCTAAAGACTTCACTCAAAGAGAAGGAATAGATTATAATGAGACATTTTCTCCTGTCTCATCTAAGGATTCATTTAGAATCATTATGGCTTTAGTGGCACATTATGACTTAGAGCTACATCAGATGGATGTAAAGACGACATTTCTCAACGGGGATCTAAATGAGAATGTCTATATGGCACAACCCAAGGGTTTTGTCATAAAAGGGAAAGAAAATTTGGGATGCCATTTAACTAAGTCCATTTATGGTCTTAAACAGGCCTCTAGGCAGTGGTATCTCAAATTTGATGAGACAATTAGAAAATTTGGGTTTAAGGAGAATGAAGAGGACAATTGCATTTATGCTAAGTTCAAGAATGGGAAATTTATTTTCGTAGTCTTGTATGTGGATGACATCCTACTAGCAAGTAGCGATGTTAATCTACTATTAGAGACCAAGAAGTTTTTGTCCTCTCATTTTGACATGAAGGATCTTGGAGAAGCTTCATATGTATTAGGAATCGATATTCTTCGAGATAGAACTAAGGGGGTATTAGGATTATCACAGAAGGCATACTTAGAGAAAATACTGAGAAAATATAGTATGCATTACTGTAAGCCTTCACCTGCTCCAATAGTCAAGGGTGATAAGTTTGGGAATTTTCAGTGTCCCAGGAACCAATATGAGATCGATCAAATGAAATCGGTTCCATATGCTTCTGCTGTCAGAAGCTTAATGTATGCTCAAGTATGTACTCGCACTGACTTAGCTTTTGCCACCGGGATGCTTGGCAGATATCAGAAAAATCTAGGCATAGATCACTGGAAAGGAGTTAAGAAAGCCTTGCGATATGTGCAAGGCACAAAAGGACTCATGCTAACATATGAGAGAACAAATAACCTTGAAATAGTAGGTTATTCAGACTCAGATTTTGCGGGATGTGTGGATACTGAGAAGTCCACATCAGGTTATATATTCACACTCGCAAAAGGAGCTGTGTCGTGGAAAAGCTCCAAGCAAACTGTGACAGCATCTTCCACAATGTATGCCGAGTTTGTAGCATGTTATGAGGCCACCGGACAGGCACTATGGTTTAAAAAGTTTATTCCCGGTTTAAGAGTGGTCGACAGCATTGAAAAGCCACTTAAGTTATACTGCGACAATGAGCCAACAGTATTATACTCCCATAACAACAAGAAGAGTGGTGCTGCCAAACACATCAATATTAAGTACTATGTTGTTAAGGAGAAAATCCAAGATCACACTATAAGTCTAGAGCATATAAGTACCAAGCGCATGCTTGCGGATCCGCTCACAAAAGGCTTACCACCCAACGTGTTCAGAGAACACTTAACCGGTATGGGTTTAAAGGAAAGCCTATGATCATTGGATTTATAAGGGTCCAAAATAAGTTTAGAAACTATTTCAAAGTAGTGAAATGTGTTGTAACTGTTGAGTCACGTAGTACGTAACTGACTATTGTGATGCATCATGATCTATGCATTGATCTATAATGAGATAGAGGTAATGTTAAGTTAAGTTAAGAATTAAGTCGAGATCTAGGGAGAGAATGTTAGGATAAGATCTCGGAGGAGAGGGGGCCGAGTCCCTCTCCTCCATGCGCGCTTAGCTCGGACCCCTAACAAATCCCTCCTGGTCTCACTCGCGCCCTGATCGGGGGCGCCCCAACCAACTCATGGTTGAGGGGCCCCTGCCGCTAGTGCAATATATATAAGGGGGAGGGCTCAGGATGCAAAGGTTGATCTTTGCATGCCCAAAACTCCTCCCCTACATCCCTAGACCCGATCTACTCTTGCGCTAAGCGGCGGGAAGCTTCCCTCGCCGCACCTACGTCATGGCTTCGTCGTCATCACCTTCGGTCGTCACCGGCGAAGGTACACACACCCCTTACCCTCTCTGTTTATGCCTAAGACCCTATGCCATGTTTATTAGTTTTAGTCGAACCCTGCTAGACCTAGCCTAGTGATCTACTCTAGTTCTATCACTTTGAACTGTGCTCCGATATCCCTTCAAAGCCTTGAGCCTCGAGGTCCCCCTTCGCAACCCTCTGTTTCGGAGATCACTTCGGTTTGAAACCTCCGGCCCATACTTTGATACAAAGTTCTAAATATCGTAAGGAACATTTCGGCATGAAGATCAACCAGAGGCCTTCGCCCCTGGTACTTACACATGTATTTACATAAGAGTTTATCTTTTGCTCCTACGGCAGTTGTAAGTAAAGGGTAAACTGATTTTTTTCCTATTGTATTTTGCTTATAAATACTGGACATCTCCATTGTAACAAGGACAAAGGTAGAGAATATGAAAATCACTGTGAACTGGACATAAAATTATTATCCGATTATTATCCCTTTTAGAGTCCGAATATATCATTTGCAATTAGTAACCCTTCGAGGCTAACAAATCTTTTTAGCATAGATTTTATGTTACAACAATAAAAATCTAATAAATTTGTGTAATCCAACTTTTTTCATAAATGAGGTCGCGTGGGCATCATGTATAAATCCGCGAGCTGGACACCACATCCTAACTTCCAAAGCTGTAACACGAACGAATCCTCTTTCGGCACCGATCGATCTCTCTTTCTGTGTTCCAAAGTTGCACAGAACAGGTGCTCTCCTAAGCAGAGCAGTGGCTAACCGCGTACGCGGACGTATGCACACGGCAGACTTTGGAAAGTACCGCGAATATATACGAGGCATATGTGATATGTGGCGATGCTGTCACGCAGATCTTTTCTTTGTTAGGATGCGGCTCCGGTGACGTGAGATCTGCGAGACATCTGGGTGCAGATCGTCCCCAGTACGACGTACTGCCGGGACTGTATGTCCATGTGTATTCTAGCTAGTGTCCAGCTTAATTTGGCAGTAGTTTCTCCTGCAAATTTTACTGTCTTTTCGAGTTTTCTCTCAACACATGTACGTAGCAGTCGAGACAATGTTCATGAGACACTCACGGTGACGTACAAATGAGTAATCGGGTTGTTTGGTAGTGAGCAACGTGCGTGGAAGCTAGCTGGTTGCTAACCGATATATAGGATAGGAGGAAGGTCACGAGAAGAGATAAGGGATCGTCGATACAGAATGCACGGACACGATCGAGGACCGAGAAACGCATCGAAATGATTGGGGAATCTTGTCTTGCAGGTCCGATGAGTGGATTGAAGAACCGGCTTTCCATCATGTCGCGGAATCTCATAGAGATCGAGTTTCTCATCATACATTCATACTATACTACTGTTCTTTTTTTTTACTTGTGTTCTACTTCTTGGAGAGAGCACGTCCTAAAAAGAGGCCTATTGGACACTGTAGTAGTATACAATTTGACGGCAAAGGTCGGGAAAGCGTCGAAAGTGTGAGCCGGAAACGCTAGAAACAAAGCCCTAATGAGGCCTATACTTTACTATGGAGTTACTTTGGCTAAAGATGGATGCTTGTCACGATCCCATCGATGGGTTTGGAAGAATCCAAAGGCAAAGCCGCCCGGCGGGGGGCAAGAATCGGCGCCAAACGAGTAGCGGCCAGGGGGAAGAGGACGGCGCGGCGGCCTTTGCCGCGGGTGTGGTTTCGGCTATTTTGAGGCGAGGCGAGGCGAGGCGAGTCGGCTCGTGCGCGCGCCCGGCACGGCGATTGCGCGTTGTCGGACGAGCAGCGCGCCCGGGCCGCTGTGGCTACGATCGGCTGGTCTCCTCGCCTTAGCGATCGCGACGGCGCCCCTCGGCCACTAGTGTTAGAGGCAGCAGAACGGCAGTGTCCCTCTTGATTTACGTCCAGAATGGCACTACTGTTCTGTGGCAACTCACGGGGTCACGACGACAGTAGCCTTGCTGATATTTTGCTGTCGTCGTTACGTCTTCATTCATTCAGGATAGCAATCACAAAGCCCCGGGAAACCAACTACCATGGACCACGACGAGCAACGACCTGTCACTCAGTCAGGCCGCCATGTTGCGCGTACGGACGCCGCCGAGGCTACGAGCTGGGAACTGTTCCGGTGGACCCAGGCCCACGTTACGAACGCAGAGTTGCAGATAACAAGTTAAAAATTGGGCCGGCACCCTGCTTACTGGCCTTGGAGTGAGTTGGGCTCGGTCCAGTGGTCTTACCAGTACGAGGCCCTGGATGCAGGGATAGCTAGGCGTACTCAAAAGTCGAAACGGTCGAGCTGTAGTTCGCCCACGCCGAGCCGATCACCCCACCGTGACACGGTGAAACTTCACGTGCCGGTCCGAGAATGCCAGCCTCCCACCCCGCGCGCGCGAGCGCGGCCACATGCATGAGCACGGGCACGGGCACAGCGCGGCCACACCTCCCTCCCGGCTCCCGCGTCGTCGCGAAGCGACCTTGGAATGGTACGTGACGCATCGCCTCATCGGTTCGTTGCACGGACACGGCACGTCTCGTACTAGTTGCCGGCATATACAAGGACTAATCCCGTCAACGTATATAAAAACCATTTCCCTAGAATCTCTCCAAATGACTCTTTCACGTTTTCCCTCTGATCGAGCGTTACACCTCGAAGGCCTCCCTCGTCTCTGTCTCGCTGATGCCCCATCTGCATGTGGCAGTCTCTGAGCCGTCCATCCGGACGGTGCAGCGTTCAAAGCCCTCCACTTCAAAGTGGGATTCACCATCCCACGTTCTTCTTTTGGCATCATTGAATTTAGGACATGTTTGGAACCTCTAAAGCTAATTATTAGCTAGCTAATAATCTATTAGTTGGATTGGGTCAGCTAATTATTAGCTAGCTAATTATTAGCTGGAGGTTGTTTGGAACCCCTAGCTAATTCTTTGGTTGTTAGAGCTAATTGACCATAGTGCCCCTGGAACAAGTTCATGATTTCTTTGAATGATAGCTAGTACATTCGTGCTGTACTCTTCCTCATCCCCGAAGAAATCCATTGCCAGGTGCTGCGAGTTGAAGCTGGGCGGCGGCGCGATTTGAAGCAGGCGGTGTCGGCGTGATTTAAAGCAGGGCGACGCGATTAGAAGCAGGACAACGGCACGATTCGGTGGTGGATGGCCGTGCGCTGGCTGGTTGTGGAGGGCGGCGACGCGACTGGGATAGACGGGAGGGCGGCGTGTGATGGATCGAATGCGAGAAGTGCTTTCTATAACGTGGAGGAGAGGGGGGGAGGAGAGAGGGCAGGGGTAGAATGGACAATAGCCAACAATTAGCTGGGATTAACTGGGTTAGACCAGCTAATGGGATTATTGTTATCTGGAGGTTGGCTAATAATTAGCTGAGATATTAGCTGCCCTGTTTGGAACCTCTATAGCTAATTTTAGCAGCTAACAATTAGCTCTAGAGGTTCCAAACAGGGCCTTAGATTGGACGGTTTCGAAAGAACGACGCGTAAGGCTAACAATTTATAGAGGATCTCATTTAACTAATTGAACCTACCACTTATTTATTTTACTGCATAAAAAAGCTTGTTTGACATAGAAAAGCTTGTTTGAGTTAGATTAAGTGACGTACAATATGTTTATAACTTTAATTTCTGTGTAAATCGTGATCGCGTGGAACCGTGAACTACTAACTATTATGTGCATTGAAGTACTGTTATTTTTGTTTGTATTTCAGCCTATTTTTATGTTTTTGATCAATCAATCAAACGAGAATGGTTGCTGCATTTTTCAATTCATAGTATACATTAGGGCTGTGAAATTTGAGGGAAGCGGTACCTTCGTCTAGTCCGTGTTTATTAATTTATAGTACCAATAGCCGGTACTGTGGCACTTACAAATAATACCGTGCGATCAGCACTTCCAGCCGGCTGCACACAACAACCTCCCGTGCATGCGCTAACAAGCTTCTCCAGTACATGTGCTAGTCGTTCCTCCATGCATGCTTTATCTCATGCGATCGGAAGAGCCTAAACAACTTTATATTCCTATCATTGCATGCAGCACGGAGGTCTCTAACAACCAGCTGAAAGCCCTGATTGCATGGCTCGAATTACATAAAATATAAACTTTATTTAATACTCCCCCTCAATCGCAACATCCCATGTTGAGATTGAACTTGAAGTTTTCCAGTTTCCGCACTGGTAGAACTTTAGTAAACCCATCTGCAACTTGATTATCTGTGTTGACAAATTCTATCTCCAATAATTTTTTGTTGAACTCTCTCACGCACAAAATGATAGTCAATCTCAATATGCTTTGTCCTGGCATGAAAAATTGAATTAGCTGATAGATACTTTGCACCTAAATTATCACACCATAATTTAGCAGCGGGAGGATTTGGAATTTGCAACTCAGATAATAAAGATTGAATCCACATAATTTCAGCCGTTGTGTTTGCCAAGGCTTTATATTCTGCTTCAGTGCTTGACCTTGATACTGTAGCTTGTTTCTTTGCATTCCATGAAATTAAGTTATCTCCTAGGAATATTACAAAACCTCCTGTAGATCTTCTATCATCCACGCTACCAGCACAGTCTGCATCTGAGTATCCGCTGACCTGCATTGATTTAGATTTATTAATTTTGATACCAACTTGCGTGCACTGTTTTATGTACCTGAGTATCCTTTTCACCGCCACCCAATGAATAGTAGTAGGCGTATGAAGAAACTGGCAAACTTTGTTTACCGAAAAAGCAATGTCTGGCCTTGTCAGAGTTAAATACTGTAATGCACCCACAATACTTCTATAATTTGAGGCATCATTTTCTCCTAATACATCTCCTTCATGAACATATAATTTTTCACTAGTTGAGAGAGGTGTATTCATAACTTTACACTCTGACATGTTAACCTTTTTAAGCAGATCATTAGCATACTTGCCTTGGCTTAGTACAATCCCACTTGCAGTTTTATTAACTTCAATACCAAGAAAGTAATGTATCTCTCCCAAGTCTTTTAAAGCAAACTCTTTCTGAAGATCTTTCAAGAGAGCTAGTACTGCATCCTGTTCAGAACTTGCAACAATTATGTCATCAACATATATAAGCAGAAAAATGATGTTGGACCGGAAACGACGACCAGAGAGGGGTGAATGGGAGCTTTTAAAATTTCAGGCTAAAAACAGTCTTCTGTTTTAATTCAGTCTACTGCGGAATAGGCTTCGAACACACCCTTCGTAGTTCAGGTTCAGAGGTATTTGATGGCTCCGAACACAGGCTTCGCAAGGAGTAAAAGTCCGAAGTCAAGCAGACTTCGCTCCACCCACAACCCCGAAAAACAACTCTGCTAAGTCAGTGCAGGCTCCGCACACAGAGTGCTTCGAGCAGGCTTCGCACTTCAACCTTCGCAAGAGTGGACTACCCTCTGAGAACTTCGACCAAATACTTAGCGACAGCAACTGGTGCTGGGCTTCGTACTTCGAAGGTCTAAACGCACACTAAACAGACTTCGCTAGGGGCTTAGACACGGGAAGGAAACGGGCTACGATCAGGGCTTCGCTAGTAAACAGCGAGGTCTAGCCTCCAGTTACACAGAGCGAAAACACACTGAAAAAGCACACTTCGCACAAAACACACTTCGCCTAGACAGGCTTCGGTGCACTACTACTAGCGAGGTATGCAAACAAGCTCAAGCAGAAACTTAACACAGAAGCAGGGCCTCACCCCCGAGGACTTCGTCTCGGAGTACCTTCACCCGGAGCCACGCTCCGCACTTACTGCCTTCACCTAGCGCACCTCGACCCGAGGACCGACCTCGACCCCTTCGCAGCCTTCGTGACGAAGCTCCCCGCTCCACTGGCATCAAGCCTCCCGCTTGACCCAGGTTTACCTGCTACGAACCGTCCGTCGCCTCCGAAGTCCCCTGCGCACCACAGACAAGCAGACAAGTGTATCCAGTACTCCGGAGACCTCTCCGGGTTAGCAACCTTCGGCACACCCTCTAGTGTACCGCCCAAAGTACCGAGACCTTCGGTACAATCCAGTCATCGTGTGCTGTCGGACCCCTCCGACTGGCACACTCCGCTGCAACAGCTGCAGCAACCAAAACCACCGAAGCCTTCGGTGAAACAGCCTCCGAACACCTTCGGAGGTCCAACCTCCGAACCCCTTCGGAGGTACCTCTTCGAACCAGAGGTTAAACTCTGTCAATCACTCATCACAGACTCCGAAACCAACCCTTGGTTTCTCAATCTCCCCCTTGATGAGTGCATTGACAACCAAATTCAAGTTCAAGAAAATTTAAAGAATTTCAGCACACAGGTGACCATAAAAACTCAGAAACGAGCCAAATCATGTCACTTGACAAAAGAATTTTCCTCCCCCTTTTCAAAAGAGTAAAAGCCCTTCGGAAAATCTCCCCTTTTTCAAGATAAAAACTCCCCCTGAGTAATTTAATTGTACCCCCTTGCAATAGAGAACTCAAAAATTTCTCCCCCTTTGGCAATGCAAGCATCAAGGAGCATGTAAAAGATGCATTGCTTGGAAATGAGCAGAATTGCAAAGACATACAAAGCAAAAATATGCCAACAGTAATACCAATGATCATGGGCTCAACTCAATTTAACATTCTCTAAAAACATGATGACAACATGTGATTTTATCATTTTTTTTGAAATAAAAGCATCACCACTTAGTCAAGGAAACTAGACAAGTAAAAGCAGGGACTGCGCAAAGCTAGTCAATTTCTACTCTAGACAGACAAGTCCAGTTCAAATGGAGCAATGAAAGCAAACTTGATGATCAATGAATTTTGTTGTTCTTTTCTTAATGCCAGGGGTTATTTGTTTGTCCACCTTATACTTTCCAATCAGGCCAAGCCTAGGCATAAAAGCCATCAGAAGCTTAAGGCAATGATTTTGGCAGACACTACACTATTCCAGTTCAGACCAATGTGCAATGGTAAGCAGTCTAGAATAGAGTAGTGCGACAAACAAACCCACCTGGATCTTTTAACTTGAAGCATGTAAATCATGGATTTTTGAATTTTGATTAAATGAATAATTTGTTTAGCATTTTATGAATATCCATGAATATGTAGAACAATTTTTCAAGTTGCACAAATTAGCATCCAGAGAAAAGGTGTCTTGCTATCAAGCAGATAAAAGATAACTAAAACAGTCCTGCCTATACATGCTTGATACAAGATTGAGCAGTGAGCATGATTTGAGTTTGGAAAGAAAACATCATGCACATTAATGTTTCAGATAAATTAAAAAGAGCTGAGCTGTCATGATTTCATGAATTAGAATTGGGCATATAAGTGCAACAGATGTAAATGCAATTTCACACATGATGAGCATATGCATGATAATTAAAAACAGCTCCCCCTCACAAAATGTCGTAAGGGTGACAAATACCAAGTTCCCCACGCAAGTAGGCAAAACGCGAAGCATCGAGGGGTTTTGTGAAAATATCGGCTAGCTGGTGTTGGGTATCAACATATTGAAGTTCAATATCACCCTTCTCATTGTGATCTCTGAGAAAATGATATCGCACATCAATGTGTTTGGTTCTAGAGTGCTGAACCGGGTTGTTTGCAATACAAATAGCACTAGTGTTATCACAGAAAAGTGGAACACTCTTATAATCTAACCCGAAACCCCGCAAAGTGGAAACCATCCACAGAATCTGAGAGCAACAGCTAGCTGCAGCAACATATTCGGCTTCAGCTGTCGATTGTGCAACACTAGACTGTTTGCGGGAAGACCAGCAAACGAGTGATGTACCCAGAAAATGACAAGTACCAGAGGTACTCTTTCTATCAATCCTACACCCAGCAAAATCCGCATCGGAATAACCTCGAAGACATAAAGAGGAAGACGCTGAATACCATATGCCGAACTCAAGGGTATGTTTGAGATACCTTAGAATGCGCTTTACCGCTTGGCGGTGCGAAGCTCGTGGTGAAGCCTGAAAACGAGCGCACAGACACACTGCGAAGTGTATGTCCGGCCTCGTAGCAGTCAAGTAGAGAAGGGAGCCGATCATGCTTCGGAACTCCTTCTGATCTACGGCTTCTCCATCTTTGTCAGGATCCAATGCTACAGATGTAGCCATTGGAGTGGCGAGTGGCTTCGCATCGGCCATGTCGAATTTCTTGAGCAGGTCCTTGGTGTACTTCGTCTGGTGGACAAAAGTACCTTGTTTGCCTTGCTTGATTTGCAAACCAAGGAAAAAGGTGAGTTCACCCATCATGGACATTTCAAACTCCCTACTCATGGCATCTGCAAACTCGGCAACCAAAGCATGAGAAGAGCCACCAAAGATGATATCATCCACATAAATCTGAACTAGGAGGAAATCTTTGCCATGCTTGAGAGTGAACAGGGTTTTATCAACAGAGCCCATCAAATACCCCCGCTCAAGCAGAAAAGACTTAAGTCTGTCATACCAAGCCCGAGGGGCCTGCTTGAGTCCATAAAGAGCCTTATGAAGTTTAAGAACTTTATGTTGGTACTTGGGGTTTTCAAAACCTGGGGGTTGTTTTACATAAACATCTTCGCCTATGAAACCATTAAGAAAAGCACTTTTGACATCCATTTGATAGAGTTTGAATCCCCGGGATGTCGCAAAGGCAAGCAAAATCCTAATGGCCTCAAGACGAGCAACAGGTGCAAAAGTTTCAGTAAAATCAATCCCTTCTAATTAAGAATAACCCTGAGCTACAAGTCTAGCCTTGTTTCTAACTATAGTCCCATCCTCCCCTTGTTTGTTTTTGAAAATCCATTTTGTTCCAATGAAATGAACATTTGGTGGAGGATCAACTAATGACCAGACTTGGTTTCTCTCAAAATTTTCAAGTTCTTCATGCATGGCATTGATCCAACTAGAATCAGAAAGTGCATGACTAACATCTAAGGGCTCGAAAGAAGCAACAAAAGCGAAATCAATGAAATGAGCATGAGAACGTGTTACCCTTTGATCAAGCTCACCAATGATCTGCTCGGGAGGGTGCATCCTTTGAACATGATGTGGAGCCTCGCGGCGGGATGCAGTCTCCCCCTCAACTTGTGCGTTGGAGTGGTCCAAGATGACCGATGTCGAGGTAGTTGCTTCAGGACCTTGTGCCGAAGTGGTTGAAGCGGGGTCAACTTCGGGGGTTGATGTCGAGGGTAGTAGGGGTTCATCCTCGAAATCTCCGGGATCTTCTTCTTCGAAGATGGTCTGTTCCATGTCGTGTTCATTTGCCTGTTCAAATGCAGAACTAACAGAGGGGGTTGATTCATCAAAAGTCACATCACATGACTCGATGACAGTGTTAGTCTCCAAGTTATAAACACGATAAGAATGACCATGTGTAGTGCTCCAAGTTATAAACACGATAAGAATGACCAAGTTAGAAATGCTTTGAAACAGTAATGGGCTCCCTCCCCTCCCTTCTCTCTCTCCCGGCCGGCCTAGCCCATCACCCACGCTCGCCTTAGGCTGACAGCCTGGTCCCACCTGTCGGCGCCGAATGCCTCCCCTCGCGCACGCGCTCGACGTCACGGCCCCACCCGTCAGCCGCCTCCCTCGCTCGTTCGCGCTCACTGGCGTGTGGCCCCCGCCTGTCAGATCCGTCGTCCCCGCGAGATCCGCCCCCAAATCGCCCCCCCTCACCGGCCGACGCCATTACTCGCCTCGGATCCCTTGCCCCCGACCCCCTCCCCTCGAATTAAGCCCGACAATCAAACCCCCGCGTTCCGGTGACCGTTTCCCCCCATTAAACCCGACCGATTCGCGTCCAGGTTCGATGAACCGCGTTCAACCCGAGCTCGCCGGCGTCAAAGCGCATTTATCCCCGGCCACCGTCGATTGCGCCCTCCCTGCCCCCGCCGGTACCCCTATATAAACCACGACCCTCCACCGCATTCGGTTCACGCATCCAATTGCACTCAGACCAAGCCGAGCGCCCACACTTCGCCTTTTAGCGCAATCCCCCTACTTCGCCTCCAGCCACCGCTCGCCGTCGCCTCGGACCGTCCCCGTCCGTGCCTCCGCCACCGTCGTGACCGCCGGGACCTCACCGACCTCAGCCACCACTCCGTCGACGACGAACCTCGCCGGATCGCCGTCGCCACCAAGGACCCGAGCACCTTCGCCGCCTCCGCTCATCGCCGGCCTCACCCCGTCGACCTTTTCTCACCGCTGAGGTACCCTCGTGATCCCCGTAGCACCCTCTTTCCATTTTAGGCCTTATATTCGACCGCCATAGCTCGTCGTGGCCCCTGGCCCGCTCGCCGTCGCCGGAGAAGAAGACCGCCACGGGTCGAGTACCCGTGCCGTGTCAGATTCGATCCGCGCCGTGCGATCTGGATCTAACGGTACTGATTTAATCCCTCGTGCGGTTTAATCGTCGCCGTTGGATCTGTGCGAAGGGGTACGTTTTAATCTCGTGCGTCCGTTAGTTTTAAAACCCCGCATCGCATCTAAGCCGTCCATCACGTACCGGTTCAAACGTTTTAATCCTGGTCGTCCACGTCACTTTAACTCCCCCGCCTCGTCCTCACGCGTTGGATCTGGATCCGACGGTCCAGATCGACCCGGTGCACGCGCACAGTGTGCGGGTTCACCGTGGGCCTGGCTCACCGTGGACCCGAGGGGTTTAAAAATTGAAAATGAATTTCAGAAATACTTTTAAACTTGTAAAATTCATATCTGGTGCATTTGAACTCTAAAAATTGCCATTCCAATTTCATAAAATTCATAATATTATTCTCTACATGTTTATGCAATAAAAACAGTAGGTTTACTTTGACTTTTTCATGTTTATTTAAATAAATATTCAGATGCCCTTAGAATTAAAATATGAATTCAAATATTTAAACTTCAGAAAAATTTATATTTATTCCTTTTCTGTTCATGTACTGTAAACCACTAAATTAACATGGACCCTTCATTTTAAAATTTACCAGGAAATTTCATAGGAGGCTATTCACATTTAAACACCCCTTTCTAAAAAGGACAACTTTTTAATTCCTTTAAAATTTATTTATGAAATAAACCACAGAACCTTAACAATTGAATTTATTTTATTTTTAATCAAACCAACCTTAACTTATGTGCTTATAATGTAATGTTGTATTGTTTGATTGAATGTTGTGTTCTTTTTATTTTACTTTACTATATCAAAAAGACTACGACGCCGTCGAGGAGCCGGAGTACTTCCCTGAAGTCCCTCCCTCTCCCTTTGCTGAACAAGGCAAGTCACCAAACCAATCTTTTGAGCATATTGAACCCATGTTTGATTAAACTATCGCTAAAACACATAGGTTATATATGCATTAGTCAAATGAACCCTTACAATATATTTATTTAGGATCCCCCGACCTTGATGTGCAACCCAAGCCATGCTCTCTAGCCTAAACTCCTTGTCACCATATGATAAATGTTATTAGCTAGTGTCCAATGTATTGACACGATCGCTATAGGATAAAAATGAGTCGTAGTACATGGTTCTACTATATGATTCCCATTGTTTCTTATCTATGGAATTCTGTCGGTGTTGGAGTTGTGGTTGTGAGTGAATGCATGGTGGGTTTCGGGTGCGAGCTAGGGCATTGGTCGGTAGCACTCGGGGCACTATAAGGACCGGTCTGAGGGATCCGTTGCAATACACTTACGTACTAACCACAAGTCTAGTGGGTAAGTCCTAACTAAGGTATGGATTGTTCCAAACCGAGGCCACCATTTGGAGATGGGTCAAGTTGCACCTGCGGGTGACTTGTACCAATGTGGCGCAAAAGGGGGTGCGACGTTAGCCGGGATGCGGCCCGGCGCGCCGGCGAAACCTAGAGCGGGTGGTTATCGCTTGGAGCATTTTATGCCGAGGTGTTGGCACGAGTTCCCGTGGTATGGGTCATCTCGTTTGGGGTGAGTGCGTGCCTTGTGGGTACTGTAGTACATCTCTGATCAGAGTCTTAAATCTTTTCGAAAAGCCGAGCCCACGGTCAAGGGCGGGTTGCGTGACATCCCCCAGTTAGTTTACTTTGGATATGTATGTGCATGATGGATTGACATGTAAGGACTGTTGTGCGAGGAGGTAAAACGTACTCCTCGAGTTAGTTGATGTTGTTGATATTCTTGTTTACTTTTCCGCATGATTAAAATGTGATTACACTGAATGCAATAACTAAAACTGTACTTTTCCGCAATGTTAGCCATTACCCTTCCTTGTTTATTATCCTGCATTACTACTTGCATTTGCGGTGGCTTGTTGAGTACTTTTTGTACTCATACCCGTTGGACCCCACAGAGGATGCTTACTATGAAGACGGTCTGGAGTAGCAACCCAGTCGAGAAGAAGGATCCTGAAGGAGATGTTCGTCATGCCGCTTTCTAATTATTTTTATTACTGTTTTTACTAAAACTTTGATGTAATAAATATGGTCTGCGTACCATGGATATTGTCGTATGTACGTTGTCGCATGATGAACCTCTTGTATTATTGTTTTTCTTCTGAAATTCAATAATGTCTCGATTTGATAAATCGGGGCGCCACACAACCCAAATGACCCGCCCGCTGACAATAGGAACAATGAAAAACTCTCCTAGGGGCACTCTCATGGGTCTTAGGAGCAACTCTCACAGGCTCCTTGGGCTTCTGCTGAGTGGTTTTCTTGGGAGGTATTTTCTTGGCAGAAGGAGTGGTTTTCTTTTGAGTTCGGGTAGGCTTTTTGGCTGATGGAGTGTCTAACAGAGCTCTCTCTTTCTCTAGGGTAGTGGGAGAGGTAAAAACAGTTTTGTTTTCACTATCTGAAAGAATCCTCTCAAAACTCAAACCTAGAGCCAACCCTGCTCTGTCAGCACACATCTTGGTCTTGGCCAAGAGCAAATCCATCCTACCCTTTCCCTCAGTGCATTTGTTAACCACAGAAAGAAGGTATTCATTTTCAGTCATTAGGTTCTCAGCTCGCTCTCTAACAGTGCCTAGTTGGTCCTAAAGAGTAATGCACGTGTCACAAACAGGCTGCACATCCTTAGAACTACCGGCCCTCTCTAATCTAGCCTCTAAATCATGAACATGCTTATCACGTAAATTAATGCTCTCACGTAATAAAGAACAGTTCATGCATTCAATATTATCATGAGGTCTAGAATCAACCACCAAAAGCTGCTTCTGTGCAGTCTCAAGCTCAGAAAGAGTTTGAGCATGTACAGAACGCAACTGAGCAAGCTCACCCATGACAACAGTACAAGATTCACATTCAGCATCATTTACTTTAGACTTAAGCATGGCATACGCAGTAGAAACATATTCTAGCCTAAGTCTAAGGTCTTTTCTTTCTCTAGCGGCTTGCACAAGTAATCTATCCTGACCAAGAACTACTTCATTCAGCTCATCTAGTTTAATCGAAAGCTGGTCAGAGGACAGTGGTACCTCAGATGAGTCAAGCTCATCGCCGTTGTGATCGCTGTCGGCCATGAAGCAAAGGCCGGTGAAGTCTCGTCCCTTCTTGTCCTTCTTGTCCTCCTTCCTTGGGGACTCCTCCTCCTCAGAGCTCGACTCCTCAGTTGAGGAAGTGTCGATGTCGCTGAGAGCAGCAACAAAAGCTCTGGAAGCGGCTTTGGCTACTTTCTTAGCCACCTTGCCGCGCTTGCCCTTCACAAAGGGTTTCCTCTCCTTTTGTGGTATTTGGGGTGCTCACTCTCATCTCTCTTCTTAAGCTTAGGGCAATTGGCCTTAATATGAGAAGTGTCGCCACATTCAAAGCAACCACTAAAACCACTTCTCCTCTGATCCCATCTTTCATGATGGAAACGGGTGAACCTTCTGGCAATGAGAGCAAGCTCATCATCATCCAGAGTGTCCACCTGCTCCTTTGTGACGGAGACCAGGGAGGACAAAGCAAAACCATCTGCAAGAACACAAGTACCAGATGTGCTTGGTTCTGCAGCGGTGCCACGGCTAGTGCTAGAAAACAATGCCAATGGCTGTGGCAAGGAGTTTCTGTGCACCGCAAGAGATGCCTTGGCAATCTCTGTGGACTTCAGCTTGCTGAAGAGCTCATCACAGGTCAATGTATCATAACCTGCGGACTCCTCAATGCTGGATATCTTCACTTCCCATATGCTACGGTCAAGAGCATAGAGAAGCTTGATAGCCCTATCATGATCATTGTAAGCAAGCGTCCCGTTGGACCGCAAGTTACTCACTATCGCATCAAAGCGAGAAAACATGGCATCTATAGATTCACCAGGTGCCTGCACAAACAGCTGATACTGTTGATTGTATGTGCTTTGGCGCCTGGCCTTGATCTGTGTAGAGCCCTCATGAAAAATAGTGAGTGTTGTCAAAATTTCCCTAGCAGTCCTAAGGTGCTGCACCCTATCAAACTCACTCCAGCTCAAACCAATGAACAGTATATTCCTAGCCTTGGAGTTGGCATTATACTGATCTTTCTCTGTTTGAGAGGTGCGAGTCTCAGGGATGGAGTATTGTGAGTCCACAATCTCCCAAATTGCATTTCCTTGGCTTGGCAAGTAAGCCTCCATGCGCGCCTTCCAGTATGCAAAGTCAGTCCCATCGAACAGAGGAATTTTACTAACTCTGTCCATGTTGCCAAAAGATCACAAAACCGGTTAAGGTCAACTGGTGATCTTAACCCGCTTTGATAACAATTGTTGGACCGAAAACGGCGACCAGAGGGGGGGTGAATGGGAGCTTTTAAAATTTCAGGCTAAAAATAGCCTTCTGTTTTAATTCAGTCTACTGTGGAATAGGCTTCGAACACACCCTTCGTAGTTCAGGTTCGGAGGTATTTGATGGCTCCGAACACAGGCTTCGCAAGGAGTAAAAGTCCGAAGTCAAGCAGACTTCGCTCCACCCACAACCCCCAAAAACAACTCTCCTAAGTCAGTGCAGGCTCCGCACACAGGGTGCTTCGAGCAGGCTTCGTACTTCACCCTTCGCAAGAGTGGACTACCCTTTGAGGACTTCGACCAAATACTTAGCGACAGCAACTGGTGCTGGGCTTCGTACTTCGAAGGTCTAAACGCACACTAAACAGACTTCGCTAGGGGCTTAGACACGGGAAGGAAACAGGCTACGATCAGGGCTTCGCTAGTAAACAGCGAGGTCTAGCCTCCAGTTACATAGAGCGAAAGCACACTGAAAAAGCACACTTCGCACAAAACACACTTCGCCTAGACAGGCTTCGGTGCACTACTACTAGCGAGGTATGCAAACAAGCTCAAGCAGAAACTTAACACAGAAGTAGGGCTTCGCTGCTTGAACAAGGAACACAATAAATGAACTCACTGGATGAAAACACAGTATGTGGAAGCTAGTACAGGAGCTCAACAATGAATGCTCAAAGTGTTAAATGTTACCTACCCAGCCCCACTATTTATAGCCACTATTCACCCAAGTGAATTGACTACTTTACCCCTAGGGTTTACATTGGTTTGTCTCTACAGAACAGAGGGGTACAAAAGGTAGTCAACTTTATTCTGGAGGCTTCTCTATCAGCTTTGCAGAGGGGACAACGTCAGCTTTTTGCAGAGCAGACAATGTCAGCCTTTGCAGTCTTTGACTTTTCTGAAGCCCCCCTTCGCACGCGAGGGGTGCGGTAGCTTCGGTGAGAAGCCTTGAGCCTGACGGCCTTCGCTTCACCGAAGTCAGCCTCCGATACAATGACGGTTTTGAGTCGAAGCCGTCAAAGCCCTTGGGCCTTCGCACCACCACCTCCGGAGTGGACCACCACGACTTCACAGCTACTCCCAGCTTGAACTCCATCAGTCCGTGTACCGAAGCCATGCATGGCCGAAGTACCCCAAGTCATCCTTGCTCCAGAGCCAGCCTTGCTCCGAAGCCTGCTTCACTCCGAAGCCCCACCTTCGGAGTACCACCCTTTGAAGTCCCTCCTTCGTCCAAGGCCTCCGCATGAAGCATTCCATGAGCACTTCGTCGTAGTGTCTCTCCCCGAGCACACTCCTCGACAGGCCTCACCCGGACCATGCCTTCGATGCGCCTCGACTTCTGAGACCTTCGTCGGGTATCCTTTGAGTGTCTCCCTCCGGAGCACACTTCGAACCCTTGCCTCTGCTGAGGACTTGATCCACCATACTTCGAAGTCACTCCTTCCGGAGTACCCTTCGAAGTGCCTCGCCCCCGAGGACTTCGTCTCGGAGTACCTTCACCCGGAACCACGCTCCGCACTTACTGCCTTCACCTGGCGCACCTCGACCCGAGGACCGACCTCGACCCCTTCGCAGCCTTCGTGATGGAGCTCCTCGCTCCACTGGCATCAAGCCTCCCGCTTGACCCAGGTTCACCTGCTACGAACTGTCCGTCACCTCCGAAGTCCCCTGCGCACCACAGACAAGCAGACAAGTGTATCCAGTACTCCGGAGACCTCTCCGGGTTAGCAACCTTCGGCACACCCTCCAGTGTACCGCCCAAAGTACCGAGACCTTCGGTACAATCTAGTCATCGTGTGCTGTCGGACCCCTCTGACAGGCACACTCCGCTGCAACAGCTGCAGCAACCAAAACCACCGAAGCCTTCGGTGAAACAGCCTCCGAACACCTTCGGAGGTCCAACCTCCGAACCCCTTCGGAGGTACCTCTTCGAACCAGAGGTTAAACTCTGTCAATCACTCATCATAGACTCCGAAACCAACCCTTGGTTTCTCATATGACTACACCATTCTTATTGTAGAAAAACAAGGATGTATCTGCTTTCGATCCTTTAAATCCTATTTCATATAATCTTTTACTTAACCTGGAATACCATGCCCTTGGTGCCTGTTTCAAGCCATAAAGTGCCTTGTCTAACCTGTAGATATAGTTTGGATGGTCCTTGTCTTCAAAACCTAGAAGTTGCTGCATGTACACTTCCTCTTCTAAGATACCATGTAAAAAGGCATTCTGAACATCTAATTGTCTCAATGTCCATCCTTTAGAAACATCAATAGAGAGAACAATTCTAATTGTTGCAGCTTTTACAACAGGACTGAAGGTATCTTCATAATCTATACCATATCTTTGTTTATATCCTTTTGCTACTAATCTAGCTTTATACCTGTCTAGGCTTCCATCCTGTTTTCTTTTAATTTTATAGACCCACTTGCATTCTATAACATTTTTGTCCTTCTGAGGTGGGAACTAGATGTCATGTTTCATTTCTTATTAGAGCAGCATATTCAACATTCATTGCTTCTTTCTAGTTTTTATCATGCAAGGCATCACTCAAATTACTAGGTTCTCCATTTAAGGTAAGAAAACTATACTTAACAGTACCATCTGTGTATTTTCTTTCTTTTCTTATACCTCTTTGTAACCGGGTGACTGGACGTTGTGGTTGAATCGGTAGTTGTTCTCCCCCTGCGGCAGATGAATCCAAAGCACTTGAACTTGAATCAGATGTCGGGGTAGACAAAATTGCTTCGCTGCCCACATTTCCTTCTCAGTCGGCAACTGGATTGCCGACATTTTCTTCTCTGTCGGCAACTGGACTGCCGACTGATCTGTCGGTCACTGGATTGCCAAAGTAGTTGGGGCTATCGGCAACTGGATAGTCGACAGGGTCACTTCCAGTGTTTCCGAGGCTGACTTCTTCCGTAGGCTCCTGGTGATCTGCATTGTTGTCAACAGAATTGCTTGCAGTATGGTTAGTCATAGAATCACACAGTTGCATACCCCCAGAGCATGGTAAAAAACTAGATGATTCTATTGCCAATCTTTTTTTCAGTATTCTTTCTAGGATGATCTTGGGCAAACGGAAAATTGTCTTCATCAAATACTACATCTCTGGAGATATATACATTAGCAATATCCAGACACTTGAATCCTTTATGAAAATCAGTATATCCCAGAAAAGCACACCGTTTAGAACGAAACTGTAATTTGTGGGAATTGTAAGGACGCAAGTTTGGCCAACAAGCACACCCGAAAATTCCGAGACTAGCATAATCCGGAGATTTATGAAACAGATACTCAAGAGGTGCCTTGTACTGAAGTATTTTTGTAGGAGTTCTATTTATTAAATAAACAGCAGATGTAAAAGCTTCATCCCAGAATCTAATAGGTGTAGATGAATGAGCCAGAAGAGAAAGACCCACTTCTACAATATGACGATGTTTTCTTTCAGCAGATCCATTTTGTTGATGGGTATGCGGACATGATATGTGATGAGAGATGCCAATGTTTTTGAAGAAAGTATGAAGTTTTTGATACTCTCATCCCCAATCAGTTTGAACATTTATGATTTTTCGATTAAACATACGTTCAACAAGTTTTTGAAACTCTTGAAACTTTGCAAATACTTTTGATTTAACTTTAAGGAGATAAATCCAAGTGAATCTATTGTAGGCATCAATGAAACTCACATAATACTTCTTCCTTCCAACTGAAATTGTTGTAGGACCCCAAACATCATAATATATTAACTCTAATGGATTACTGACTTCACTAACAGATCTAGAAAAGGAAGCTGATGACTCTTTGCTTGCTGACACGCATCACAAACACTAACTTTATTCAACTTATTTGAATAGGGAAGACTATTTTGATGAACCACTTTTTCTATTATTTTGAATGAGGGATGACCCAAACGACAATGCCATTGTTCCAATGAAGGCTTCATAGTGAGATTGACCTCTCTCTGAGGTTCATGCCGGCTGGATTCAGGAGGAAGAGGGTAGAGGCCACCACAACAATGGCCTTTAAGGAGAGTCGTCTTTGTGGCCTGATCTTTGACAAAGAAATGTTTAGGATGTAGTTCAAGATAAGCAGAGTTATCTGAGATAAAATGATGAGCAGAGACAAGATTCTTGCTGGCTTCAGGAACATACAAAACATTTTTAAGTTGAAGATTCCTATATGGGGTATTAACAACTGAATGACCAACATGACTAATCATCATACCTTCTCCGTTTGTCGTATGAACCTTGTCTTGTCCTTTGTATCTGTCTCGAACTGTTAACTTCTCCAATTCTCCGGTCACATGATCAGTTGCTCTAGTGTCCATGTACCAATTTGTATCTATACCATAGGATGTGATGGCAGCACCTGCATACTTCTCATCTGGTACAAAATGTTCATCATACCTATGCCAACAGTCCATAACAGTGTGTCCTCTCTTATAACATAATTGACACTTGGGTCTATTATCTGTGTTGTTATTGCTTGTTCTCTGTCCTGATCCACCAGCTCCTGTATTAATGCGCCCTCTTCCTCTATTGCCACGGTCGCGCTGGTTACCTCCATGGCCACGCCAGGATCCAGGCCCCCTTCCGCGGTTCCTGCTAGAAAAATTCACCGACATTTGTTGTTCGACCTGGCGCATCTGCCAGTGATTCTCAAAATGTAGTAATTGTGAGTAGACTTCACCAACTGTGACCGCCTCAACTCGTGCAACTAGAGAAGAGACAATTGGATCAAAACTTTCATCTAATCTGGTCAATATATAAGAGACCAGATCCTCATCGTCAAGCGGTTTTCCTAACATCGCCATCTCATCTGCAAGACTACGCATGTTTCCAATATATTCAGTGATGCTAAGATCTCCCTTTTTCATAGTGGCAAGAGCAATTCTAGTATTAATTGATCTAGCCTTTGTTACTGAGAAAACATACCATCAATGATCTCCCATGCGGCTGTAGATGTCTTGCATGCAGCCACTTGTACAAGAACATCTCTACCCATGGTCGAGAGCATATACCCAAGAACTTGCTGATCAACTGCCACCCATTCTTCAAACTCAGGGTTGAGGCGTCGACTTTCTTTGTCGTCCTTCTCTTCAACGACATATTGCTTGGGCGCCACTGCTTCTCCGGTGAGGAACGCTTCAAGCCTTGCTCCTCTGATGACCGCAAGGATCTGTGCCTTCCAGATCACATGATTCCCTTTGCTAAGCTTCTCCGAGACAGCCATCCCGACAAAAGGATTTCCGGCCGGCGCCTTCGGCAGACTAGCCATAGCGCAAGACTCAAGATGAGTTCTTGATTGGCTCTGATACCAGGTGAAATTTGAGGGAAGCGGTACCTTCATCTGGTCCACGTTTATTAATTTATAGTACCAATAGCCAGTACTGTGGCGCTTACAAATAATACCGTGCGATCAGCACTTCCAACCGGCTGCACACAACAACCTCCCGTGCATGCGCTAACAAGCTTCTCCAGTACATGCGCTAGTCATTCCTCCATGCATGCTTTATCACATGCGATCGGAACAACCTAAACAACTTTCTATTCCTATCATTGCATGCAGCACAGAGGTCTCTAACAACCAGCCGAAAGCCCTGATTGCATGGCTCGAATTACATAAAATATAAACTTTATTTAATAAGGGCATCTCCAACCATCTCTCGATCTTCTTCCCCACTCTATTTTTTAGAAAGCACCCTCCAAAAATCTTCTCCAACTTGCTCTCAATCTTCCTTCTTACCCTATTTGCCTCCCTATTCTTCTTGGCCAGCTCCCTGGATGTTGCAAGCCAAAAGGGCTCCCTATCACCAACTGTCGACGCCTCCTGTTTATTCCCGCGCATACTCGGTAGCCGATTCAATGTCCGACGTTTGGCAGCTCGAACATTTGCATTGTCGACACCTTGAACCCTAACTGTTTCCATGACGTCCATCTCGGGCAAAGCTTCTTTGCTTGCGAGCACAGTACTTACAGCTCGGCCCGGTGGCCAAAGGGGAGGAGCCCGATGGCGCACTGGGAGAACAACGACGGACGACCACAAGGAGGTTGCGCTCAACAGCTTGGGAAAGGAGAGGAGAGAGATGAGTCAAATGTGGAGAGGTTGGAGACTTGAGCGGCTAGCTGATGTTTGAGAATTGTTTTTCCTATTTTCTTCCTTTAGTCTATATGTTCTAGTCAGAGTTGGTTTTTTATATTTCATATCTCTTTTTCTGTTTGGTATGAATTGTAAAATTCTTGTGTTACATTATATATCTATTGGGCTATAAATTTAGCGATTTAATTTAAATATGTATTAGTTTTAAATTATATTATTGATTGTAGTTACAAAATATTGATAAAATACAGGTAGATGAATTATAAGGAGTCAAATATAGGAAGCTGGATATAATGTTTTAAAAAATAAAGAGATAATATTGATAGAGAGGTCCCTATTTTCATTTATGAGGAGCTAAAAATAAAGAGTTCGATGGAGATGCTCTTGTATGATATATTGTTGGACCGGAAACGGCGACCAGAGGGGGGTGAATGGGAGCTTTTTTAAAAAAACTTGGGCTAAAAACAGCCTTTGGTTTTAATTCTGTCTACTGCGGAACAGGCTTCGAACACCAACCTGTGGACTCCTCAATGCTGGATATCTTTACTTCCCATATGCTACGGTCAAGAGCATAGAGAAGCTTGATAGCCCTGTCATGATCATTGTAAGCAAGCGTCTCGTTGGACCACAAGTTACTCACTATAGCATCAAAGCGCGAAAACATGGCATCTATAGATTCACCAGGTGCCTGCACAAACAGCTGATACTGTTGATTGTATGTGCTTTGGTGCCTGGCCTTGATCTGAGTAGAGCCCTCAAGAAAAATAGTGAGCGTTGTCCAAATTTCCCTAGCAGTCCTAAGGTGCTGCACCCTATCGAACTCATTCCGGCTCAAACCAATGAACAGTATATTCCTAGCCTTGGAGTTGGCATTATACTGATCTTTCTCTGTTTGAGAGGTGCGAGTCTCAGAGATGGAGTATTGTGAGTCCACAATCTCCCAAATTGCATTTCCTTGGCTTAGCAAGTAAGCCTCCATGCGCACCTTCCAGTATGCAAAGTCAGTCCCATCAAACAGAGGAATTTTACTAGCTCTGTCCATGTCGCCAACAGATCACAAAAACCGGTTAAGGTCAACTGGTGATCTTAACCTGCTCTGATACCAATTGTTGGACCGGAAACGGTGACCAGAGGGGGGCGAATGGGAGCTTTTTTTAAAAAACTTGGGCTAAAAACAGCCTTCGATTTTAATTCTGTCTACTACGGAACAGGCTTCGAACACCAACCTTCGAAGGTCTGGCTCGGAGGTATTTGACAGCTCCGAACATAGACTTCGCAAGGTGTAAAAGTCCGAAGCCAAGAAGACTTCACTCCACACGCAAACCCAAAAAAACTACTCTGCTAAGTCAGTGCAGGCTCCGCACACAGGGTGCTTCGAGCAGGCTTCGCACTTCACACTTCGCAAGAGTGAACTACCCCTTGAGGACTTCGACCAAGTACTTAGCAACAGCAACGGGTGCTGGGCTTCGTACACCGAAGGTCTAAGCACACACTAATAGACTTCGCTAGGGGCTTCGACACAAGAAGCAAAACGGGCTACGATCAGGGCTTCACTAGTAAGCAGCGAGGTCTAGCCTCCTGTTACACAGAGCGAACGCACACAGAAACCACACTTCGCACAAAACACCCTTCGCCTAGACAGGCTTCGGTGCACTAAGACTAGCGAGGTATGTAAACAAGCTCAAGCAAAAAGCACACAGAGGCAGGGCTTCGCCGCTTGAACAAGGAACACAAAAATGAACTCACTGGATGTATTCAAAGTGTGAGGAGGCTAGTACAGGAGCTCAACAGTAAATGCTCAAAGTGTTAAATGTTACCTACCGAGCCCCCATATTTACAGCCCACAGTTCACCCAAGTGAATTGACTACTTTACCCCTAGGGTTTACACCAATTTTGTCTCTACAGAACTGAGGGGTACAAAAGGTAGTCAACTTTATTCTGGAGGCTTCTCTGTCAGCTTTGCAGAGGGGACAATGTCAGCTTTTTGCAGAGCAGACAATGTCAGCCTTTGCAGTCTTTGACCTTCTGGAGCCTCCCTTCGCATGCGAGGGGTGCGGTAGCTTCGGTGATAAGCCTTGAGCCTGACGGCCTTCGCTTCACCGAAGATAGCCTCCGATACAGTGACGGTTTTGAGCCGAAGCCGTCAAAGCCCTTGGGCCTTCGCACCACTACCTCCGGAGTGGACCACCACGGCTTCGCAGCTACTCCCAGCTCGAACTCCGTCTGTCCGTGTACCGAAGTCATGCATGGCCGAAGCACCACAAGTCAACCTTGCTCCGGAGCTAGCTTCGCTCCGAAGCCTTCCTCACTCCGAAGCCCCACCTTCGGAGTACCACCCTTCGAAGTCCCTCCTTCGTCCAAGGCCTCCGCACGAAGCATTCCATGAGCACTTCGTCGCAGTGTCTCTCCCCGAGCACACTCCTCGACGAGCCTCACCCGGACCATGCCTTCGACGCGCCTCGACTTCTGAGACCTTCGTCGGGTACCTTTGAATATCTCCCTCCGGAGCACACTTCGAACTCCTTGCCTCCGCATAGGACTTGATCCACCATACTCCGAAGTCACTCCATCCGGAGTACCCTTCGAAGTGCCTCGCCTCTGAGGACTTCGTCTCGGAGTACTTTCACCCGGAGCCACGCTCTGCACTTACTGCCTTCACCTGGCGCACCTCGACCCGCGGACCGACCCAGACCCCTTCGCAGCCACCGTGACGGAGCTCCCCGCTCCCCTGGCATCAAGCCTCCCGCTTGACCGAGGTTCACCTGCTACGAACCGTCCGTCGCCTCCAAAGTCCCCTGCGCACCATAGACAAGAGTTTCCAGTACTCCGGAGAACTCTCTGGGTTAGCAACCTTCGGTACACACTCCGGTGTACCGCCCAAAGTACCGAGAGCTCCGGTACAAACCCAGTCAACGTGTACTGTCGGACCCCTCCGACAGGCACACTCCGCTGCAACAGCTGCAGCAACCAAACCACCGAGCCCTTCGGTGAAACCACCTCCGAACACCTTCGGAGGTCCAACCTCCGAACCCCCTTCGGAGGTACCCCTTTGAACCAGAGGTTAAAAGCCTGTCAATCACTCATCACACTCCGAAACCAACCCTTGGTTTCTCAATCTCCCCCTTGATGAGTGCATTGATAACCAAATTCAAGTTCAAGAAAATATGAAAAAAATTTCAGCACACAAGTGACCATAAAAACTCAGAAACAAGCCAAATCATGTCACTTGACAAAAGAATTTTCCTCCCCCTTTTTCAAAAGAATAAAAGCCCTTTCGGCAAATCTCCCCTTTCTCAAGATAAGAACTCCCCCTGAGTAATTTAATTGAACCCCCTTGCAACAGAGAACTCAAAGATCTCTCCCCCTTTGGCAATGCAAGCATCAAGGAGCATGTAAACGATGCATTGCTTGGAGATGAGCAGAATTGCAAAGACATATAAAGCAAAAATATGCCAGTACTTAATACCAAATATCATGTGCTCAGCTCAATTTAACATTCTCTAAAAGCATGATGACAGCATGTGATTTTGTCATTTTGAAATAAAAGCATCACCACTCAATCACGATAACTAGACAAGTAAAAGCAAGGACTGCGCAAAGCTAGTCAATTTCTACTCTAGATAGACAAGTCCAGTTCAAATGGAGCATGAAAAGCAAACTTGGTGATCAATGAATTTTGTTGTTCGTTTCCATAATGCCAGGGGTTATTTGTTTGTCCACCTTATACTTTCCAATCAGGCCAAGCCTAGGCATGAAAGCCATTAGAAGCTTAAAGCAATGATTTTGGCATACACTACACTATTCCAGTTCAGACCAATGTGCAATGGAAAGCAGTCTAGAATAGAGTAGTGCGACAAACAAACCCACCTGGATCTTTTTACTTAAAGCGTGCAAATCATGTTGTTTTTGATTTTAATTAAGTGAACCAATTTGTTTAGCACTTGATGAACTTCCATGAATATGTAGAACAGTTTTCAAGTTGCAATTTTTAGCATCCAAAGAAAAGGTGTCTTGCTATCAAGCAGATAAAAGATATCTAAAGCAGTCCTGCCTATACATGCTAGATACAAGATTGAGCAGTGAGCATGATTTGAGTTTGGAAAGAAAACATCATGCACATTAATGTTTCAGATAAATTAAAGAGAGCTGAGCTGACATGATTTCATGAATTATAATCAGGCATACAAGTGCAACAGATGTAAATGCAATTTCAACACACAATTAGCAAATGCACACCAATCTAAAACTGCTCCTCCTCACAAAATGCCGTAGGGGTGACAAACACCAAGTTCCCCACGCAAGTAGGCAAATCGAGAAGCATCGAGGGGTTTTGTGAAAATGTCGGCTAGCTGGTGTTGGGTATCAACATATTGAAGTTCAATATCACCCTTCTCATTGTGATCTCTGAGAAAATGATATCGCACATCAATGTGTTTGGTTCTGGAGTGCTGAACCGGGTTGTTTGCAATACAAATAGTACTAGTGTTATCACAGAAAAGCGGAACACTCGTATAATCTAACCCGAAATCCCGCAAAGTGGAAACCATCCACAGAATCTGAGAGCAACAGCTAGCTGCAGCAACATATTCGGCCTCAGCCGTTGATTGTGCAACACTAGACTGTTTGCGGGAAGACCAGCAAACTAGAAAAGTACCCAGAAAATGACAAGTACCAGAGGTACTCTTCCTATCAATCCTACAACCAGCAAAATCCGCATCGGAATAACCTCGAAGACATAAAGATGAAGATGCTGAATATCATATGCCAAATTTGAGGGTATGTTTGAGATACCTGAGTATGCGTTTTACCGCTTGGCGGTGCGAAGCTCGTGGTGAAGCCTGAAAACGAGCGCACAGACACACTGCAAAGTGTATGTCCGGCCTCGTAGCAGTTAAGTAGAGGAGAGAGCCGATCATGCTTCGGAACTCCTTCTGATCTACGGCTTCTTCATCTTCGTCAGGATCCAATGCTACAGATGTAGCCATTGGAGTGGCGAGGGGCTTCGCATCAGCCATGTCGAATTTCTTGAGCAGGTCCTTGGTGTACTTCGTCTGGTGGACAAAAGTACCTTGTTTGCTTTGCTTGATTTGCAAACCAAGGAAAAATGTAAGCTCGCCCATCATGGACATCTCGAATTCCCTTCTCATGGCATCTGCAAACTCGGCAACCAAAGCATGAGAAGAGCCACCAAAGATGATATCATCCACATAAATCTGAACCACGAGGAAATCTTTGCCATGCTTGAGAGTAAACAGGGTTTTATCAACAGAGCCCATCAAATACCCTCGCTCAAGCAGAAAAGACTTAAGTCTATCATACCAAGCCTGAGGGGCCTGCTTGAGTCCATAAAGAGCCTTATGAAGTTTAAGGACTTTATGTGGGTACTTGGGGTTTTCAAAACCAGGGGGTTGTTTTACATAAACATCTTCACCAATGAAGCCATTAAGAAAAGCACTTTTGACATCCATTTGATAGAGCTTGAATCCCCGGGATGTCGCAAAGGCAAGCAAAATCCTAATGGCCTCAAGGCGAGCAACTGGTGCAAAGGTTTCAGTAAAATCAATCCCTTCTAGTTGAGAATAACCCTGAGCTACAAGCCTGGCCTTGTTTCTAACTATAGTCCCATCCTCCCCTTGTTTATTTTTGAAAATCCATTTTGTTCCAATGAAATGAACATTTGGTGGAGGATCAACTAATGACCAGACTTGGTTTCTCTCAAAATTTTCAAGTTCTTCATGCATGGCATTGATCCAACTAGAATCAGAAAGTGCATGACTTACATCTAAGGGCTCGAAAGAAGCAACAAAAGCGGAATCAATGAAGTGAGCATGGGAACGTGTTACCCTTTGATCAAGCTCACCAATGATCTGCTCGGGAGGATGCATCCTTTGAACATGATGTGGAGCCTCGCGGCGGGATGCAGTCTCCCCCTCAACTTGTGCGTTGGAGTGGTCCAAGATGACCGATGTCGAGGTAGTTGCTTCGGGACCTCGTGCCGAAGTGATTGAAGCGGGGTCAGCTTCGGGGGTTGATGTCGAGGGTAGTAGGGGTTCATCCTCGAAATCTCCAAGATCTTCGTCTTCGAAGATGGTCTGTTCCATGTCGTGTTCATTTGCCTGTTCAAGAGCAGAACTAACAGAAGGGGTTGATTCATCAAAAGTCACATCACATGACTCGATGACAGTGTTAGTTTCCAAGTTATAAACACGATAAGAATGACCATGTGTAGTGTAACCCAAAAAGATCCCGTCAGAAGAACGCGACTCAAATTTATCCAAATTACCACGTTTTAGGATAAAGCAACGACAGCCAAAAACTCGAAGATGAGTAACCTTGGGCTGTCTCCCAAAACGTAGCTCATAAGATGTCAAGTTTAAAATTGAGCGCAAGAATATTCTGTTTGAGATGTAGCAAGCAGTGCTCATGGCCTCAGCCCAGAATTTTCTAGGAGTCCTATGCTCATCAAGCATCGTCCTAGCCATCTCAACCAAAGTGCGGTTCTTCCTCTCAACAACACCGTTTTGTTGAGGAACCCGCGGAGCAGAGAATTGATGTTCTATGCCATGCTGCATGCAAAAGTCAATAAAGAGTCTGTTTTTGAACTCGGTGCCATTATCACTTCGAATGAATTTTAATGCACCAGGGAGTTCAGTGAAAAGTCTCAAAGCCAAGCTCCAAAAGTGTGAAAACACTTCATCCTTGCTGGCAAGAAAGAAGACTCAAGAGTAGCGAGAGAAATCGTCAACAATGACTAAAACATACCACTTGCCGCCTAAAGAACTAACCCGAGAAGGACCTACCATGTCCATATGGAGAAGTTCTCCGGGTTGTTCAGTCATCACTGTGGTGACTGGCGAATGCGAAGCGGCAATCATTTTTCCATGTCGACAAGGAGCGCAAACTAAATTCTTCTCAAACTTGAGCTTGGGCAATCCTCGGATCATACCTAGGGCACTCAGTCGAGCGAGCAACTCAAAGCTCATATGCCCTAGTCTCCTATGCCACTTCCAAAGCTCAGACGTAGAATGTGCAACAAGACAATGAGAAGAACCAGATGACTCTGAAAAGTCAGCTCCAAAAACTCTCCCAACTCTAAAGATCTTACACACAACAACACCATCAGAATTGAGCACTTGCGAAGTATCGCGATGAAATCGCACTTCGAAGCCCTCATCAAGCAACTGAGATACAGACAGCAAATTGTATCCTAGGTTTTCAACCAAAGCAACATCTTTGAGAGTGAAATTCGAGTTAATTCTTACCACACCTTTACCTTTCACTCTACTCCTTCGATTGTTTCCGAAGGTGATATGTTCCCTTTGCTTGGTTGTGGTGAGGCTGGAGAACCATGCTGCATCTCCGGTCATGTGACGCGAACAACCGGAGTCCATGATCCACGTGCCATCCAAGCCTCGATCTGTCACCTACACATAATAAGAATATCTCGATCGCTCAGTGCTGGGGTGAGTGAAAAAATGACGAGGCATCCAGCACTGAGTGACACGAGTAGTAGGCGCAGTAAAAGTAGACGGTCTACGCACATGATAATCAAAATGAAGCAAAGTGCGAGGTCTACCTACATGCTGTGATCGAACAACATGTCGAGGTCTCCTACTCTGATGAGGTACGAAGCTACTCGCCCGGGGTCTACCACCATATGGAACATGGTGAATACCTCGAGGAGCAAAACCTCTCTGAGAAGCACGAGGAGCCTCAAAAGCAGGACGATAGTAGAACTCAGACTCATGCATACCTAAAGATGGGTAATGCATGTCCTGGTAACTCATCGCCTGAGAACGTCGCTCATCCTTGATGCGACGATAACAAAACCCAACCAAATGACCCACCCGCTGACAGTAGGAACAATGAAAAATTCTCCTAGGGGCACTCTCATGGGTCACAGGAGCAATTCTCACAGGCTCCTTGGGCTTTTTCTGAGTGGTTTTCTTGGGAGGATTTTTCTTGGCAGAAGGAGTGGTTTTCTTTGGTGGTCGGGTAGGCTTTTTGGCTGATGGGGTGTCTAACAGAGCTCTCTCTTTCTCTAGGGTAGTGGGAGAGGTAAAAACAGTTTTGTTTTCACTATCTGAAGGAATCCTCTCAAAACCCAAACCTAGAGCTAACCCTGCTCTGTCAGCACACATCTTGGTCTTGGCCAAGAGCAAATCCATCCTACCCTTTCCCTCAGTGCATTTGTTAACCATAGAGAGAAGGTATTCATTTTCAGACATGAGGTTCTCAGCTCGCTCTCTAACAGTGCCTAGCTGGTCCTTAAGGGTAATGCACGTGTCACAAACAGGCTGCACATCCTTAGAACTACCGGCCCTCTCCAATCTATCCTCTAAATCATGAACATGTTTATCACGTAAATTAATGCTCTCACGTAATAAAGAACAGTTCATGCATTCAATATTATCATGAGGTCTAGAATCCACCACCAAAAGCTGCTTCTGTGCAGTCTCAAGCTCAGAAAGAGTTTGAGCATGTACAGAACGCAACTAAGCAAGCTCACCCATGACTACAGTACAAGATTCACATTCAACATCATTTACTTTAGACTTAAGCATGGCATACGCAGTAGAAACAGATTCTAGCCTAAGTCTAAGGTCTTTTCTTTCTCTAGCGGCTTGCACAAGTAATCTATCCTGACCCAGAACTACTTCATTTAGCTCATCTAGTTTTATCGAAAGCTGGTCATAGGATAGAGGTACCTCAGATGAGTCAAGCTCATCGCCGTTGTGATCGCTGTCGGCCATGAAGCAAAGGCCGGTGAAGTCTTGTCCCTTCTTGTCCTTCTTGTCCTCCTTCCTTGGGGACTCCTCCTCCTCAGAGCTCGACTCCTCAGTTGAGGAAGTGTCGATGTCGCTGAGAGCAGCAACAAAAGCTCTGGAAGCGGCTTTGGCTACTTTCTTAGCCACCTTGCCGCGCTTGCCCTTCACAAAGGGTTTCATCTCCTTTTGTGGTATTTGGGGTGCTCACTCTCATCTCTCTTCTTGAGCTTAGGGCAATTGGCCTTAATATGAGAAGTGTCGCCACATTCAAAGCAACCACTAAAACCACTTCTCCTCTGATCCCGTCTTTCATGATGGAAACGGGTGAACCTTCTGGCAATGAGAGCAAGCTCATCATCATCCAGAGTGTCCACCTGCTCCTTTGTGACGGAGACCAGGGAGGACAAAGCAAAACCATCTGCAAGAACACAAGTACCAGATGTGCTTGGTTCTGCAGCGGTGCCACGGCTAGTGCTAGAAACCAATGCCAATGGCTGTGGCAAAGAGCTTTTGTGCACTGCAAGAGATGCCTTGACAATCTCTGTGGACTTCAGCTTACTAAAGAGCTCATCACAGGTCAATGTGTCATAACCTGTGGACTCCTCAATGCTAGATATCTTTACTTCCCATATGCTACGGTCAAGAGCATAGAGAAGCTTGATAGCCCTGCCATGATCATTGTAAGCAAGCGTCTCGTTGGACCACAAGTTACTCACTATAGCATCAAAGCGCGAAAACATGGCATCTATAGATTCACAAGGTGCCTGCACAAACAGCTGATACTGTTGATTGTATGTGCTTTGGCGCCTGGCCTTGATCTGAGTAGAGCCCTCAAGAAAAATAGTGAGCGTTGTCCAAATTTCCCTAGCAGTCCTAAGGTGTTGCACCCTATCGAACTCATTCCGGCTCAAACCAATGAACAGTATATTCCTAGCCTTGGAGTTGGCATTATACTGATCTTTCTCTATTTGAGAGGTGCGAGTCTCAGGGATGGAGTATTATGAGTCCACAATCTCCCAAATTGCATTTCCTTGGCTTAGCAAGTAAGCCTCCATGCGCACCTTCCAGTATGCAAAGTCAGTCCCATCAAACAGAGGAATTTTACTAGCTCTGTCCATGTCGCCAACAGATCACAAAAACCGGTTAAGGTCAACTGGTGATCTTAACCTGCTCTGATACCAATTGTTGGACCGGAAACGGTGACCAGAGGGGGGTGAATGGGAGCTTTTTTTAAAAAACTTGGGCTAAAAACAGCCTTCGATTTTAATTCTGTCTACTACGGAACAGGCTTCGAACACCAACCTTCGAAGGTCTGGCTCGGAGGTATTTGACAGCTCCGAACATAGACTTCGCAAGGTGTAAAAGTCCGAAGCCAAGAAGACTTCACTCCACACGCAAACCCAAAAAAACTACTCTGCTAAGTCAGTGCAGGCTCCGCACACAGGGTGCTTCGAGCAGGCTTCGCACTTCACACTTCGCAAGAGTGAACTACCCCTTGAGGACTTCGACCAAGTACTTAGCAACAGCAACGGGTGCTGGGCTTCGTACACCGAAGGTCTAAGCACACACTAATAGACTTCGCTAGGGGCTTCGACACAAGAAGCAAAACGGGCTACGATCAGGGCTTCACTAGTAAGCAGCGAGGTCTAGCCTCCTGTTACACAGAGTGAACGCACACAGAAACCACACTTCGCACAAAACACCCTTCGCCTAGACAGGCTTCGGTGCACTAAGACTAGCGAGGTATGTAAACAAGCTCAAGCAAAAAGCACACAGAGGCAGGGCTTCGCCGCTTGAACAAGGAACACAAAAATGAACTCACTGGATGTATTCAAAGTGTGAGGAGGCTAGTACAGGAGCTCAACAGTAAATGCTCAAAGTGTTAAATGTTACCTACCGAGCCCCCATATTTACAGCCCACAGTTCACCCAAGTGAATTGACTACTTTACCCCTAGGGTTTACACCAATTTTGTCTCTACAGAACTGAGGGGTACAAAAGGTAGTCAACTTTATTCTGGAGGCTTCTCTGTCAGCTTTGCAGAGGGGACAATGTCAGCTTTTTGCAGAGCAGACAATGTCAGCCTTTGCAGTCTTTGAGAAACCAAGTGTTGGTTTCGGTGTTTGTGATGAGTGATTGACAGGCTGTTAACCTCTGGTTCGAAGGGGTACCTCTGAAGAGGGTTCGGAGGTTGGACCTCCGAAGGTTGTTCGGAGGTGGTTTCACCGAAGGGTGTTCGGTGGTTTGGTTGCTGCAGCTGTTGCAGCGGAGTGTGCGTGTCGGAGGGGTCCGACAGTACACGATGACTGGGTTTGTACCGAAGGGTTCGGTACTTTGGGCGGTGCACCGGAGTGTGTGCCGGAGGTTGCTAACCTGGAGAGGTCTCCGGAGTACTAGATACACTTGTCTGCTTGTCTGTGGTGCGCAGGGACTTCGGAGGCGACGGACGAATGTAGCAGGTGAACCTGGGTCAAGCGGGAGGCTTGATGCCAGGGGAGCGGGGAGCTCCGTCACGGTGGCTGCGAAGGGGTCTGGGTCGGTCCTCGAGTCGAGGCGTGCCAGGTGAAGGCAGTAAGTGCGGAGCGTGGCTCCGGCTGAAGGTGCTCCGAGACAAAGTCCTCGGAGGCGAGGCACTTCGAAGGTACTCCGGATGGAGTAACTTCGGAGTTGGATAGATCAAGTCCTCTGCGGAGGCAAGGCGTTCGAAGTGTGCTCCGGAGGGAGACATTCGAAGGTGCCCGACGAAGGTCTCAGAAGTCGAGGCGCATCTAAGGCATGGTCCGGGTGAGGCTCGTCGAGGAGTGTGCTCGGGGAGAGACACTACGACGAAGGGCTCATGGAATGCTTCATGCGGAGGCCTTGGACGAAGGAGGGACTTCGAAGGGTGGTACTCCGAAGGTGGGGCTTCGGAGTGTGGTTGTCTTGTGGTACTTCGACCTGCATGGCTTCGGTACACGGACTGACGGAGTTCGAGCTGGGAGAAGCGGCGAAGCCGTGGTGGTCCACTCCGGAGGTGTTGGTGCGAAGGGCCAAGGGCTTTGACGGCTTCGGCTCAAAACCGTCACTGTATCGAAGGCTGACTTCGGTGAAGCGAAGGCCATCTGGCTCAAGGCTTCTCACCGAAGCTACCGCACCCCTCGCGTGCGAAAGGGGGCTTCAAAAAGGTCAAAGGCTGCAAGTCTGACAGTGTCTGCTCTGCAAAAAGCTGGCGTTGTCCCCTCTGCAAAGGCTGACAGAGAAGCCTCCAATAAAAGTTGACTACCTTTTGTACCCCTTAGTTCTGTAGAGACAAAACCAATGTAAACCCTAAGGGTAAAGTAGTCAATTCTTTGGGTGAACTATGGGCTATAAATATGGGGGCTCGGTAGGTAACATTTAACACTTTGAGCATTTACTGTTGAGCTCCTGTACTAGTCCCTCATACATTGTATTCATCCAGAGAGTTCATTTTCAGTGTTCCTTGTTCAAGCGGCGAAGCCCTGCTTCTGTGTTGTCTTTCTGCTTGAGCTTGTTTGCATTCCTCGCTAGCTTTAGTGCACCGAAGCCTGTCTAGGCGAAGTGTGTTTTGAGCGAAGTGTGCTTTTCAGCGTGCGTTCGCTCTGTGTAACGGGAGGCGAGACCTCGCTGCTTACTAGCGAAGCCCGTGTCTTTATCGTGTCTAAGACCCTAGCGAAGTCTGTTAGTGTGAGTTTAGACCTTCGTGTACGAAGCCCAGCACCAGTTGCTGCTGCCAAGTACTTGGTCGAAGTCCTCAGAGGGTTGTCCACTCTTGCGAAGGGTGAAGTGCGAAGCCTGCTCGAAGCACTCTGTGTGCGGAGCCTGCACTGACTTAGCAGAGTAGATTTTCGAGGATTGTGAGCGGAGCGAAGTCTTCTTGGCTTTGAACTTTTGCTCCTGCGAAGCCTGTGTTCGGAGTTGTCAAAACACCTCCGAACCAGACCTTCGAAGGTAGTGTTCGAAGCTTGTTCCGCAGAAGACAGGATTAAAACAGAAGGCTAGTTTTTAGCCCGAAATTTTAAAAGCTCCCATTCACCCCCCTCTGGTCGCCGTTTCCGGTCCAACAATTGGTATCAGAGCGGGTTAAGATCACCAGTTGACCTATTGGCGACATGGATAGAGGCAGTAAAATTCCTCTGTTCGATGGGATTGATTTTGCATACTGGAAGGTGCACATGGAGGCTTACTTGTTAAGCCAAGGAAATGCAATTTTGGAGATTGTGGACTCACAATACTCCATCCCTGATACTCGCACCACTCAAACATAAAAAGATCAGTATAATGCCAACTCCAAGGCTAGGAATATACTATTCATTGGTTTGAGCCGGAGTGAGTTTGATAGGGTGCAGCACCTTAGGACTGCTAGGGAGATTTGGACAACACTCACTATTTTTCATGAGGGCTCTACGCAGATTAAGGCCAGGCGCCAAAGCACGTACAATCAACAGTATCAGCTGTTTGTGCAGGCACCTGGTGAATCTATAGATGCCATGTTTTCTCGCTTTGATGCGATAGTGAGTAACTTGCGATCTAACGAGACGCTTGCTTACAATGATCATGATAGGGCTATCAAGCTTCTCTATGCTCTTGACCGTAGCATATGGGAAGTGAAGATATCCAGCATTGAGGAGTCTGCAGGTTATGACACATTGACGTGTGATGAGCTCTTCAGCAAGCTGAAGTCCACAGAGATTGCCAAGGCATCTCTTGCAGTGCACAGAAGCTCTTTGCCACAGCCATTGGCATTGGTTTCTAGCACTAGCCGTGGCACCGCTGCAGAACCAAGCACATCTGGTACTAGTGTTCTTGCAGATGGTTTTGCTTTGTCCTCCCCGGTCTCCGTCACAAAGGAGCAGGTGGACACTCTAGATGATGATGAGCTTGCTCTCATTACCCGGAGGTTCACCCGCTTTCATCATGAGAGACGGGATCAGAGGAAAAGTGGTTTTAGTGGTTGCTTTGAATGCGGTGACACCTCTCACATCAAGGCCAATTGTCCTAAGCTCAAAAAGAGAGATGAGAGTGAGCGCCCCACATACCACAAGAAGGAGAGGAAGCCCTTTGTGAAGGGCAAGCGCGGCAAAATGGCTAAGAAAGTAGCCAAAGCTGCTTCCAGAGCTTTTGTTGCTGCTCTCAGCGACATCGACACTTCCTCAACTGAGGAGTCGAGCTCTGAGGAGGAGGAGTCCCCAAGGAAGGAGGACAAGAAGGACAAGAAGGGACGAGACTTCACCGGCCTTTGCTTCATGGCCGACAGCGATCACAGCGGCGATGAGCTTGACTCATCTGAGGTACCTCTATCATCTGACCAACTATTAATGAAATTAGATGAGCTGAATGAAGTAGTTCTAGGTCAGGATAGTTTGCTTGTGCAAGCCGCTAGAGAAAGAAAAGACCTTAGACTTAGGCTAGAATCTATTTCTACTGATTATGCCATGCTTAAGTCTAAAGTGAATGATGCTGAATGTGATTCTTGTACCACTATCATGGGTGAGCTTGCTCAGTTGCGTTCTGTTCATGCTCAAACTCTATGTGAGCTTGAGACTGCACAGAAGCAGCTTTTGGTGGTGGATTCTAGACCTCATGATAATGTTGAATGCATGAATTGTTCATTATTGCGCGAGAGCATTAATTTACGTGATAAACATGTTCATTATTTAGAGGCTAGACTGGAGAGGGCCGGTAGTTCTAAGGATGTGCAGCCTGTTTGTGACACATGCATTACCCTTAAGGACCAGCTAGGCACTGTTAGAGAGCGAGCTGAGAACCTCATGTCTGAAAATGAGTACCTTCTTTCTGTGGTTAATAAATGCACTGAGGGAAGGGGTAGGATGGATTTGCTCTTGGCCAAGACCAAGATGTGTGCTGACAGAGCAGGGTTAGCTCTAGGTTTGGGTTTTGAGAGGATACCTTCAGAAAATGAAAACAAAACCGTTTTTACCTCTCCCACTACCCTAGAGAAAGAGAGAGCTCTGTTAGACACCCCATCTGCCAAAAGGCCTACCCGACCACCAAAGAAAGCCACACCTCCTGCCAAGAAAAATCCTCTCAAGAAAACCACTCAGAAGAAACCCAAGGAGCCTGTGAGAGTTGCTCCTGTGACCCATGAGAGTGCCCTGAGGAGAGTGTTTCATTGTTCCTATTGTCAGTGGGCGGGTCATTTGGTTGGTTTCTGTTTTCGTCGCATCAAGGATGAGCGACGCGCTCAGGCGATGAGTTACGAGGACATGCATTTCCCATCTTTAGGAATGCATGAGTCTGAGTTCTACTCTCGTCCTGTTTTCGAGGCTCCTCGTGCTTCTCGGAGAGGTTTTACTCCTCGAGGTGTTCACCATGTTCCATATGGTGGTAGACCCCGGGCGAGTAGCTTTGTACCTCGTCAGAGTAGGAGACCTCGTCATGCTTTTCGATCACTGCATGTAGGTAGACCTCGCACTTTGCATAATTCAGATTATCATGTGCGTAGACCGTCTACTTTTACTGTGCCTACTACTCGTGTCACTCAGTTCTGGATGCCTCGTCATTTTTTTCACTCACCCCAGCACTGAGCGATCGAGATACTCTTATCATGTGTAGGCGACAGATCGAGGCTTGGAGGGCACGTGGATCATGGACTCCGGTTGTTCGTGCCATATGACCGGAGATGCAGCATGGTTCTCCAGCCTCACCACAACCAAGCAAAGGGAACATATCACCTTCGGAAACAATCGAAGGAGTAGAGTGAAAGGTAAAGGTGTGGTAAGAATTAACTCGAATTTCACTCTCAAAGATGTTGCTTTGGTTGAGAATCTGGGATACAATTTTTTGTCTGTATCTCATTTGCTTGATGAGGGCTTCGAAGTGCGATTTCATCGCGATACTTCGCAAGTGCTCAATTTTGATGGCGTTGTGGTGTGTAAGATCTTTAGAGTTGGGAGAGTTTTTGGAGCTGATTTTTCAGAGTCATCTGGTTCTTCTCATTGTCTTGTTGCTCATTCGACTTCTGAGCTTTGGAAGTGGCATAGGAGACTAGGACATATGAGCTTTGAGTTGCTCGCTCGTTTGAGTGCCCTAGGTCTGATCCGAGGATTGCCCAAGCTCAAGTTTGAGAAGAATTTAGTTTGCGCTCCTTGTCGACATGGAAAAATGATTGCTGCTTCGCATTCGCCAGTCACCACAGTGATGACTGAACAACCCGGAGAACTTCTCCACATGGACACTGTAGGTCCTTCTCGGGTTAGTTCTTTAGGCGGCAAGTGGTATGTTTTAGTGATTGTCGACGATTTCTCTCGCTACTCTTGGGTCTTCTTTCTCGCCAGCAAGGATGAAATGTTTTCACACTTTCGGAGCTTGGCTTTGAGACTTTTCACTGAACTCCCTGGTGCATTAAAATTCATTCGAAATGATAATGGCACCGAGTTCAAAAACAGTCTCTTTGTTGACTTTTGCATGGAGCATGGCATAGAACATCAATTCTCTGCTCCGCGGGTTCCTCAACAGAACGGTGTTGTTGAGAGGAAGAACCGCACTTTGGTTGAGATGGCTAGGACGATGCTTGATGAGCATAGGACTCCTAGAAAATTCTGGGCTGAGGCCATGAACACTGCATGTTACATCTCAAACCGTATATTCTTGCGCTCAATTTTAAATTTGACATCTTATGAGCTGCGTTTTGAGAGACAGCCCAAGGTTACTCATCTTCGAGTTTTTGGTTGTCGCTGCTTCATCCTAAAACGTGGTAATTTGGATAAATTTGAGTCGCGATCTTCTGACGGGATCTTTTTGGGTTACACAACACATGGTCATTCTTATCGTGTTTATAATTTAGAGACTAACACTGTCATCGAGTCATGTGATGTGACTTTTGATGAATCAACCCCCTCTGTTAGTTCTGCATTTGAACAGGCAAATGAACACGACATGGAACAGACCATCTTCGAAGAAGAAGATCCCGGAGAATTCGAGGATGAACCCCTGCTACCCTCGACATCAACCCCCGAAGCTGACCCCGCTTCGACCACTTCGGCACGAGGTCCCGAAGCGACTACCTCAACATCGGTCATCTTAGACCACTCCAACGCACAAGTTGAGGGGGAGACTGCATCCCGCCGCGAGGCTCCACATCATGTTCAAAGAATGCATCCTCCCGAGCAGATCATTGGTGAGCTTGATCAAAGGGTAACATGTTCTCATGCTCATTTCATTGATTCCGCTTTTGTTGCTTCTTTCGAGCCCTTAGATGTTAGTCATGCACTTTCTGATTCTAGTTGGATCAATGCCATGCATGAGGAACTTGAAAATTTTGAGAGAAACCAAGTCTGATCATTAGTTGATCCTTCACCAAATGTTCATTTCATTGGAACAAAATGGATTTTCAAAAATAAACAAGGGGAGGATGGGACTATAGTTAGAAACAAGGCTAGACTTGTAGCTCAGGGCTTTTCTCAACTAGAAGGGATTGATTTTACTGAAACTTTTGCACCTGTTGCTCGCCTTGAGGGCATTAGGATTTTGCTTGCCTTTGCGACATCCCGGGGATTCAAACTCTATCAAATGGATGTCAAAAGTGCTTTTCTTAATGCCTTCATAGGTGAAGATGTTTATGTAAAACAAACCCCTAGTTTTGAAAACCCAAGTACCCACATAAAGTCCTTAAACTTCATAAGGCTCTTTATGGACTCAGGCAGGCCCCTCGGGCATGGTATGATAGGCTTAAGACTTTTCTGCTTGAGCGAGGGTATTTGATGGGCTCTGTTGATAAAACCCTGTTTACTCTCAAGCATGGCAAAGATTTCCTCCTAGTTCAGATTTATGTGGATGATATCATCTTTGGTGGCTCTTCTCATGCTTTGGTTGCCGAGTTTGCAGATACCATGAGCAGGGAATTTGAAATGTCCATGATGGGTGAACTCACATTTTTCCTTGGTTTGCAAATCAAGCAAAGCAAACAAGGTACTTTTGTCCACCAGACGAAGTACACCAAGGACCTGCTCAAGAAATTCGACATGGCAGATGTGAAGCCCCTCGCCACACCAATGGCTACATCTGTAGCATTGGATCTAGATGAAGATGGAGAAGCCGTAGATCAGAAGGAGTTCCGAAGCATGATCGGCTCCCTCCTCTACTTGACTGCCACGAGGCCAGACATACATTTCGCAGTGTGTCTGTGCGCTCGTTTTCAGGCTTCACCACGAGCTTCGCACCGCCAAGAGGTAAAACGCATTCTAAGGTATCTCAAACATACACTTGAATTCGGCATTTGGTATTCAGCGTCATCCTCTTTGTGTCTTCGAGGTTATTCCGATGCGGATTTTGCTGGGTGTAGGATTGATAGGAAGAGTACCTCTGGTACTTCTCACTTTCTGGGTACTTCTCTGGTTTGCTGGTCTTCCCGCAAACAGTCTAGTGTTGCACAATCGACGGCTGAGGCCGAATATGTTGCTGCAGCTAGCTGTTGCTCTCAGATTCTGTGGATGGTTTCCACTTTGCGGGATTTCGGGGTAGATTATAAGAGTGTTCCACTTTTCTGTGATAACACTAGCGCTATTTGTATTGCAAACAACCCGGTTCAGCACTCCAGAACCAAACACATTGATGTGCGGTATCATTTTCTCAGAGACCACAATGAGAAGGGTGATATTGAACTTCAATATGTTGATACCCAACACCAGCTTGCCGACATTTTTATAAAACCCCTCGATGCTTCTCGATTTGCCTACTTGCGTGGGGAACTTGGCATTTGTCACCCTTACGACATTTTGTGAGGGGGAGCAGATTTAGATGGATGTCCATTTGCTAATTGTGGGTTGACATTGCATTTACATCTTTTGCATTTATATGCCTGATTATAATCCATGACATCATGACAGCTCAGCTCTTTTTAATTTATCTGAAACATTCATGTGCATGATGTTTTCTTTTCAAAATCAAATCATGCTCACTGCTTAGTCTTGAATCTAGCATGTTTAGGCAGGACTGCTTTAGCTATCTTTTATCTGCTTGATAGCAAGACACTGTTCATTGGATGCTAAAAATTGCAACTTGAATAATTGTTCTACATCTTCATGGATACTCATAAAGTGCCAAACAATTGGCTCACTTAATTAAAATAAAAAATTCCATGATTTGCATGCTTCAAGTTAAAAGATCCAGGAGGATTTGTTTGTCGCACTACCCTATTCTAGACCGCTTACCATTGCACATTGGTCTGAACTGGAATAGTGTAGTGTATGCCAAAATCATTGCTTTAAGCTTCTAATGGCTTTCATGCCTAGGCTTGGCCTGATTGGAAAGTATAAGGTGGACAAACAAATAACCCCTGGCACTAAGAAAAGAACAACACAATTCATTGATCCTCAAGTTTGCTTTTCATGCTCCATTTGAACTGGACTCTTCTGTCTAGAGTAGAAATTGACTAGCTTTGCGCAGTCCCTGCTTTTACTTGTCTAGTTTCCTTGACTAAGGGGTGATGCTTTTATTTTAAACAAAAAAATGATCAACTCACATGCTTCATCATGTTTTTAGAGAATGTTAATTTGAGCTGAGCACATGATCATTGGTGTTATTGTTGGCATATTTTTGCTTTATATGTCTTTGCAATTCTGCTCATTTCCAAGCTATGCATCTTTTTCATGCTCCTTGATGCTTGCATTGTCAAAGGGGGAGAGACTTGCTACGTTCTCTGCCGCAAGGGGGTATAATTTCCAAAGGGGGAGAAAATTTGACATAAAGGGGGAGAAGGTTCTTTGTTGCCAAAAAGGGGGAAAATTAACTCAGGGGGAGTTTTTATCTTGAAAACGGAAGATTTGCCGAAGGGGCTTTTTAGAAAGGGGGAGGAAAATTCTTCTGTCAAGTGACATGATTTGGCTCTTTTCTGAGTTTTTATGGTCACTAGTGTGCTGAAATTTTTTAAATTTTCTTGGACTTTAAAGTTGGTTGTCAATGCACTCATCAAGGGGGAGATTGAGAAACCAAGTGTTGGTTTTGGTGTTTGTGATGAGTGATTGACAGGCTGTTAACCTCTGGTTCGAAGGGGTACCTCCGAAGAGGGTTCGGAGGTTGGACCTCCGAAGGGTGTTCGGAGGTGGTTTCACCGAAGGGTGTTCGGTGGTTTGGTTGCTGCAGCTGTTGCAGTGGAGTGTGCGTGTCGGAGGGGTCCGACAATACACGATGACTGGGTTTGTACCGAAGGGTTCGGTACTTTGGGCGGTGCATCGGAGTGTGTGCTGGAGGTTGCTAACCCGGAGAGGTCTCCGGAGTACTGGATACACTTGTCTGCTTGTCTGTGGTGCGCAGGGACTTCGGAGGCGACGGACGAATGTAGCAGGTGAACCTGGGTCAAGCGGGAGGCTTGATGCCAGGGGAGCGGGGAGCTCCGTCACGGTGGCTGCGAAGGGGTCTGGGTCGGTCCTCGAGTCGAGGCGTGCCAGGTGAAGGCAGTAAGTGCGGAGCGTGGCTCCGGCTGAAGGTGCTCCGAGACAAAGTCCTCGGAGGCGAGGCACTTCGAAGGTACTCCGGATGGAGTAACTTCGGAGTTGGATAGATCAAGTCCTCTGCGGAGGCAAGGCGTTCGAAGTGTGCTCCGGAGGGAGACATTCGAAGGTGCCCGACGAAGGTCTCAGAAGTCGAGGCGCATCGAAGGCATGGTCCGGGTGAGGCTCGTCGAGGAGTGTGCTCGGGGAGAGACACTACGACGAAGGGCTCATGGAATGCTTCATGCGGAGGCCTTGGACGAAGGAGGGACTTCGAAGGGTGGTACTCCGAAGGTGGGGCTTCGGAGTGTGGTTGTCTTGTGGTACTTCGGCCTGCATGGCTTCGGTACACGGACTGACGGAGTTCGAGCTGGGAGAAGCGGCGAAGCCGTGGTGGTCCACTCCGGAGGTGTTGGTGCGAAGGGCCAAGGGCTTTGACAACTTCGGCTCAAAACCGTCACTGTATTGAAGGCTGACTTCGGTGAAGCGAAGGCCATCTGGCTCAAGGCTTCTCACCGAAGCTACCGCACCCCTCGCGTGCGAAAGGGGGCTTCAGAAAGGTCAAAGGCTGCAAGTCTGACAGTGTCTGCTCTGCAAAAAGCTGGCGCTGTCCCCTCTGCAAAGGCTGACAGAGAAGCCTCCAATAAAAGTTGACTACCTTTTGTACCCCTTAGTTCTGTAGAGACAAAACCAATGTAAACCCTAGGGGTAAAGTAGTCAATTCCTTTGGGTGAACTATGGGCTATAAATATGGGGACTCGGTAGGTAACATTTAACACTTTGAGCATTTACTGTTGAGCTCCTGTACTAGTCCCTCATACGTTGTATTCATCCAGAGAGTTAATTTTCAGTGTTCCTTGTTCAAGCGGCGAAGCCCTGCTTCTGTGTTGTCTTTCTGCTTGAGCTTGTTTGCATTCCTCGCTAGCTTTAGTGCACCGAAGCCTGTCTAGGCGAAGTGTGTTTTGAGCGAAGTGTGCTTTTCAGCGTGCGTTCGCTCTGTGTAACGGGAGGCGAGACCTCGCTGCTTACTAGCGAAGCCCGTGTCTTTATCGTGTCTAAGACCCTAGCGAAGTCTGTTAGTGTGAGTTTAGACCTTCGTGTACGAAGCCCAGCACCAGTTGCTGCTGCCAAGTACTTGGTCGAAGTCCTGAGAGGGTTGTCCACTCTTGCGAAGGGTGAAGTGCGAAGCCTGCTCGAAGCACTCTGTGTGCGGAGCCTGCACTGACTTAGCAGAGTAGATTTTCGAGGATTGTGAGCAGAGCGAAGTCTTCTTGGCTTCGAACTTTTGCTCCTGCGAAGCCTGTGTTCGGAGTTGTCAAAACACCTCCGAACCAGACCTTCGAAGGTAGTGTTCGAAGCCTGTTCCGCAGAAGACAGGATTAAAACAGAAGGCTAGTTTTTAGCCCGAAATTTTAAAAGCTCCCATTCACCCCCCCCCTCTGGTCGCCGTTTCCGGTCCAACAGTCTTTGACCTTCTGGAGCCTCCTTTCGCACGCGAGGGGTGCGGTAGCTTTGGTGATAAGCCTTGAGCCTGACGGCCTTCACTTCACCGAAGATAGCCTCCGATACAGTGACGGTTTTGAGCCGAAGCCGTCAAAGCCCTTGGGCCTTCGCACCACTACCTCCGGAGTGGACCACCACGGCTTCGCAGCTACTCCCAGCTCGAACTCCGTCTGTCCATGTACCGAAGCCATGCATGGCCGAAGCACCACAAGTCAACCTCGCTCCGGAGCTAGCTTCGCTCCGAAGCCTTCCTCACTCCGAAGCCCACCTTCGGAGTACCACCCTTCGAAGTCCCTCCTTCGTCCAAGGCCCCTGCACGAAGCATTCCATGAGCACTTCGTCGCAGTGTCTCTCCCCGAGCACACTCCTCGACGAGCCTCACCCGGACCATGCCTTCGACGCGCCTCGACTTCTGAGACCTTCGTCGGGTACCTTTGAATATCTCCCTCCAGAGCACACTTCGAACTCCTTGCCTCCGCATAGGACTTGATCCACCATACTCCGAAGTCACTCCATCCGGAGTACCCTTCGAAGTGCCTCGCCTCCGAGGACTTCGTCTCAGAGTACTTTAACCCGGAGCCACGCTCTGCACTTACTGCCTTCACCTGGCGCACCTCGACCCGAGGACAGACCAGGACCCCTTCGCAGCCACCGTGACGGAGCTCCCCGCTCCCCTGGCATCAAGCCTCCCGCTTGACCCAGGTTCACCTGCTACGAACCGTCCATCGCTTCCGAAGTCCCCTACGCACCACAGACAAGAGTTTCCAGTACTCCGGAGAACTCTCCGGGTTAGCAACCTTCGGTACACACTCCGGTGTACCGCCCAAAGTACCGAGACCTCCGGTATGAACCCAGCCAACGTGTACTGTCGGACCCCTCCGACAGGCACACTCCGCTGCAACAGCTGCAGCAACCAAACCACCGAGCCCTTCGGTGAAACCACCTCCAAACACCTTCGGAGGTCCAACCTCTGAACCCCCTTCGGAGGTACCCCTTCGAACCAGAGGTTAAAAGCCTGTCAATCACTCATCACACTCTGAAACCAACCCTTGGTTTCTCATATATATTTGTTATTTATTTTACATGATGATCGTCTTCCAATCAACATCCATCATCAAAACTATAATATCAATCATTAAGTTAACAACTTGTTATTTCTATCCTATTTAGTTCTTAGCATTTTATACATATTTACGTAAAATATTTTATGCCAATCGATGGATTAATTTAGTTAATTCTGAATTAACATCCTACTGCTAAGTTGTCCAACCAAATTGATAACCAATTTTTTAAGAGGAATTTTATCATCCTTGAGGCAAAAAGTTCAAATTTGAGTCGTCCATCATATTCATCTAATGGTTCAGATTAATGCAACACCTCTTGGTACCTGGTGGGATTAAAATGGTACCTCTTGAATTGAAGGGAGTATTTTCATATTTTTAGGTGTGTGTGATTTGTGCAGAGAGGAGGGCACCACGACTGGTGGCTCTCCGGCGGGTCGCCGTCGTTGTGTGCTCGGCAAGGGGGCGGTGGCGGCGCTGGTAGCGGGGCACGACGGGTTGCGGGCGGCCAAGGTCGACTTGAGGGCGGGGCAGCAGCGCCCAACGGAGATGCGGGCGGCGGTGCTCTGGGGCGGTGGGAAAGCAACGCCCAGCAACGTTGCGTGTGACGGTGCTCCGGGGTGGTAGCGGCGCCATGAGATACAATGCGGGGCATCGTCGTTGGAGCGCAGAGCGGCGGGGCACCGGCGGTGGTGGCCGGCCGACGGTGGTGGGGCGCTGACGGGCCGAATCAATGACGGCAGGCGGCGGTGGGGCACCGGCTCTAGCGGCGGCAGGTGGCAATGGCAAAGTTTTTGTATTTTTTTTCCAATCATGCCCCCATCAAAATTAATGGTTGAATTTAATTTGGTACCTCTAGTACCTTGTACTTGATGGTACCTCACTCAAGGATAGTAAAAGCCCTCATTTTTTAACGCTGGCCTCACATGGACACATGGTTAGCTAAAATTTACAGAATCCATTTAGGTTCTGCTTAGATCCCATGAACTAATTGTTAGTAGCTAATTTTTAGCCTTAGTTCATCCAAACAGTCCAACTAATTTAAACTAATTGTTAGTTCATGGACTAAATAATGATTAGCTATTAGTCCACAAAAATGGACTAATGGCCCCCTAATAGGGGTTTTACTCTTTTTATGTATTAGTCTAAAGTATCCAAATATATATGAACTAATTATTAGCCAATTAATAATTAATTCTAGCTAATAATTAGTTTTAATCTATCTAAACGGGTTCTTAATTTTATGTACTAGTTAACTAAATTTTCTAGTCATTATCTTAAATTATAACCACACCAAATTATCATTCCTGTATTTTAATTTACTCTTTTTAGAAAAAATCTTGGTATATTTACAAGAGCGAGAAAAAGGGCGTGGAAATGCCATACTGCCCGCTGATCTAGAGCCCGCCAACCTCCTTGAGGAGAAAACTAAAAAAACGAAAATATTCTCAAATTATGGCATATATATTCCCTAAATTTACAAACGGACACAAAGCTACAGTTAAAAAATAAAATAAAAAACCCATATATAAAAATTATCATTTTAAAAACTATTTATCAGTCGCTTAGCATAAAATGCATTAGTTTTTAGTTGAATATCAACTTCGCCGGTATCTTCCGTATCCTGGTGTTAAGCCCTCTCCCTTGTTGTGAGGTTTGATAATCTATCATCATCTTTATTTTTTATATTCCGTTCTAAATATTATTTACCTAAACTATTCCGCTTATCATTCTCTTCTAATAATATTATAATAAAATATAAAATAGATCATGTTAAGTATAATAAAATATATTTCGATAATGCTTGTTGATCGTTCGAAGACAGAGCTTAGAGGCGAGCACTAAGCCAGGACCTTGCCATTGGTTCTTGGCTTATTGCCCAACCGTAGGAAACGGGATTGGTGCGGCCTTTGATTTCGGTTTCATTGACATCTTCAATTCTTAAGGAATTAGAGAAAAAGAAGCAATACTCACTTCAAATGCTTACAAACTGTTATCTTACAAGACTACACATAGACCCAACACATTTTGATAGGAATGAAAAGAATTTTGATTGCATCAGGAGTCCTGATAAATGTTTCAATATTTCATTTCAAATATTTTCCACTATTTTTATTTCAAATGTTTTCCACGTCGAAGATAAATGTTTTATTAGTTGAATACAAATATTTTATCAGATAAATATTTCACTAGTTGAAAATAAATGTTCCGCTTGACACAACAGTTGTAACTTAATGTTTCATATATGAGAGCAAAATGTTCCACTTTTTATTTTAAATATTTCACCCTATTATTTCAATTATTTCACCATTTTATTTTAAATGTTTTTCACTCTTTTATTTTGAACGTTTCACTGAATATTTCATCACTCAAGGATAAATATTTTACTCTTTTTATTTAAATTTGTTCACTGAAATGTTAATGAAACAGTCAAAACATCCGAACAAAACAATTGAATTTTTGGACTCCGTCCGAACGGCAGTCACCGCCATTATAATATTTCCTCAACATGCAGGTCCGCCCCCACAACTCTAGGGTTCATGCTCTCTTTTTCCGCACGCATTCCTCATGCCCACCCACCCACCCACTGATCTGGTCAATCCCGCCAGGATCCACGCCGAGTTGGAGTTCGTGGGCGCGATTGCACGAAGGAGAAGGGAGGGGCGGATGCAGACGGAGGCGAGGGTGGGGTTGGCCGCGGCCACGATGGACAACGGCGCCGCCGCGGCCGCCCGGAGGTACTCGGCGCAGCAGCAGCAGCAGCACCACCACCAGCCGCAGCTCGGTATGGTGCCCAGTCTCCTCGCCGGCGGCGTCGCCGGCGCCGTCAGCAAGACTTGTACCGCGCCGCTCGCCCGCCTCACTATCCTCTTCCAGGTTCGTCTTAACTGCAGATTGCCGAAGTGCGGTTCTTCTTCCTCCGGGTATGTGTTAGCAAGTGTAAGAATGTTTTGTTTCCTCCGGGTCTGTTGTTAATAAGGACCGGCAGAATACTTGGGCCTGTTGCAATCTTACTTAAATACTGCGGATTGTCAATGCAATTTATGAATTTTACACGCAGGTGCAAGGTATGCATTCAGATGTGGCTACCCTACGGAAGACTAGCATGTGGCGCGAGGCATCCCGTATTGTCTATGAAGAAGGTTTCCGAGCTTTCTGGAAAGGGAATCTTGTAACTATTGCTCACCGGTTACCGTACTCCTCAATTAGTTTCTATGCATATGAGAGGTACAAAAATGTAAGCACGTATGTGTTCAGGTAAATTTGCATGCTGATTCTTTGCCACTAGCAACATATGACTAATTTTTGTTAATTTTGGACGGCGCAGATGCTTCAATCCATACCTGGTCTTGACAAGAATGGTGGATTTGGTGCAGATGTTGGTGTCAGATTGATAAGTGGTGGTTTATCTGGAATAACAGCAGCTTCCATGACGTATCCACTGGACTTAGTACGGACTCGTCTTGCTGCTCAGGTAAACCCTGTCATTGGGGTGCATAGAATGTACTGGATTGGTCATGTGTCAAATAAACTGCCTTGATATGCTAATTCTCATTCACTTGAAAAGCCAATGTGTAAATTATTTTCCTCAGGGAATTGCAGTTGAAATCACATGCTTTTTTTATTGGCCAGAAGTAATAATTTACACCTTTTGCAAGCTCTTGACAAGGAACTTATTTGTTTTATACTTTTATCCTCTGTTAGTGTTTACTGTCTGACACAGGGAAAAAGTTTGCATGTAATTAGATTAAGTAATATATTTCCATGTAAACACACACGTAACCCAAAATCCCCCTTCTAATCCCCATTTTCATTATTTCCACAATCAAGTTAAAAACACATAGCATTTATGTTATCTGCTTTGGGTATTCTTGAATTCCAGACCTTTTTGCAATTACATTTTACAATTTTCATGAAGTCTTCTACAACAATTATAAGGTCTATTCACCGAACACTTGCAGACAAACACTGCTTACTACAGGGGCATATCTCATGCTCTATATGCAATCTGCAGAGACGAGGGTGTCAAGGGGCTGTACAAGGGCCTTGGTGCCACTTTGCTGGTACGAACTTATGACTTTTCCTTGTCCTTCCAGTTTATTGAGCATCCTACATTTCGTTATGTCATTTGATGATTATCTAAAACACAGGGAGTAGGCCCCAGCATAGCAATAAGCTTTTGCGTCTATGAAACTTTGCGATCCCATTGGCAAATAGAGAGGTAAGTTGTACAAGATACACTCAGGCTCTTCATCTCCATGCCAGACATTTTTTAACTGTATTTCCGTTTGATCTTCAAATCAGACCATATGATTCCCCTGTTCTGATCAGTTTAGCTTGTGGAAGTCTTTCAGGAATTGCGTCCTCAACTAGTAAGTAATCTGTAAACAAATCTTGATAATCTAGTAGATCTGTTTGCTCCACAGGAAGAATGCTATTAGGCCCAGTTATATTATAGCAGTATCATTTGCATCACTGATGTGACAAGCTTTCCTCAAAAGGGAAACATACAATATCCAATGGTTATGTGAGTACACAAATTAAGTGAGCAAAAAGAAAATTATTCTTATATTTGAAGTACAGAATGCCATTTCCATTTGGATCAGTCTGAATATTTTCCCTATGCCAGTTCTCTATGCTTTGATTAGTCATTCGATATTGAGTTAAATTGATCAATGACACCACAAAGATGAGTGAGATGTTGCATGGCTGTCCAACTCAGTGAGCCTTGATAATTTTCATTAATTATGTTTCAGTGACATTTCCGTTGGATCTTGTAAGACGCCGCATGCAGTTGGAAGGTGCAGCTGGAAGAGCCTGTGTCTACCAAACAGGACTTTTTGGAACATTCAGGCATATTATTCGCACAGAAAGTTTAAGAGGCATGTATAGAGGAATTTTGCCGGAGTACTGCAAAGTGGTTCCTAGTGTTGGCATTGTTTTTTTGACATATGAGACGATGAAGTCCATCCTCACAGAAGTGGCATCAGACGATTAGTCTCCACCATTGGGCATGCTTGCCAACTTTGATAACTGGGACAGAATAAGCATCTGAAGCTGATTAGAGCGAGAAATGAGTTTGTAGCATACGTTAGGATCTAGATGGTACTAAGTTTTGGAGTTTGTACCATGGAAGAATATCCATATGGTTACAGATTTTCTTGTAGGGAAGGGTAAAAGAAGAGTAGCTGCAATAGGTCTTACAAAATTTCTGTTCACCCCTTATGTGTATTTTTTCTCCTTTCACTTTGTAACTGTATATGAGGCTATTGTCTTCGGCCTCAGACTTCTCAGAAACGGCCTCCAAGATGATCTGTGCTCTTGTGAGGATATGCAAAGTGAATTCTTCTAGATTACTGTGAATGGCCATGTCATTCAATTATCCTGACAGGGACCATGGAATCGTTGTATCTCGATTTATTGGATGAATTATCATTAATATGGTCACTTAGAAGTCGCTAGCATTTGTGATTGTAAGTGTTACCTGCTAATCGCTCACGTATATGGTGAATACCAGACCTGTATCCACTTTTTACCGAGGGGCTTACAAACTTTTCACCTTTTATCACAAATGAATCATCTCAAATGCCCAGTCAACTCAGATGAAGAGCGTTTCAGAAAAATGAAATAGAAAAGCTCAGGTGAAGATTAGTGCTATACTAATAATGAGAGCTAATACTAAACTGTTGCATGCTGCATGGGATGGCAGCTCTGGTGCAAAGCTCAGTTGTGAGATCTGACCATAGAATTTCACCGGGTTCATGGAAAAGTATTTTTTGTTTAATTTCCCCAAAGAATGTACCATATCTGTTTCCCTTGCGTCTTTGCAACTTAGCTTGATAATGGACGGTACAAATAGCCGCAAAGGCGTTGATCAGTGGTAATAGATAGGTTAGGCTACTAAGCATTTTTAGAACATATTGTTTCAGCTTCAACTATAATAACTTTTAGAATCTAAAACTGAAACAAACAGTTTAGATTGTAGATCTAGATTGCGATAATCGATAGCTACAAAATCTATAAATAAATTAGAATCCAGGAGATGAAAAACATGCTAAGAATCTAATTCATGAACTTTCTGCTGAAACGCACTCGCTTATATGCAGCAATGCAGATCAACAGTAAATATGTGTATCATACGCACATGCATATATAAAAACTTCACTGCATTAGCATGAGCAATACTGTGCATTACATTAGTGTTTCTTAGGACACCTTATTGCAACGCAATCTCAGACTCTCAGCTCCTATTAATTCGAGCAAATGCAGTTCCTTTTCTGATTAACTCTGACAGGACCCCTCTGAAAACTCAAGGTCACCCCAAATCCGAATCTTTACTCCACGCCTCATATTATATCCATATGTATTTGTGTATGGTATTAGTATTTCGCACCAGCCCACATGATCTCCACATGTATTTCTACATGATCTCCACATGTATTTCTTCATCGCTGCTTTCTTGTATCACACAGGAAAGCCTCCGGTTAGCCGTATGTGGTTCAGTGTTTGGCGAAGGCCATACTTGTTCACAGCTGCGTACGCCGTCCTGAAACCATCGCCATATGCCGTGGACGTGTCATTGGCAATCTGATGCAGGAAGAATCCTCCTAGCTTCTTCTCCGTGTGAGATACTGCACCCTTCTTGGATGGTGGTTGTCGATGGGAAGACGAAGCATAGGATGTCGAAGGCTGCGTGTGCCTTGAAGTAGCTGGTAGAATCTCCGACTCCAGCCACAAGTAAGACATCACTTGGCATATACCTTCCTCGACCTCTACGGTTAGGTTCCGGTAACCTGTGCATAGCATTGTCAGTCAGACAGACAGACAGACAGGTGAAGAAATATGATGTCTTCAGATCAAATTTCAGGAAAATGACAGTGATGAATGTTCAGATGAGTACCTTTGAGGCGCAACCACCCGTGCATCAATTCATGGGCAAGAATGGACCCCGTTAGCAGCCTGCAGTTGTATGGGATGTTTATGATTTCACAAAAACGATACACAATTTGCAACATTTAGGACAAGCGAAGAGTGTACTGACTGACCTGGGGAGGCCATACAAGACAAGAATTGCAGTGACCTCACATCTCCTAGTCAGCTTCTGAGGTTGAGTTCTCATATCAAACAAGCGATTTGCACCAATCCTGGGCCTCCTAAGTATCTGTAGCAAAACCCAGAATACAGAGGATCGAAAAGCAAGATCAGTCATTCCATTTGTGAAAGCAAGATCTGAAAGCAGCTAGATCACTGATCAGAGAGTCTTATCAGATGGCAGATTCTGATCTGAGAATCCAATCATTTGATCTGACCGATGTTGATTCATATTACTAGTTTGGTTTTATTTGATATGACAGTTATCCACTAGAGGTGGTAGCACCCTAGAAACTGTTTAGCTTGGCATGGGTTGTACTTACACTGCTGACAGTCTGCTCCTCTGACAGACAAAGGCCTCTTGTTTCAGGCATATGGTGCGGCCCCTACAGAAAACCAGCTGCAATGGTCAGTAACACTCGATACATTATTATTCATCAAGGAACAAACAGATGTGATGAACACACTTTGCTTTCTCCTTCCATAGCTTCATTAAGCGCTTGGCGTTCAACCAAGAGCATGGGTATCTGCTGGTCTAGCTTCATGTACATCCCTTCGTAGTAGTCTCTGATGGAATGGTAAAGGGGTTGGCATTCACCGGTGTCCATGATTGCAGAATCCAGGCATTCCATGCACAAGCTGCGTCCATCCCCTAATGACATGTACTTTGTGTTCCTTGGCTGCCGATTCACAAAGATGTTAAGTATGAACTGGTGCTTTGAAAAAAATCTAGGCCATTCTTTAAAGGGTTAATTGGTACTTTTAATTGATTATTAAGTCAAAAACTTATGTGTTTCTTTTCTATTCGGCGCTTCAGAAATGTAAGTCAAAAATTGTACATAAGAAGTTAGTGATGTGATTTGATTTTAAGTGGTTTAACAGAAAAGTATAGCAAAATTACCATTTTATCTCTCCACATTGTGCATTTTTATGATTTTATCCTCTATATATTCTACTACCCTTCATCAAGATAGTAGTAGAAATTAATTTGAATCATTAATATAGGGTCGATTTACAGTACCCTCATTACCTCATAGTAACGTAATAGTTGAAACTAATCTGGACTATTAATTAAGTGTATTTAAAATAATTAATTAAAAAAGAAAATAGGTTATTCAGCTTGATTATGGAAAGTAATATGTATATATGTCGACTGCCCCAGAAGTTTGTTGATTATTTTTTTTATCTAGTGTATGCAACAATTAATCTGCTAGCATGCAAAGAAAGAAATTAATTACTCCACATACTGCACATGTTAAAGGAATGTTAGACGATAGGTCAGTGATATTAAATCTGAGCCATTAGATTATATAGATTAGACGGTCTACAAAATTTGAGATACCATAAAAATTTCCGTATAAAAAAGATCAACAATTAGGTTGTATCCTACTTTCAATTGAATGCGGCTTAAAATCTCTCTTTAAAAAAAGTGGTATCAATCTAAAGGTTTCACATAAGTTTGAAAGCACGCTCAAATTGTCTGGAGTTTGCCTGTTTTGACAAAAGGGGAAAACTGTTGCAGTTTTAATGTGTGCCTGCAAGCAAGAAATAGAAAATTGATCCTTTGCACCATCCTCCGAAGGTCGGAATATATACCTCCATTTTCTCACAGCTACAGCAACGAGGTGTTCTGTCGTGTTCATGTGAAGGACAATACTTCTGCCCCCAGAATGGATGTGCTCTATACTCTATCAAGCCAGCCCTGTTCGTTGGAATCTGCAGAAATAGACGCACAGAAAAAGGGTTTCTTTTCTTGCAATGCTGTCCCAATGGTATGCTAATCCAAATGTTAGTTCTAGCACTTGTACAAAGAGTTCATCAGAAGAAGTCTTACAAACTGAAGGCAGACATCACACTTTGGGTGGTGCAGCTCCTTGTAGCAAAGCTTGTGGTATGGATCTGCACCCAGCAAGGTGAACTGGGAAATACAAAACAGAATTGAAGGAAAACTGTCACTCAGTCAGGATACTCAACCACACCTTGTCGAAAGAATTGCAAGAGAGTGATTTTAATGAGGTATCAAGAACTATCACATTTTTCAGTGTTATTCTTGATATCTACCTTCCTTTATACGAAGGTTACCTCGGTTTCACGGATAGGGTGATGGCAGGAAGAACAACGGAAGCACTGAGGATGCCAGTACATTTGCATGCAGCTCAAATAATGGCCATGTCCTATCTCATGCTTGCAACCCCCACAGATCCTGAGAAATGCAGATTGCTTCTTTACATAAATAGATGCATACTATTTACTATTTAGCTGCCTAAGCACACTGGAGACAAAGGTGGTGGATGCAGATTGCTAACCTGCATCCTGTCGACCTGGGCTGAGAAGCTGCATAGGGACTGTACGGATTGTAAGGCTTGTAAGGATTCATGTTCAGACTGTCCTGTATGGCTCTGGCAAGTTCTTCATCGTTCTCTCCCTTATCATGGTTTTGCTCTACACAGAATTTAATTTACACATCAATGGTGCTTAGTAAGGACATATATTTAAAACTGATCCTAGCATCACAGATTTTTACCTTTTGGGGTTTTGGCATCCTCTGCAAGAGAAAGGGCAAGTGCATGGTCCAGTTCTTCATTGTTGTTCCTAGGTGGATCTTCTTTCTGGAAATACAAGAAAGAAAAGCTGATGCAAATCATTTTTCAATGATGACACTGCAGCATTACCTTAACATGAGTGCTTAAGGTAAGGTGAACACTGAACAGTGAACTGGATGATGGCACTCCAGGAAGCAAAGAAAAGAAGAACCACCACATGAAAGAAAGTGTCAGATTGCAGAGGAATGTAGAAAGAAACCAGCACCTTTGGTCTGACTGGCTCTTCCCAGAGCGACGTGGTCTCTTCTCCGGCCGTCACCCGAGGGCGCCGCCGGCTCGGCTCGCCGTCTTTCGGCCCCTTCAGGAAAGCACAGAGCCACTTCATGAAGCTGGATCTCCTCTCTGCGTGCATCGATGATGCTAACATTAGTCAGGCCCAAGCAATATAACAGCAGGATCTCTCATTCTCACACATGGCTGAAACTGTGAAGTGGAGCTGAGAGCAACCTCCCACCTACCATTTCCTGTCAGTTGAAAGCAGGCAGGAAAAAATGGTTTCTTTAAAATATTGAGTGTCTTTGGATGTCTGTTTGAATACTGAATTTAAATGTAATTTGATTAGATGACAACGTTTAGACCAAATAACTTTTAACTTTTCTAAAAAGGAAGATGATTGCATCATCAATGGCCTCTGCATCCAAGATGCATACTACCTTAACATGCTAGTCAATGTAGTAAAAATTCAGATAGGCCTGACTTTGATCAGAAAACCACATTTGTGTCGTAAAAATCCAGTCATCAATCGTCATATACCATATAAAGGTAAACCAAACAAAGACTACTTATACATCAATATGGAATCAAAAGAGCTCTATGTTTTTACTCGATTTTTGTTCGTGTGAGGCTCTTAACTGGACTATCATTTTTTTTAAAAAAGGGCAGATGTGTTTACCTGTATTGAACAAGATCAGGAAACACAGGGACAAAATCCCACACGAAATTGCTTGTGTTGTTAGCATGGGGCCCTCTACATGATATGTTATAAGAGTCAGTAACTCAGCACAGTAGTATGATGTATGCTTGTCTGTTAGAAATGTTCATCTGATACATGTCAATTCGACTGATCCTTCCTTAGGTCATCATTGCGAAACTAGACCAGTAATAACGACTTCTTGCATGCATGCATCACTATCTGCGCCACAGCATGCATTAGAACGGCTGAATGAGACATCCTAATGGCAACAAGAACTAATCTTTCAGAGAATGGAGTGATGGACATGATGTGGCGAGTCTGATACTCTGAATCTCTGATGGATAGCAGCCTCGTATTCAAAAGAGGATGTGACTGAAAAATCAGCTAGTTAGCCATGGATGTTGACACATCAAGCGATTTGTGTGCCAATTTTTTCTATGAAAGGACTGATAAAAGTTTCTGCCTTTGCCTAAATCAGCTTCGTTCTAGTCTGTTTTGTTAATTGGACTGCCGGCAGTTTACTCTGCCTTCTCTAAAGTTCAATCGAAGCAACACATATATTGAAGAGGCAACAAACAAAAAGGTGAAATCTTGTTCAGGAAAGACAACGAAGAACTGATACTGCTGAAGTACGTGAAATGCACGCATGGCGAACAAGAAAACCATGTATATACGTCTTGAAGTCGACACATGATGTAGATTTGAAGAAGTGATACGGGGACGACGATGGCAACGAGGCTGAATACACGAGAAGAAACAAACGAGAAAAAGAGAGATTACCGTGACTGCACTGATCACAAGACCGCGAGGAGTATGCCATGCACCCAAGAACCGCTGCTGCAACGCCCACCAATACAGCATATGTATATATATATGCACACACGCACAGAGCAGACAGAGATGGTAGAACACTCCGTGCAAGGTCAAGTATGGCGATCACGACGAGCAGGGGATCGAAGAGGAAGAGGATGGCAAGAAGCAGCAGCTGCAATGGACGGAGGGAGAGAGGCAGAGAGCCAGGGGTTCTTAGAGAATAAAGCGGCCGCCGGTGGCAACGAGTTGGCCGCGACAGAAAGGAAAGGATTGAGGGTGAAAGCGAGGACGCACGGCATCTCGCCTCGCCCTCCTCATCCTCCTCCTCCTCCTCCGGGCAAAAGCAACAACGATCTCACAGCGGTTAACTCGATCGCGCATTAGCCTCCCTTTCCAGTGAAATAAAGAAAACTCCTCTCGCCGGGCGTGCCGCCAGCTGAGCTGACGACGGCACACTAGTGGGCAAAATGCACGGGAGAGGGAGAATATTTTCGGTTCTGCGTTAAACGCGAGAGGGGAAAAAGAAGAAGAGGAGGAGGAGGAGAGATTCGTTGTGTCAACGGGAATGGATGCGTCCATTAGGTTCTGCGTTTCGCTTTTCTCCATGCTCTTTTTTCTTGGATTGTTTTTTTTAATGCTCGTTGATGCTACGCGGAAACGGGAGGAGAGCAACAATGGCGATGCGGGAAGAGTACGCTTGCTCGGAAATTGTTTTGTTTCTCTCTTCCTTTCTCGGCTAGGGAAAAAAGAACAGGATGCGATCCTAAAAGCTGCCGCTGTTCGGCCGCACGACTGCACCAGCCGCAGGGCCAGCCGGGCGAGTGGGGCGGCCACCCTGGCCCACAAGTCATAACATAGGTCTCTGATGACTATTTGCCTTTTAGGTCTGCCTTTTTAGCTTTTACCAGTAAATCATTATTGTTGTATTAGATTCTGTTCTTTTATATTTGAGTTTTTTTACTGTACCCTAAAATATTATCAGCCGTCTAATCCATATGATTAGATGGCTCAGATTTAAAATAGGTGATCTATTACCTCTAGGAGGTAATATGTCATATAATCTTCCTTTTCTTAAATACGGGACCCACATACATGCAAATTAAATTCTTTCTTAGCGCCCAAAATAATTTGAAATCCCTTAAATTATGTGGGACCCATAAGCATAAAGATTATTTTCCTAATTAAGCAATGTACTTTTATAAATCAAGCATGCAAACTTGGAAAGAAAAATAAATAATTCAATTGAACATACGCTGGTGCGCACAATTAATTTTCAAGTTTGGTTGAAATTAAGTTAGAAAATTAAAATTTGAACCATATTCTTATTGTAGATATGCATGAATACGAGTGAATATAAAATATTTTGCATAGCATATTTGGAGTAATGTATCATAATTAACTGAAATAATTTTGTTTGTCATTTTCTTAATTAGTACTTATGATATTCATCAAAATGATGATATGATTTATGTTCCTTAATCAGCACAAAAAATATCAAACGATTGCATGCACAATTAAATACAAGCAGGACATGCTGAATCAATAATGTTATTTGTGAGTATTGTTTCTTAAATCATGCCATGCAAGCACCGGCTATAGCAAATTTACCTCATATTATAATTCATTTAATTATTTTAATTTTATTTAATGAAGGGTTCAGATTAATTTAAACTTTTACCCCTCAAAGAGGTAACGGGGGCACCGTAACAGCCCCCTTATATTTTAGTCTTATCTCAGCCTCTATCTATGTAGACGAGCCTTAGACAACACAAGAACTGTGGGAGGCCAAGAGCCACAACCTACTCAATGAGTATACCTCTCTTGGAAACACCCGTGATAAATGAGTTATAGAAGGAGTTTTCTGTTATAGCTTCTTAACTTGAAACGATTCTCTTTAAGGCTAGTTTGATAGCCTATGATTCTGGCTCATCTACGTAGAGTGGGTCAAAATCATATACCGTTAAATTTTGAGCCTAGATTCTACGGGAACGGTTCGAAGCAAGTTTTTAAGCACATCATTCGCCAAAATGGGGTTTTCCGCTTGAGGTGGATTTTAATCCTTAAGGTCTCGTAGTAACATCTACTGTTACCATGACGTGAAGAAATTATAAGTGCTTTTAATCGTACTTGACCTACTAGTGATGTTGCAAACCAACTTTTAACTCACATTTCCATTTAGTTTAGGTAATTGTAGATTTAGATATGCATTTTTTTGTTTCATGTGCAATAATTGCAATGGAACTTCCAAGATTTTCTTCCATCCTTTTGGCCTATGAAATGTTCGTAGCCTCGCCCAGTGTGAGACTGTCTCATTCACATGCATGTGAGGTGGCAACATCCCCTTTATAGAAAGGCTACACTTAGTCCATAAATTTTGAGAACTGGGTAAGCATAATAGGGTACCACTATAAATTTAGAGAGGGATGGCCGCATAAGGACAACATGGTATGCGGTTTCGAAGTCGGTGACATAGAACTTGACATGCTCGGTCCCGTAGTTATTCCGAGTGCCAAACATCACCAGCAGAGTGAGGGTGCTAAGTGGAATGGAGACCTTCCCCGAGACAATCCCGTAGAAAGGTGTGTCCGTCTTCTGGAATACAAACTCATCGATGCCGAGTGCATCCAACGTCCCTTTGAATAGGACGTCTAAGCCATTATCGTCATCAACCAACACTCTCTTAAGGCACACCTTGAGAATAACTAGATCAACGACCAATGGGAACCATCCTAGCTTGGAGACATCCATCCATTGATCATCGCACGACTAAAGGTGATCAGGACTTCCGACTACCTCAAGCGCTCGGCCACCACGACGCTGATGGAATTGATGTGACGAGTCAGCAACTTATGCTAATGTTTGGACTCAGTGGCAATTGTGCCACCAAAAATCATGGAGACTGTCTGAACAAGCTCTTGGAAGTCATTTTCTGCAGGACCGAAAGTAGCGACCAGAGGGGGGTGAATGGGCGCCTAAAAAATTCTTTCGAATCAATGGCCTGCTCTCAACACCCAACGCACCTCAAACAGACTAAGCAGGGAAGAGTAACCAGATCAAAGCCTAAAAGTATTTAGCCTATAAATGACCGGTGTCCTAGACGAAGAAACACCAAAACTGTGCTTAAAGGCAGAATAATAAAGCATTTAAAACATGAGCAGATCAATGTACTCAGAAATAAATCATCACAGCAAAGACACCTTGTGTATGTTAAAAGGAGATGAGAAGTTACTGTTCAAGGTTGTCTCCAGTAAGGTACTTGTCGAAGCCTGCTGTGTCGAAACCTGCAGTGTCGAAGCCTGCAGTGTCGAAGCCTGTTCGAAGTCCTTGTGCGAAGGCTGTAAGTATGAACTCCGAAGTCTGTAGAAGTCAGATTCGAAGCTGTGCCACTGTTTTCCAAAGCCTGCTCCTAGCCCGTGTACCCGGATTGGGCCAGCCCGACTTCGCGGCCCCTCTGCCCGACAGTCACTCGCTGCCCGTGTACCTAAGTCACACGCGGCCCAGACGCAGCAGATCACCTCTCTTCTTCTGTCCTCTTTGACTATCGTTGACAATGACTCATCACATCTGGAGCCATGAGGCCCACGCTATTCAACATGGCTCCTCAATCTCCCCCTTGATGAGTGCATTGTCAACACTTCTCTTCATCAGCCCTTTAGTACCTGCGAGCACAAGTGGAAACACGAAAACAAAGCACAAGAAAACAGAGAAGAAGAAAATAAAGTAAAAGTTTAACCTTAATGACCAAAAGCCAAACAAAAGCAAGAAGCGGTCATTATGGTTAACCAAAGATAAAAGCTCAAAACGAGTGCAATCTCAGAATCATCAACAAGGATATCAAAAGAGTAAGAACAAACGGGACAAAAACTCCCCCTGAAACAAATCCCAGAGAAAGCCAAAACTCCCCCTTAAACTCTTCTCCCAAAATTTCTCCCCGTTGTTGACAAGTGGACTCATCAAGCGAGACTAAAAGCACTCTAAAGAGACACAGACTCCCCCTGAAATGCAACTCCCTCTCAAAATATGCAATGAATGCAACTGGGGTGCAGGTGGAGTGAAGAAAACATGCTTCTCAGATATGATTGACTGCAATTACAACATCTAACAAGTATAGCAAAATACATACTGTCTAAGACACAGGGCATGATCAGTGCAACATATGATATCTAAAGAAAGTCATTAGCACACATTTTTCAATTTTTGCAAATAAAAGTATCACCACATTTTCCAGTTGACAAGCAAGGTAAAGCATGAGATGTAGAAGCTGACTGATATCTACCAAGATAAGCATTGTCCAAAATAAAGTGCTTCAGCAAACTTGTTATCATTTCAATTTTCAGGCTTTTTCTTTTTCCTTTTTTTTTTTATTTTTGCTAGGGGTTATTTGCATGTCAAACCTTATGCTGACCGACCAAGTCAAGCCTAGGCCAGAACTGGACCATCAGAAGCTTAAGACATTGGTCTTGGCATACACTACACTGTCCTAGTTCATACCAAAGTGCTATGGTACGCAGTCTAGAACAATGCAATGTGACAAAGCAAACACACCTGAATCTTTTCAAGTTATGCATAAAAAGGCATGGAATTTTCATTTTTCTTGATTTTTCATCAATTTTATAGCACATTTCCATGTTTAAATCATAAAGATGTCCAAGTTGCATATTTGCATCTAAGTCAAGAACTAGCTACAAGGCATGTAACAGATAACAAGAACATTCAGCCTACGCATGCTAGTTACCAGAAGCAATGGTGATCATTTTTCAATTTTAAAGCATAAAAACCATGCATATGACAGATATCAGACATATCAAGTGAACTGAACCAAAGCATGATCATCGACGAGTAATCAAAAGCATGTACTAGCTAGAATAAGTAAATCAGATTAATCATATAACAGAAGCAAGCTCAAAGTGTGATATGTGAATATGTATGATATGAACACACACAAAAAGACTCAAGAAAAGAGTAAAGAAGAAAGAAAATTGACGCAAAATATCCTAAAAAGGATACACAACACCCAAATCCCCTCGTAAACGTTCAAAAGTAGACTGATCTAGGGGTTTGGTGAAAATGTCAGCCAACTGATGATGGGTATCAACATGAACAAGGTCAATGACACCTTTCTCATATTAATCCCGCAGAAAGTGAAAGCGCACATCAATGTGTTTGGTTTTTGAATGGAGACAAGGGTTTTTCCCTACACTAATAGCACTGGTGCTTTCGCAAAACAAAGGAACTCTGGTAGGAAAGAACAACCCAAAGTCTCGCAAAGTAGAAATCATCCAAACTAACTGTGAACAGCAGCTGGCAGCAGCTACATACTCAGCCTCAGTGGTCGAAAGAGCAATTGTAGATTGCTTTCGAGAAGACCAAGACACAAGAGACGAACCAAGAAACTGGCAAGTACCGGAAGTCGACTTGCGATCCAACCGGCACCCACCAAATAAGTGTCCGAAAAACTAGATAAATCAAGAGATGATGATGCTGAATAGTAAAGACCAAGATCAGGCGCATAGGTAAGATACCTGAAGATGCACTTGACAGTCTGCCGATGAGACGCGCGTGGTGAAGACTGAAAGCGCGCGCACAGTCCCACGGCGAACTGTATGTCTGGCCTCGTCGCCGTCAAGTACAGCAGCGAACCGATCATCCCTCGAAACTCTCTCTCGTTGACCTTGACGCCGCTCTCGTCCTTGTCCAAGCCCCCAGATGTGCCCATTGGGGTCATCTGAGACTTCAGCTCTCCACCAAAGTCGAATTTCTTCAACATATCTCGAGTGTACTTACCCTAGTGGATGAAGGTGTTGTCCTTGGTCTGCTTGATATGGAGCCCTACGAAGTACTTGAGCTCACCCATGAGGCTCATCTCAAACTCGCTATGCATCTGCTCAGAAAACTTGGACACAAGATCATTAGTAGTACCGCCAAAGATAATATCGTCCACGTAAATCTGAGCGACTAAGAAATCTGAAGTATCTCTGAGCAAGAAAAGAGTTTTATCCACAGAACCCATCACAAAGCCCTTCCCCAACAAAAACTGCTTTAACCAGTCATACCAAGCCCTGGGGGCTTGCTTCAGACCGTATAAAGCTTTCTGCAACTTAAAAACATGTCGAGGAAACTTGAGGTTCTCAAAACCGGGGGGTTGCCTAACATACACTTCCTCCTCTATATACCCGTTCAGAAAAGCACTCTTGACGTCTGTAACACCCCAGAAATTAAAAAGGAATAAAATAAAAGAAACTATTATTTAAATCATTTCTGAATTTGTTATTAAAAGAAAAATCACCAAAAGAACCCAAATAAAGCCAAACAGGGAGAAATAAACAAAATCTGGACTTGAAAATTTTATGAGATGAACTAAAAGCCAAGATATAATTTTAGGAATTTTTACAAATTTTATCAACAGTGATCCAACCCTTAATCAAATACTTGATTTTCTGGAATTATTTTAAATCGAAAATCAATTTTAAATCCTTAACGGGCCTCAACCCCGAAACCTCCCCCGACGGCCTTTTTGGCCCAGCCCGTTGCCACCCACCCACTGACAGGAGGGGCCCGCCTGTCGGCGCCGCCCTCCCCTCTCTCCTCCCGCCCGCGCCCCGCCTGGACCCACCTGCCAGCCCCGCCGCGCCACTGACCGCCCGGACCCGTCTGTCGGCCCCCTTCCTTTTTGGATCGCTCACTGACAGGGGGAGCCCACCTGTCAGGTGCTTCGTCTCCGATGGAAGGGGATCGCCCCCTTCCTTTTCCCCGGCGATCACCTTCTGCTTCTCGCCGCCGGCAGCCCGCGATCGCCTGGATCGTCCCGGATCCCTTTCCCTGGCCGCCACCGCCCCTTTCCATCCGATGCCCACGCGTTTTTACGCTTTAGGAAAGCCACCCGGAGCTCTTGGAAAGAGATCGCCGGAGCCCTCTCGGCTTCCTCGATTCCCTTCCGTTCCGACCACCGGCGACCCCTATTTAAACCCCTGTGGACGCCGCCCTCACCCCCACACCTCCTAAGCCCAAGCCGAAGCACTCTCGAGCGCCCTGCTCCATTTTTCGGTTTCTCCCTCTGCTCCACCTCCGGCGAGACCTCGCCACCGCCTCCGGCCTCCTCCGCCCTAGCCACCGCCACCAACGAGACCGCCGGAGCCCGCTCGCCATCGGCCACCCCTCCGTCGGTCGTGAAGACCACCGGAACGCCGTCGCCGTCGAGCTCCCGAAGCCTCCCCGCCGTCTACACTCGCCGCCGGTCACCTCCAGGCCTCCTTCGTCGCCACCCGAGGTATAGTCGTGATCACCACCCTCCCCGCGTTCCATTTTAGCCGGTAGCCTAGGCGCTAGGCCCTCACCGTCGCCGGAATGGCTCGCCGCAGTACCGCCGGAGTTGGGGAAGAAGGGTAAAATGCCCCCGACGCCGCGTGCCGTGTCGGATTGATCTCCGGCCGTTCGATTGTGATCGGGCGATGGAGATTAAAGCCCCTGAGGGATTTAATCCCGGCCGTTGATCCAAGCCGAAGGGGTATCAGGCGCTCTGGGCCGTTGGATCCCACTTACTCCCCGCCGGTCCACGCGCATAGTCACGGGTTCACGGTGAACCTGGTTCACCGTGGACCAGAGACTGTTTTTAGTTTAAATAAAATCCAGAAAATTGATTTAAAACTTTGAAAATTCATATCTTGCTCAATTTAACTCCAAATTTCACCATTCAAATTTTGCTAGAACCAGAATAATATTCTCTACACATTAATGCAATAAAAACAGTATGTTTCTGTTACCCAAAATATTATTAATAAATAAATGAATGAAAATCCCTTAGGGTTAAAATTAATAATACAGAAAATAAATTGGAAAAAAAATCCTAAAGTGTTAAGCTTTACTGTTTTATACAAAACTCAGAATATTAAAATATTACTTCACATAAAAACACCCACAAACTATGTAAGTTCTTTTGTTTGGTGAATTTTATCTGTTTTATTGAATGTGTTGTTTATTTTTCCGTATCGAGAAGACTACGAGTTCGTCGAGGAGCAGGAGTTCTACCCCGAGGTTCCTCCATCCCCATTTGCTGAGCAAGGCAAGTCATCGACCACCTCTGTGGAAACAGTTGATCATAATTGAGCCCATGTTTTAATAAATTATCGCTATAACTCATAGGTTAATATTGCATTAGTCCAATATTCAAGCCTTACACTTATACTTATTAGATCCCCGTCCTTGTGTGCAAACCCAAGCCATGCTTATTGAGCCTAAACTCCTTGTCACTCTACTATAAATATATTAGCTAGTGCCCAATGTACCGGCACACCTGCTATAGGTTAAAAAGAACGAGTCGTAGATAGCTGGATTTCTGTATATGAATTTCCCTGTTATTCTCGTCTCTGGACTCTGTTGGAGTTGGCTAGGTTATAAGTATGGTGGGTTCCGGGTGCAAGCTCGGGCACTGGTTTGTCGCACCCGGGGCACTATAAGGACCGGTCTGCGGGATCTGTTGCAAAGCACTTCCGTACCAACCACAAGTCTAATGGGTAAGTCCTAACTGGAAGTATGGAATACTCCGGCTCGATGCACCATAGAGGAGGGGGCAAGGGGCTAGCCTGCGGGCGACTTGTACCGACGAGGCTCAAGGGGGGGTATGGTGGGGCTCCGATGCGTCGGGACACCATATGAAACCCATAAGAGGGTGCTATTGAGTCGGGGAGGACTATATGGAAGGTTTTGGCACGAGTTCCCGTGTGATGGGTCATCTCGTTACACTTCGGTGTAGGTGATGAGTGCGTGCCTTGTGGGTACAGTGGTACATCTCTGATCAGAGTAATTTAAACTTTTCGAAAAGCCGAGCCCACGGTCAAGGGCGGGTTGTGTGACTACTCGCAGTTAGTTTACAATTGTTTGAATGTTCGAGGTATTCATGGCACGTAAGGACTGTTGAGCGAGGTGGGGCTGACTGTACCCCTCGAGTTAGAAGATGATGATGCACACACACATGTTTACTTTTCCGTACTAATCAATTGCTCACATTTAAAGCTTTACAATTATGCTGCTTCCGCAAAACTAGCCACTATCTCCCTTGTTATTACCTTGCATTATATTTGCATTCGGTGGCTTGCTGAGTACATCTGTACTCACCCCGTTGACTTACAACATCAGAGCCAGTCTACTACGAGGAGGATGAAGGTCTGGAGTAGCGACCCAGTCAAGGCGAGACTGGAAGGAGGCGTTCATCTAGGACCCTTATTTTATTAGTTTCTCTTCACCTTTATTCACTTTTGTATTAATGCGGTCTACGAACCGTGAATGATTGTCCGTATTGTACGCGGTCGCATGATGAACGTCTTGTTTTATTGATTTTCTATGGAATTTCAATAAAGTCCTGATTTATTAAATCGGGGCGCGACAAGATGGTATCAGAGCCGACTTGACTGTAGGAAGCCAAACAGACCTGACCTTAGGACTTATATATATTCACTATATTTTACAAAAGATTACTTATCCTCTCATCTTCTAAAGATTTTCACAAAATTCTCTCTTTTGTAGATGCCGGTTCACACCATGAGCGGGACTCTTCGTGACGAGGCCGGATTCATCCGCGAGCTACGCATGCTCGTCAGTTTCCTCGGATTCGAGCATGAGCCGATGTACCATGGAGTCTTCCCCGACGAGGAAGAGAGCTTCTGCGAGGTCACCGTCGTCGTCCAGCCCTCCCCTCAGACAGCTCACACCTACCGCGGAGGAGGACCTACCTTCCTGGTAGCCAGTCAGCGCACCGCTCTCCAGGCGCTTACGGAGCTCCGGATGATCTACGACAGCGAGCTCTACGACACGGACTTCCGCTTCGTACCTCTTCGCACCCCAGGGAGCCCACACAGTGTCTTCGTCAGCACCCTCTCCCAGCGTCATTCGGCGATTGGTCATACCATGCGCTTGTTGGAGGCCATGGATGATCTCCACTACGAAGCGCTGCAGGACGCCAATGGACAGCGCGACACTATCAGTTTCTACCGCCATTCCTCCGAGGACCTGAACCGCGAGAACGGAGAGCTTCGTCGCCGCATCCAGCAGGGACACCGCTTGGCTGCCGAGGCAGAGGAGTTGCGGCGTCAGAATGAGCTTCTTCGACAGCGTGTCGCCACCAACCCGCACCTCCGCTACCAGATCGAGGAGCTGAAGAAGGACATAGAGGAGATCGCACCTCTTCCGCCTCGCCGGAAGAAACCCATTCAGACTCCCACAGTGAGGCCCAAGAGGATCTCCCGCAGTGCACCACCCGCCGGACCGTCCAGTTCCTCGACCCCGCCCGTCTCCCACGAGCCCGAGATCGAGCCGTCCCCCGAGCTGCCTTAGACGTAGTATTACAATTGATTGTTTTTCTTTTTATTTTGATTGCTTGTATTCAACATTCATGTCAAAATATAAGGCATGAATGAGAAAATAAATAAGTGTAACCGCAAGAACGGTATTCTTTTGAAATAAATATAAAGAAGTTCACCCAAAATAAATATGTGTACATTGGAAATTCCAGGATGACCAACACCCAGGGATCAGACGCTCCTCAGAACGGAGGGGAGAGTGGCAATTTGCCACAATGGGGAGCCACCGGGCAGAGGCAGGCCCCGGTCGCCAACCACCCCACCGTGGCTGAAATGATGGCCACTCAAAACCAGTTGGTCTCAGCCCTCCTGCACCAGATGCAGCAGCAGCAGCAGCAAATGCAAGAGCAGCAGGCTCACTTCTTCCGCCTCCACCAACAGCCCGAGCTGCCCCGACCCGCCACACCAGCTCCCGCTCCCGCGACACAACTCTCGGAGTTCCTCCGAGTCCGCCCACCGACTTTCTCAAGCACCACCAACCCCATGGAGGCTGGGGATTGGTTGCGGGCGATCGAAAAGAAACTCGATCTTCTGACCTGCACTGAGCAGGAGAGGGTGGCCTTCGCCACCCACCAGCTGCATGGTCCCGCCGCAGAGTGGTGGGACAACCATCGTGAGACCCTGCCCGAGGGCCACGCCCCCACTTGGGCGGAGTTCTCGGCCGCTTTTCGTGCCGCCCACATCCCTGACGGCATCGTTGCTCAGAAGCAACAGGAATTCAGAGATCTGCAGCAAGGGAGCAGATCTGTCACCGAGTATCTGCATGAATTTAACCGTCTGGCCCGGTACGCACCAGAGGAGGTCCGTACGGATGCGGCCAGACAGGCCAAGTTCCTTAGGGGACTGAAGGACGAGTTGTCTCTACAACTCATCTCAGGAGACTTCGCCAACTTCCAGAAGTTGGTGAACAAGGCTATCATGCAAGAGACCCAACAAAATAAGGTCGACTTGAAGAAGAAGCGCATGATTGCCTTCAGGCAGAATCAGGGTATGGCCCAAAGACCCCGTTTTGCTCCACCTCCACCAGCGCCACAGTACCACCCCCGGCCAGTGTATCGCCCCGCGCCACCAGCTGCCAACGCCGGAGCCGGCCAACCTCGCGCCGCTCCAGCCGCACCTACCGCTCCAGCCGCCCCGGCCAAGAAGCCGGAGGTCTTGAGAGACAGGCATGGCAAGCCTGTGGTGTGCTTCAACTGCCGTCAAGAGGGACACAACTCCCACCAGTGCCCCCATCCCAAGAGAGCTCAAGGAGTCACCTCCAACCCCGCCGTCCGCGCCAAAGTGAACCACGTCTCCGCCGAAGAAGCCCAGGCTGCACCAGAGATTGTCATGGGTAAGTTTATGGTTCATTCATCGCATGCAGTGGTATTATTTGACACCGGAGCTACCCACTCCTTTATATCAACTGCTTTCGTAGAAAATAATGCACTGGATATAAGTGAACTACCCAGGCCAGTACTAATAGCAACCCCAGGAAAGCAAACCCTCGCTTGTTCCTTTAGTCCAAGGGTATGGGTAGATATCCAAGGCACGATATTTTGGGCCGACCCCATCCTAATAGAATGTCAAGGTTTGGACCTCATTCTAGGGATGGATTGGCTAAACAAACATCAAGGTGTGATAGAATGTGCCCAGAGAAAAGTAACGGTGACTAATGAAGAAGGGATTATAGTCACGTTCCAGATGCCCAGCATGAAGGCCGGAAGGACAAGACTACATCAGATTACCTTGGAGGAAATACCAGTAGTCTGTGAGTACCCGGACGTGTTTCCAGAGGACTTACCGGGAATGCCACCCAGGAGAGACATCGAGTTCAGGATTGACTTGGTGCCTGGAACCACCCCTATCTATAAGCGACCATACCGGATGGCCGCCAATGAATTAGCTGAGATGAAGCAACAGTTGGAGGATCTTGAGAGGAAAGGCTACATCAGGCCTAGCACGTCACCATGGGGTGCCCCCGTCGTCTTTGTCGAGAAGAAAGAAGACAAGGCCAAGCGTATGTGTGTGGATTACCGCGACTTGAATGAGGTAACAATCAAGAATAAGTACCCGTTGCCTCGGATCGATGATCTCTTCGACCAGCTAAAAGGAGCTACAGTATTCTCGAAGATCGACCTGAGGTCTGGTTACCATCAGTTAAGGATCCGAGAAGAAGATATACCCAAGACGGCCTTCACTACCCGTTATGGATTATATGAGTGCACAGTTATGTCATTTGGATTGACCAACGCCCCTGCATTCTTCATGAATATGATGAATAAAGTATTCATGGAATATTTGGACAAGTTCATCGTGGTCTTTATAGACGACATCCTCATCTATTCCAAGGACCAGAAGGAGCACGAGACCCACCTCCGGTTAACCCTAGGAAAGCTAAGGGAACACCAATTATATGCCAAGTACAGCAAATGCAAGTTTTGGACGGCAGAAGTAAAGTTCCTTGGACACATCATCTCTGCTCAAGGAATCGCAGTAGACCCTGCCACCGTAGAAGCAGTTACGGATTGGTTGCCACCCACGAACGTATCCGAGATACGAAGTTTTCTGGGTTTGGCCGGATATTATCGAAGGTTCATTGAGAATTTTTCTAAGATAGCCAAGCCAATGACCAGATTGTTGCAGAAAGGAGAAAAGTTCGAATGGACTCCTGAATGCGAGGAAAGTTTCCGCACCCTCAAGACTCGTTTGGTGTCTGCACCTATACTGACCCTACCGGATATCCGCAAAGACTTCCATGTCTATTGCGACGCATCTCGCCAAGGATTGGGATGTGTTCTTATGCAAGATGGAAAAGTTATCTCTTATGCCTCCAGACAGTTGAGACCCCATGAGTTGAATTATCCGACCCATGATTTGGAATTAGCCGCCGTAGTGCACGCCCTCAAGATTTGGAGGCACTATTTGGTTAGAAATCGCTGTGAAATCTTTACGGATCACAAGAGCCTGAAGTATATCTTCACACAGCCTGACCTTAATCTGAGGCAAAGACGATGGTTGGAATTGATAAAGGACTATGACTTAGGTATTCACTACCACCCCGGAAAAGCTAATGTGGTAGCTGATGCATTGAGTCGCAAGGGATATTGCACAGCCATGATGATTCAAGAACACGCACCCTTGTTATGTAGGGAGATGGAAAAATTAAATCTTGGATTAACCACTGGGGCATACCTAGCCACCTTAGAGACCCAACCTGTTTTGTTTGAGCAGATCCGTGAAGCTCAGTTAGAGGACCCGGATATAGCTGCCATTAAGAAGAACATGAGACAAGGAAAAGCCCCCGGATTTTCAGAAGACGAGAACGGCACCTTATGGTTTGGAACTCGGATATGTGTGCCAGATAAACCTGAAATAAAAACTCTTATCCTAAGAGAAGCCCATGAGACGTTGTACTCCATTCATCCCGGCAGTACCAAGATGTACCAAGATCTGAAGGAACGATATTGGTGGGTTAGCATGAAAAGAGAGATCGCCCAGTTCGTCGCCGAATGTGACACCTGCAGAAGAGTAAAAGCTGAACATCAGAGACCTGCAGGATTGTTGCAGCCACTTAAAGTGCCGGAATGGAAGTGGGAAGAGATCGGTATGGATTTTATCACCGGATTACCAAAGACCCAGCTGGGGTATGATTCGATATGGGTGATCATTGATCGGCTTACAAAAGTAGCTCATTTCATAGCCGTCAAGACGACCTTTAGTGGCCCTAAGCTAGCAGAGCTATATATGGCCCGGATAGTATGTCTTCATGGAGTGCCCAAGAAGATAGTATCTGACCGAGGAAGTCAGTTTACCTCTCGGTTTTGGAAGAACCTCCAAGAGGAGATGGGCACGAGATTAAATTTCAGTACCGCCTACCATCCTCAGACAGATGGACAAACAGAAAGGGTAAATCAGATACTAGAGGATATGCTTCGAGCATGTGTTTTGGATTTTGGAGCCACTTGGGACAAGAGCTTGCCATATGCAGAATTTTCATACAACAATAGCTATCAAGCCAGTCTTCAGATGTCTCCTTTTGAGGCCCTATATGGACGTAAGTGCAGAACGCCACTACTTTGGGACCAAACAGGTGAATCCCAAGTATTTGGGACAGACATTCTTCGTGAAGCTGAAGAGAAGGTACGGATCATCAGAGACCGACTCAAGACAGCCCAATCGCGACAGAAGAGCTACGCCGACAATCGCCGTCGAGACCTAGCCTTTGAGGAAGGAGATCATGTCTACCTTCGGGTTACACCTCTTCGTGGGACTCAACGGTTTAACATGAGAGGAAAGTTGGCCCCTCGATACGTTGGACCATTTCCTGTTGTCCGACGCCAAGGCGAAGTGGCTTATCAGTTGGAACTACCACCCTCGTTGGCTGGAGTACATGACGTGTTTCATGTTTCTCAACTCAAGAAGTGTCTCCGCGTCCCCACGGAGCAAGTGGATCTTCAGCAGTTGGATGTCCAAGAGGATCTGACTTATGTGGAAAAGCCGGTCAAGATACTGGAAGTCAAAGAAAGGACCACCAGGAGTCGAGTAATCCGCTTCTGCAAAGTGCAGTGGAGCAATCATCCGGTAGAGGAAGCTACATGGGAAAAAGAAGATGAACTCAAGGCACAGCATCCTGAGCTATTCGAGGATTGATCCGAATCTCGAGGACGAGATTCTCTGTAAGGGGGATAGGATTGTAACACCCCAGAAATTAAAAAGGAATAAAATAAAAAGAAACTATTATTTAAATCATTTCTGAATTTGTTATTAAAAGAAAAATCACCAAAAGAACCCAAATAAAGCCAAACAGGGAGAAATAAACAAAATCTGGACTTGAAAATTTTATGAGATGAACTAAAAGCCAAGATATAATTTTAGGAATTTTTACAAATTTTTATCAACAGTGATCCAACCCTTAATCAAATACTTGATTTTCTGGAATTATTTTAAATCGAAAATCAATTTTAAATCCTTAACGGGCCTCAACCCCGAAACCTCCCCCGACGGCCTTTTTGGCCCAGCCCGTTGCCACCCACCCACTGACAGGAGGGGCCCGCCTGTCGGCGCCGCCCTCCCCTCTCTCCTCCCGCCCGCGCCCCGCCTGGACCCACCTGCCAGCCCCGCCGCGCCACTGACCGCCCGGACCCGTCTGTCGGCCCCCTTCCTTTTTGGATCGCTCACTGACAGGGGGAGCCCACCTGTCAGGTGCTTCGTCTCCGATGGAAGGGGATCGCCCCCTTCCTTTTCCCCGGCGATCACCTTCTGCTTCTCGCCGCCGGCAGCCCGCGATCGCCTGGATCGTCCCGGATCCCTTTCCCTGGCCGCCACCGCCCCTTTCCATCCGATGCCCACGCGTTTTTACGCTTTAGGAAAGCCACCCGGAGCTCTTGGAAAGAGATCGCCGGAGCCCTCTCGGCTTCCTCGATTCCCTTCCGTTCCGACCACCGGCGACCCCTATTTAAACCCCTGTGGACGCCGCCCTCACCCCCACACCTCCTAAGCCCAAGCCGAAGCACTCTCGAGCGCCCTGCTCCATTTTTCGGTTTCTCCCTCTGCTCCACCTCCGGCGAGACCTCGCCACCGCCTCCGGCCTCCTCCGCCCTAGCCACCGCCACCAACGAGACCGCCGGAGCCCGCTCGCCATCGGCCACCCCTCCGTCGGTCGTGAAGACCACCGGAACGCCGTCGCCGTCGAGCTCCCGAAGCCTCCCCGCCGTCTACACTCGCCGCCGGTCACCTCCAGGCCTCCTTCGTCGCCACCCGAGGTATAGTCGTGATCACCACCCTCCCCGCGTTCCATTTTAGCCGGTAGCCTAGGCGCTAGGCCCTCACCGTCGCCGGAATGGCTCGCCGCAGTACCGCCGGAGTTGGGGAAGAAGGGTAAAATGCCCCCGACGCCGCGTGCCGTGTCGGATTGATCTCCGGCCGTTCGATTGTGATCGGGCGATGGAGATTAAAGCCCCTGAGGGATTTAATCCCGGCCGTTGATCCAAGCCGAAGGGGTATCAGGCGCTCTGGGCCGTTGGATCCCACTTACTCCCCGCCGGTCCACGCGCATAGTCACGGGTTCACGGTGAACCTGGTTCACCGTGGACCAGAGACTGTTTTTAGTTTAAATAAAATCCAGAAAATTGATTTAAAACTTTGAAAATTCATATCTTGCTCAATTTAACTCCAAATTTCACCATTCAAATTTTGCTAGAACCAGAATAATATTCTCTACACATTAATGCAATAAAAACAGTATGTTTCTGTTACCCAAAATATTATTAATAAATAAATGAATGAAAATCCCTTAGGGTTAAAATTAATAATACAGAAAATAAATTGGAAAAAAAATCCTAAAGTGTTAAGCTTTACTGTTTTATACAAAACTCAGAATATTAAAATATTACTTCACATAAAAACACCCACAAACTATGTAAGTTCTTTTGTTTGGTGAATTTTATCTGTTTTATTGAATGTGTTGTTTATTTTTCCGTATCGAGAAGACTACGAGTTCGTCGAGGAGCAGGAGTTCTACCCCGAGGTTCCTCCATCCCCATTTGCTGAGCAAGGCAAGTCATCGACCACCTCTGTGGAAACAGTTGATCATAATTGAGCCCATGTTTTAATAAATTATCGCTATAACTCATAGGTTAATATTGCATTAGTCCAATATTCAAGCCTTACACTTATACTTATTAGATCCCCGTCCTTGTGTGCAAACCCAAGCCATGCTTATTGAGCCTAAACTCCTTGTCACTCTACTATAAATATATTAGCTAGTGCCCAATGTACCGGCACACCTGCTATAGGTTAAAAAGAACGAGTCGTAGATAGCTGGATTTCTGTATATGAATTTCCCTGTTATTCTCGTCTCTGGACTCTGTTGGAGTTGGCTAGGTTATAAGTATGGTGGGTTCCGGGTGCAAGCTCGGGCACTGGTTTGTCGCACCCGGGGCACTATAAGGACCAGTCTGCGGGATCTGTTGCAAAGCACTTCCGTACCAACCACAAGTCTAATGGGTAAGTCCTAACTGGAAGTATGGAATACTCCGGCTCGATGCACCATAGAGGAGGGGGCAAGGGGCTAGCCTGCGGGCGACTTGTACCGACGAGGCTCAAGGGGGGGTATGGTGGGGCTCCGATGCGTCGGGACACCATATGAAACCCATAAGAGGGTGCTATTGAGTCGGGGAGGACTATATGGAAGGTTTTGGCACGAGTTCCCGTGTGATGGGTCATCTCGTTACACTTCGGTGTAGGTGATGAGTGCGTGCCTTGTGGGTACAGTGGTACATCTCTGATCAGAGTAATTTAAACTTTTCGAAAAGCCGAGCCCACGGTCAAGGGCGGGTTGTGTGACTACTCGCAGTTAGTTTACAATTGTTTGAATGTTCGAGGTATTCATGGCACGTAAGGACTGTTGAGCGAGGTGGGGCTGACTGTACCCCTCGAGTTAGAAGATGATGATGCACACACACATGTTTACTTTTCCGTACTAATCAATTGCTCACATTTAAAGCTTTACAATTATGCTGCTTCCGCAAAACTAGCCACTATCTCCCTTGTTATTACCTTGCATTATATTTGCATTCGGTGGCTTGCTGAGTACATCTGTACTCACCCCGTTGACTTACAACATCAGAGCCAGTCTACTACGAGGAGGATGAAGGTCTGGAGTAGCGACCCAGTCAAGGCGAGACTGGAAGGAGGCGTTCATCTAGGACCCTTATTTTATTAGTTTCTCTTCACCTTTATTCACTTTTGTATTAATGCGGTCTACGAACCGTGAATGATTGTCCGTATTGTACGCGGTCGCATGATGAACGTCTTGTTTTATTGATTTTCTATGGAATTTCAATAAAGTCCTGATTTATTAAATCGGGGCGCGACAACGTCCATTTGAAAAAGCTTAAAACCCTTCGAAGCGGCAAAAGCTAAGAGAATGCGAATGGACTCAAGACGGGCAACAGGGGCGAAAGTTTCTTCAAAATCAATACCCTCCTTCTGGCAAAAACCCTGGGCAACAAGTCGAGCTTTGTTGCGCACCACAACCCCATCTTCACCTTGCTTGTTTTTGAATACCCACTTGGTGCCTATGGGGTTGCATCCAAGTGGCAGCTCAACTAGTGTCCAAACCCGATTGCGGACAAAATTCTCAAGCTCTTCTTGCATAGCGTTAATCCAATTGGAGTCAGAAAGAGCATGAGAAACGTCTCTGGGCTCAAAATATGCAACAAAAACAGATTCAACAAACACAGCAAGAGAGTCAACATAAGAACGCAAAGTTCTCTCAGTCAAATCACCAATGATGAGCTCTGAGGGGTGATCACGCTGAACTGCTCGGGATCCCTGGTGATCTGAAGTCACCTCACCGGAGTCAGCAACTGGCACCTTTGGACTCGACTGAGGGGGCTCGATCGAAGTGGAAGAAGTGATCAGAGGTCCGCCCTCGTCCTCAGTCGAAGTCTCAGAAGGTGTGGGTTCTGCAGACTATGCAGAAGGCCCACCCTCATCAGCAGCTGGAGTGTCATCATCTTCCTCGAAGATGGACTCTCCGAGCTCACCATCACGAGAAAGCTCAAAAGAAGGAGTCAAATAAGGCAAGAACTCATCAAATGAAACCTCGCAAGTCTCGACAAGTTGCTGGGAGTCGAGGTTCCAAACACGGAAGCCTCAAGAATGTAAAGCGTAGCCAAGAAAAACTCCGTCCCAGCAACGAGACTCAAACTTGTCCAAATGCCCTCCCTTCTTGAGCACAAAGCATTTGCAGCCAAACGCTCGCAAGTGGCTCACTTTGTGCTGTCTGCCAAACCGCAACTCATATGAAGTCTTACCTAGGTAAGCTCTAAGAAAAATGCGGTTGGCCAGATAGCAAGCCATGTTCATGGCTTCAGCCCAAAAACGCCTAGGAGTCCTGTGCTCATCGAGCATCGTCTTGGCCATCTCGACTAGCGTGCGGTTCTTTCGTTCCACAACGCCGTTCTGTGAGGGAGTGTAAGGAGCAGAAAACTGATGGTCAAAACCGTGATCACTACAGAAGCTGACAAACTGAGAGTTCTTGAACTCAGAGCTGTTGTCGGAGCGAATTGCTCGCATCCTACCATTGTTCTCATTCTTCAGCTTCAAAATCAGGTCACGAACAAAATGAAAAGTTTCATCCTTAGACTCCAACAAGAAAACCCACGAGAATCAAGAAAAGTCGTCAACAATGACAAGCGCGTACCACTTCCCACCGACTGAGCGTACCCGAGCTAGACCGACAGTGTCCATGTGTAACAGCTCGCCCGGATACGAAGTCATCACCTGAGTCACAGGTGAGTGAGAAGCGGCAACCATTTTCCCGCGACGACAGGGATGGCAAACTAGATCCTTCTCCATTTTAAGCTTGGGCAATCCTCGGATGAGGTCCATAGAGCTCAACCTGACTAGCAGATCAAAACTCAAATGACCTAACCTCCTATGTCACTTCCAGAGCTCAGAAGAGGATCCAGCAATCAAACAACGAGAAGGGCCAAAAGAACTAGAGAAATCAATCCGAAAAACCTTACCAAAAGGTAAGATCTGGCAAATCAAAGACCCTCTAGAATCAATCACAGAAGAACTGCCCTTCTTAAAACGAACCTCCAAACCATCCTCAAGAAGTTGTGAAACAGAAATCAAATTGAAGTTCAAATTTCCAACCAAAGCAACGTTCTTCAAAGAGAAATGATTAGAGATACAAATTGAGCCAATGCTGTGTACCTTCCCTTGACCACTGTTCCCGAATGTGATGTACTCTTTGGAGCTTGGGGGAGTGAGACTGGAGAACCATCTACGATGTCCCGTCATGTGGCGAGAGCATCCTGAGTCCATGATCCAAACGTCCTACAGTCCCCGATCCTGCACAATCAGTGGTTGTAAGGGGAGCAAATGGTCCGGCACTAGGTTTTGCAAAAGAACTAAACTAGTGTCGAGTCATCTGCTCAAAAGACGGAAAGCAAAAACCATCAGAAAAGTTTGGACCAAAACGCGGCTCAAAGCGCGGTCCTCGGTTCTGCCTAAAGCCTCGGCCACGAGGTCTAGGAACGTAGCCAAAACGGCCTGGAGCTCTGCCGGGACGAACACCACCATCTGGAGCACGGGCATGAAAGTCATCTCCTCTACCACCACCTACACGACGCGGCCTGGCCTCCAGCCTCTCCCCGCGTCAAGGAACTCTCATTCTACCACCCTGCTGGTAGAACTGCTCCTGACCACCATGAGCTCTCTCTGCTCTCTCAACCCGCTTCCTCCTGAAGCAAAACTCCGCAAGATGCTCGTCTCTCTGACAGTACTCACAATGATAGGTGGGCTTCTTGGGATGTGGTTGAGGCTTGGGGTTCTTGGGCTTAGTTCTGTTTGGTGTAGTCTTCTTGGGTTGAGAGGGTCCAGGAAGAGAGTCAAGAGAAGTGTGGAGGTATTTGGGCTTTGGAACCCAGATGAGATTTTTGGGTGGAGCTTTGGGCTGTTCTTGGAACACTCCATCCTTGGGCTGACTAGCCTGGAAAGACTCAGTGAAGTGAGTCTTGGGGTATCTCTGCTCAGGAGTCATTTTACTCCACTCCACTGCCCGGCTAATGACACTCTCAAAGTCAGCCTTGGTGTAGGTGTATCCTACCCCAAACCCATCCTACCTCTTAAACTGCTGGATCATCATGCCGAGCTATGGCTCTCTGGCACTGATCCAACTCAGGATAGAACGGAGGTAAAAGTTCTCATTTTGAGCATCATCTAGCTCCTCTCTCAAGGACGCTAGAACCTCCACCTGAGACAAGCAGGTCTCACACTCTCCATCTACTTGGACAGACTTCTCGGCTTTCAGCTTAATCAACTCCAGTCTAAGAGACAAGCAGTTCTCACAAACAGTGGGTGAAACTGACAGTGTCTCAAGCTCTAGCGTAGTCTGCGCCAGCTCAACTCTCACTCTCTCCAAATCACCCAAATGCTCATCGCCCTTGGCTTTCAGCTCAGCTAAACTAGCTAGAAGAGATGGGCAATCAGCATAGGGCACGACGACAGTGGCATGAGCATCTTTCAGCTCCAGCCGAGCGCTTTCAAGCGCAGTGGCCAAAGCATCCCTCTCATCAACCCTTTCCGTGTACCTGGACTTCAGAGTCGACAGGTCACACAGAAGCACCTCACATTTTGGGCTCTCACTGCTATCACCCAAGCAAGGGGAAGAAGATAGACTCTCAATTCTTCCATTGTCCACGGCAAGCTCACTCTCTAATTCATCTATCCTCTTCTTAGCCCCCCTAAGCAGTTTTCCCGATATTTTAACTCCTGACGATTGCTTTCAAGTAAATCAATGATTTCACGCTCATAAGATGATACCTTTTCGTTGTCGTCATCGTCAGAGTCATCGGAGGAGCCCTTCTCTTCCTTATCCCCAAGAGCCATTGAGCAGAAGCTCTTGCGAGATCTTCGGCGTTGATGTGAGCGGCTCTTCGGCCTGTCCCCGAAGGCCATGAAGCAGAGGCCCGCTGGATCGTCCTTGTACTTCCCCTTCCTGATGACGATCTCCTCATCGCTCGAGCTCGATGAAGAGGAAGAAGACGTGGACCGCTTGGAGTAGCTCTTCTCCATCTTAGTGAAGAAGGCCTTGTCGCGCTTCTTGTTCTCTCGCCGGTAGTCCTTCAGGGCCTTTCTGAAGAATCTGGTCTTTGGCTTGCCCTTGGTGAAGGAGGAGATGTCGTGCTTGCCGGAGTCGTGGAAGCCACCATCGATGCTCTTCTTGTGGCCATTGCGCTTGGGGCAGTCGGCGATGAAGTGTCCTGGGTCACCACACTCAAAGCACCCGGATTTCGTGCCGTGTATTTTGAACATTATTTTGTCATAAACACGACGCACCCGGTTGTTAAAAAGACACAAATCATCATCTCCTAACGACTCAAGCTGGTCCTAAGTGATAGACATCAAAGAGAACCCAACACAACTCACAGAAGAGGGATCAACAGAAGGTGTAGCAAGGGCCAGAGACTTTGATCCAGAGCCACTGAGATTTGATCTCAACTAGGTATCAACCTCGGTGGCCTTCAGCTTGCTAAACAACTCATAAATGGTCAAGGTATCATAAGATGTGCTCTCAATGATAGAGGATACCTTGATCTCCCAGATCTTGGGGTCCAAGGTATGGAGAACCTTGAGCGCCTGCTCATGATCTGAGACTAACTGAACACCCTCAACCTTGTTGTCCCGAAGCTTGTTGATGATCGATTGAAAACGACCAAACAACGCTTCAACAGATTCACCCGGCTTTTGTGTGAAGTTCTCATATTCACGCCGGTAGGTCTGATAGAGCTGAGCCTTGACCTGAGCTGTTCCCTCATGGTGTGCCTGAAGGGTAGCCCAGATCTCTCTTGAAGTGGTGAGATGGCTCACTCGCTCAAATTCAGTGGGACCTAAACCAGAAAACAAAATGTTCACAGCTTTGTTATTGTTCAGATGCTGGGCGATGATACCAAGAGAATCACGCTCAGCAACTGGCAATATGACAAATGTAGCGTGAACACAAATGTCCCAGATGTCCGAGCTTTGGCTCATGAGATAGGCTCGCATGTGAGTATTCCAATAATTATAGCCATAAGCTTCCAAGGACGGGACCTTTCTAGGAGACGTCATGATCACTACTGGGGTTAGAACCGGTTAAGGTATGGAAAAACCCTAACCAGGCTCTATTACCACTTGTAGGACCAAAAGTAGCGACCAGAGGGGGGGTGAATGGGCGCCTAAAAAATTCTTTCAAATCAATGGCCTGCTCCCAACACCCAACGCACCTTAAACAGACTAAGCAGGGAAGAGTAACCAGATCAAAGCCTAAAAGTATTTAGCCTATAAACGACCGGTGTCCTAGACGAAGAAACACCAAAACTGTGCTTAAAGGCAAAATAATAAAGCATTTAAAACATGAGCAGATCAATGTACTCATAAATAAATCATCACAGCAAAGCCACCTTGTGTATGTTAAAAGGAGATGAGAAGTTACTGTTCAAGGTTGTCTCTAGTAAGGTACTTGTCAAAGCCTGCTGTGTCGAAGCCTGAAGTGTCGAAGCCTGCAGTGTCGAAGCCTGTTCGAAGTCCTCGTGCGAAGGCTGTAAGTATGAACTCCGAAGTCTGTAGAAGTCATATTCGAAGTTGTGCCACTGTTTTCCGAAGCCTGCAGACAAGCTCCGAAATCGAAGCCTGTAACAATCGAAGCTACAAACAGACTTCGCTAGCTAGTCTCCGGACGACACGCCTGAACAAGAAAATTTCGAAGACTTCACACACTTCACCAAAACATCGAACCTGCTAGTACTGAGAACCTACTCCGACACAAGTGCTACTGTAAACTTCGATAAACAAACAGCGTAGGTTGAACTTCGGTGGGGCCCACGCTCTAGCTCCGAACAGAAAAACTCCGTCAGAAATACTTCATTTAGATGCTAAAAATTGAATGAAGCGCGAAGTGCTGACAGTCTTCTGCCGAGGCTAGTATGTAGCTAGCAAAGGCTACTGTTCTAGCAGCCAGGCTACTCGAAAGCAAACTACTTCGTAGTATGCTGCAACAATCCGAAGCAAAGGAAAACGTGCAAGATAAAGACTAGACTAGCCTGCTGGAAACCGTGCAGAACAAATGTTTTTAAATAGAAAAATTCATGCTCAACTGCTGCTGTCAGAAGGCATACAAAAGAAAATGCGCTCCAGCAGAAGCCTTGGCTTCTTCGCCTTGTCACGCGTGCGACAACTCAGAAGAACAACAGCTACAGAACGCAAGCTCTAGTGATGCAAGCTAGCTATGCTAGCCATCGGCCTGCAAGCAGCTAAGCTACACGCAAGTGCTAACCACAAGCAACCGCTGTGGCTGCTGCGGCTGACAAGCACGCGTTTCGACAGCGCACGAAAACCATGAACAAATCAACGCCGGAGAACCAAACACATGGAAGGAAACATACTTAAAAATAAACCATCGGCGAAGATTTCAGAGAAAAGAACAACCACCCCGAAAAACCAGATCAACAGGAAAACACCATGGTGATAAAATCGATTTGCTGAACAGGGTATGAATGAAACACCTGGTTGGTTGATCTCGAGATGAGAAACCGTGACAGAGAAACTGCGGTGGCAGCACTCTCAGAAACAGGAGAAAGAACAGGAACTCAACATGGGGAAAGTGAACTCAAGTTTGTCATTAAGTGAGTTAACACTAACCCTAGGGATTGGGGCCCTATTTATAGGCAGCCCAATAGCTAGGAATATTCCACCAGACTCTTAGGGTTTTTTACAGACGCTGAAATAAATGGAAAAGATCAAACTGCCCTTAGGATATTTTTACAGACTCGACTGACTGACTGTGGGCCTAAGGACAAAATAGTAAACTCCTATTTACAGATGACTTATCCGGAAGCTAAGCTTTCGTAGCGACTACGACTTCACTTCTGGATGGTCCGTTCCAAGATCAACGGTCGTCAGTTTTGCGCCGAAACTGACAAAGCGTCCACCAGCTTTGCACCAGGTACCCGGATTGGGCCGGCCTGACTCCGCAGCTCTCTCAGACCGGCAATCGCTCGCCGCCCGTGTACCTGAGTCAATCCTGGTCAACAGCCTAGTGGATCCTCTACTGCTCCTAGCCCGTGTACCCGGATTGGGCCAGCCCAACTTCGCGGCCCCTCTGCCCGACAGTCGCTCGCTGCCCGTGTACCTGAGTCACACGCGGCCCAGACGCAGCAGATCACCTCTCTTCTTCTGTCCTCTTTGACTATCGTTGACAATGACTCATCACATCTGGAGCCATGAGGCCCACGCTATTCAGCATGCCTCCTCATTTTCCTCCAAAGATGCTTCGACGTCTTTGTTGTCCTTTTTGGACTTCTTTTTGCCATCCAAATGACACTTGCCATACCGAGGATTTTCTTCCATCTCTTTGATCATCTGATTCTGTAGTTGATAACACCGGCGAGTGGTGTGGTTGCTATCAGGGTGAAAAATGCAGGGTTTATCCAATACCTCATGTAGAGTAGAGTTTTTCCAACCTTATGATCGTAAATTCTTGTCAGCAACCTGACCTCATTGCCCTTCCTTTTCTTGTTCTTCGGGGGAAGGAGGACTCCATCTTATCACGATGATCACGCGGGGGGCGAACGACAATGATCCTTCCTGGAGTCTTGAGCCTTTGGGTACATCTATTCTCGTTCAACATCTTCGGCGTTGGCGAATTATTCGGCGATGGTAATCATGTCGCTAGGATCAGTCGACTCATTCATTATCAGATAATGAAATAACTCTAAAGGCTTACACATGCTATCTCAAAAGATGGACATGACGTCGGTGTTAGAGATGCTGGCGATGGTGTTTCGGTGCTCGAAAAAACGACAAATGTAGTCCCATAGGGACTCACCATCTATTTGGCGTACTTGGCGTAGGTCATGCAGTGAAGTTGTCATTTACCAAGTTTCTTGATAGTTGGCGATAAAGACATCACACAACTCGTCCCATGAGTTGATGGAGTCCCATGAGTTGATGGAGTCCTCTGGGAGTCCGGCCAGCCAACTAATGATAGCCATAGATAGCATAACATGAAGGTAGTTGACCATGACATCTTGGTATCCTTCGGCTGCGCAAATGGTCGTATAATACAGCCACAACCACTACAAGGGTTGGTCTTGCCATCGTATAGCGTGGTTCCTGTAGGACAAAAATTACATGGCCACACGATCTAATGAAGGTGCTCGAAGAAGGCTGGGAAGCCATCGTTGTGCGAAATGCCAGTGTCAGGATGGTTAATCCCTGACATGCCATGACCCCTAGTCATATTATTCATGATGACAGAGCTCGCTATGCTCACGTTCACCACGATGGTGAGAAATGACATTACGTGCATCATGCGCTTCATTGATGATGGTTCGGGCATCGCCCAAGTAGGAGCTCCCACGATGTCCACTAGGATGCGAGTGCGCTGACTGCTTGGATGGTCAGGAATGAGAGATACGGTTCAGAGACCATGATTGGCGAGGCAGTGCCGCATCAGCGAGTTGAATTGTAGCAGCCTAGGTCATCGCCCAAGCTCTTTGGAGCTCAGGAGGGTCAAGGAGGGCAGAAAGCGTCCTCTCGACAGTGAGCAGATTTGTCGTCGTCGTGTGGTAAACATCATGGCCTTCAAATTCCAACATTCGGGCGAGCCCTCGCGTGACGATCTGATTGGGCAGTATTCCGCCTTTGTCGCTCACGCCGGTGAGTACTGGACTCAACAACATCGGAGGGCTTCTCGTCCGAGATAGTCCCGTCGCTGTCATGACGCCGTTTGGAGATGACACTAGCTTAACCGAGACGGTCAGCCAATGAGGTCGCGAAATATGAAGATTAATGACAGCCTGGCTCTTCATGGTGGCCGTCTGAATTCAGGTGGTCGGGAGGCCCCTTTCTGAGCATTGGATTCATAAATCTTTAGATCCTTGATCAGTGACCGTTGGGAGAGGCTAACCGTTAATTAGTCAGCTCAAAACCACTTGGGAGGTAATCCAGAATCATATTCCCAATAATGGTCTAGATTAGATGGTTAACATCCTTGTTTGTGAAATGAAAATTTTAGTTTGATCAAAACCTATATAACACTTAATATTACGAAAGCACAAACATACAGTCCTTGGTTTATATGCGATGTCACTGTGTGATTCATAATGCTTGTTAAAACAATTATTATGGTTAAAATTTTGCTAACCGTGAGCACAAAATTACAGTTGGACTATTTGGATTTCTTTGATGGCAAACACCACTGCTCTATTTTGGAACAGTTTAATGTTAGTCGGTATTTTCCAACAGTATGATCACTTGAAAGATGAGATGGGATTTATAAGTCAAAATGATATGTAGAATTATTAGTAGAAATTCATGAAAGTGTTAAAAAAAGTAGGTAGCAAGTGTGTCGATAAAACTAAGCATAATTCTAAAAGGAACATTGAAAGGTTTAACTAAACTTGTTGCTAACTGATTTACACAAATAAAAGAGATTAATTATGTTGACACATTTTCTTCTTATCTTAACAAGCTAAGTGGTGTTGCCGAACACATGACATAGAGTACAATATTGTATTGTGAAAGATATAATTTAGGATAAGACAATCGACACACATCATATCAGTACGAATAACTCTATGTTTATGGATCCATTTAATAAAGGCTTACCCTCCAATCTCTTTATTGAGTATATTGTTGGTATGGGTTTAAGGGACAACATATGATTATGAAAATTGAAGGGACCAAAATATCCCTAATGCTTCATCTAATGTTATGAACACACAAACTAAAACGATATATAAGTGGTAGTGTGCAATGGTGTAATCTTATAGCTATTGGAACACACTATTTTATGGTCATTGATCTGTTGACTGCATACTAATGATGATAAATAATTATTCGATTTAAGTGATCGAATAATGGGTTAATCTTGAACTAAAGCCCACTAATGATCAATCCACTAATGATCGAGTCATGAAAGGAGCGTTCGGATGAAAAAAAACTGCACTAACAAAATTTCCTAATCCCATGAACTGCGATCGGTAGTTCCGATCCCTACGTTAGCTTTGAGGTCATATACCGCTACACCACGTGTTACATCAAAAAATAATTATGAAACAATACAATTATAAAACAAAAGTGAATGACAGTGAGCGAGAGCTACGAGTACGGTTCGAGATGAAGACGATAATAGTGATCCAGTGGTCGGATGTCTGATCGGAGCGGCAGCCGAGGACAGGGAGAGGACAACATACCCGATAGAGTCGAGAGCAGGTGGTGGCAGAGAAAAAACACATGACATGGGCTCAGGTTCACGAGGCTAGGGTTGAAATTGTTGGTGACTCCGGATTTTATAGTAAGATGCTAGAGAAAGAAATAAAATATGTATGGAAGAAGATTCTGAAGCTTTTAAAAATAATATTATGACATAAATATGTTTTTCCATTTATTTATTATTTCTATATATAATTAATCATATTTCCATAGATTCCCATATATATATATGATCAACATTCCACATATTAATGATTTCCATATAAAATAGATTAGCTTCCATATATATTGATAATTTACGTATATTAATAATTTTTATATAAAACAGATAAACTTCCATATATTGACGATTTATATACATTAATAATTATCATATAAAACAGAATACCAGAATATCAGCTTCCATATAAAATAGACGAGACCTAGCAGTAGAGAGAGGAGCGGAGACCATAATGGACTGGGCCAGCCAAGAAAAAAAGATTTGATGACTATGATTTATTAGATGTGAATGAAGAGTTATATTTAACACTGGGATGGTCGAACTCACCAATTATTTTGTCAAGCGCAACCTTGACCTCCTTAAAATTTCTGTGGGCAAGGTAACCTCTAATTCCCCTCTATCTACATCGAACATAAATAGAGTCATTGAAACTATTACCCTAATTTTGTTCGTGCAATTAACCCAAAAATCTAATCCCGATCTTGCTCGTGCAATTAACCCAAAAATCTAATCCAGATCGAAAGATCACACTAAGAGCAGTTGGAAGACGTCTATTCATCGTCGCCAAACACATCTGTGAGCAAGGTTGATCGGTGAGAGACTTTTTGTTTTTTTTTGTAATTTTTTCTATAGTCCAAAAAAGCCTAAAAAAATATATAGTAGATTAGATTTTTTTGGTGGATATATATAGACAACAGACCTAAAACTTGACATGAATGCAAAATTATAATAAGAAGATTACTTCATTGACCACATCTTCAAACTTACTTTTAATCGTTACTACCATTATTGTGTGTTCATGTGTTCTACCCTATGTTCATTGGGTTAAGTTTATAACAGAGCAAATCTAGATAGTGTAGTATAATATTACAAATATTTCATAATATAACGAAGCGAAAAATACCACTCAAACAGATTACAACACTATCGATTAACTTTGAATCTTGAATACAGAGGAAATACGTGGTGCGTGCGTGTGCTGAACGCGCCACACCTCAATAAAGAATTTTTCTTTTCTTTCTTAACTGAAAATAAAAGAGGAAAAAAAACAAACGAGACCAACCAGAGGGGCGAGTTTATCTAGCTATCGGCGGCCCACCGCCCAATTTCCCTCTCCTCCTCCTCGCCGCCTTTACCCCTCGACCTCGACCACCACCTCCTCCCGCAGCGCCGGAACCCTAACTCCACCGATCTCTCCAGCTCGGGGGAGGGGGATGGCGGCGGCACCGGCGGCGGGAGGGCAGGGTGGCGGCATGGACAGCGCGCTTATCGACGACATCATCCGCCGGCTGCTCGAGGTGCGAACGGCGCGCCCGGGTAAGCAGGTGCAGCTCTCCGAGTCGGAGATCCGCCAGCTCTGCACTGCATCCCGAGAAATCTTCCTCAGCCAGCCCAATCTCCTCGAGCTCGAGGCGCCCATCAAAATCTGCGGTACGTGCTTGAGCACCCACTCCGACCCCTCCTGTCGTCGTCTTGTACTCTTGCCCCCATCCTCCCGCTCTCCGTCCGTTGAATAGATCTGGATTGGCCTCAGTGCCTAAGGCTGGTTTCTTGTGGGGAGACTGCCTCTCTGCGTCGCGGCCTTGAACAAGGCTGGCATCAATCCAGCTTGTGTTGGACTGAGCAATTCTGTTGTCTTTGCCCATTTTTTATCTGAACAAGTTGTTTCATGCACTCTTAAAATGAGAACCTTCATAAGGCCTGGGTGAGATTTCTTTTTAATTCTGTCTGTTATTTAATTTTTTTTCTTCTGTTAGTACCTACAGCAGCTTCTATTGTGTGGTGCCGTCTGATTCTACTAGATAATTATACCTATCAATCTGACAAATGGTCGGTGATAGGGTTTCGAGACGATATCTTGTTTTTGGGTACTAATTCATCATAAAACATTAACCACCTCGTCACATCTTGATTTTAAAAATGACTTTAAGGTTCAAGACTTGATTTCCTGTGGTCAGTGAGTTTACAGTAACTTCTGGGCAATTTGAATGACTGCTGGGTTTTTAGCCTTCTCAATTCATGGAATTCAAAATCCCACTCACAAAGTTGTAATCCTGCCATTGTTCTAGCACGGTGATCTACCAAGCATTTGCTCATTGAGAACATCAGTTGCTAGACCATTTGTTTGCTGTCTTTGATGTATTGTTAGTTTTTTATCCTCTGCTGGAGTGCTGTTCTTTTATTTGCATTCCCATGTAATCTGTGAAACAGTGTAATCACGAAAATGAATTTCTACTATGTCACCTGTTTCCTGTTTGCATTTTCATCATGGTGTTGTGTTTGTTGGAGTCCAACATAATGTTGCCCTGCTTCTACTTAGTGCATTCCGGGGACTTGTAATCTGTGATTAGTTCATAGTTTTGTAACTGGTGGCTCTAATGTGTGCATCTACCATTTTAACTGCCTTACCTGTCTGTCATTTGGTATCCAGGTGACATCCATGGACAGTACAGTGATCTTTTAAGGCTTTTTGAGTATGGCGGTTTCCCTCCAGAAGCCAATTATCTATTCTTAGGTGACTATGTTGATCGAGGCAAACAAAGTTTGGAAACTATATGCATCCTCCTTGCGTATAAAATCAAGTACCCAGAAAACTTTTTTCTTCTCAGAGGCAATCATGAATGTGCATCAATAAACAGGATATATGGATTCTATGATGAATGCAAGCGTCGGTTTAATGTGCGGTTATGGAAGGTCTTCACTGAGTGTTTTAACTGTCTCCCCGTGGCTGCTCTAATCGATGATAAAATATTATGCATGCACGGTGGCCTCTCCCCTGATCTCACACATTTAGATGAGATAAAAAGCTTGCCTCGTCCTACTGATGTACCAGATACAGGTCTACTATGTGATCTGCTTTGGTCAGATCCAGGAAAAGATGTTCAAGGGTGGGGCATGAATGATAGGGGAGTTTCATACACTTTTGGCGCTGACAAAGTTTCAGAATTCCTAGAAAAACATGACCTTGATCTTGTTTGCCGGGCACATCAGGTAGTATTTTAATGAAACATCTTTTCCTTTCATTATTTTTAGTCAATTGAGGTGTTCATAACTTCATATAATTATATTTCATGTCATTCCAGGTTGTTGAGGATGGGTATGAATTCTTTGCAGACAGGCAACTTGTCACCATATTCTCAGCTCCAAACTATTGTGGTGAATTTGATAATGCAGGTGCAATGATGAGTGTCGATGAAACTTTGATGTGCTCATTTCAAATTCTTAAACCTGCTGAGAGAAAAAACAAATTTATGGCGTCAAACAAAATGTGAAATCGTGAAGTCCTTTTCACTCATAGCTATCATGAGGTTGGTTTCACTATATTGTTCCATAAGTTTGTCATATGGTTTGTATGTATTACACTAATTGTGTACTCCCTCCATTCATTCCTTTATTTAAGGCATGGTGTTTTACATTGAACTTTGACCATAAATTTCTTTTGTGATATATTGTTACAATGTCATTACTCATTAGTTAGAAAATCATGGCCATATGAAAGCACATTGAACTAGATACCTATATTGGTGCAACATATGTATCACTAAACCTATATATAAGTAGCCTCATTGTTGGCCAAATTAAACAAAATTTGAACCTTGTTATACATGTGCTCCTTATAAATATGAAGAGAGGGAGTAATTCATTTTGAAAATAGATTTGCCATAAACATGAATATCCATATTTGGATATTCACATTAGGATCATTAACATGTGTGTGCTGTTTTCCACTTATTTGAGCATGTGCTCAAACAAAAGGTGCTTTGATGTCTTGTATTGTCACAGTGTAATATTGACCGTGTTTTGTACGGAACTATTCTATTCCTATGTTTAGAATACTGTCAAATTTTACTACATAAGACTCTTATATCATTGGAAGAAATATGTAACACTCTTTTACGACATTGCTCACAATATTTTCAGCGTAAAACACCACATTTCTATGTCATTCAAAGAAGAAATTCACAACACACTTTTTATGATTGCGCCTGCATTATTTACAGCCTATGTTACCTAGATACGTCGATACGGATACGGATACACGGATACGGATACGCGATACGGCGATACTTCGATACGCCATTTTTCAAAAAACACGGATACGGCGATACACACACACACATATATATATATAGACACACAAATATTAGTAATACATGTAAAAATAAAAAAATTGTAAAAAAACTATCTATCAATCTATAAATTTAACATTCACACATTAAATATGAACAACATTAAATCAAATCAAGACAACTTTTCAAAAAAGTGAACGAACGCTGTAGAAAGCCAGCAACACATCTATGCATGAAGTGAACAAACTCTGTAGAAAAGACCTTGTAGGCAGCCAATAGCCAACGCAGGCTAGCGCATGAAGTGAAGTTGAGAGAGGACCGAAGTCACAGACAACAGAAACTGAGAGAAACAAAAGAAGAAAAGGGAGGACCTCTACTCACGTGACGACGTCGATCTGCTGGAGGATTCGCATGGATCTGCTGGAGGATGCAGCGGGCGGCGGCCGGCGATGGGTGGCGTCCCCAAGCCGTGGCGGCCGGCGACGGGTAGCGTCCCCAAGCCATGGTGGGCGACAGCTGGTGGCCGGCGACGGGTGGTGTCCCAAAGCTGTGGCGGTTGGCGGCCGACAGCCCGCGACGTCCCCAAGCCACGACGACGCATGCACGGGAGACGGCGCGACGACCGTCGCAACTGGATCTGGGAGTGACCACGGGAGTGAATTGGGATGGGGAGAGAGGAAGTAACCTGCGCTGCCCGTATCCTCCCGAATCCGATACGTATCGGAATTAATTTTATTATTTGGAAAATAAAAAATAGTCGGATACGCACTGGATACGTATCCGGGCGTATCGGATACGTATCCGTATCCAGATACGTATCTGACACTGATACACAGGCTTGGTGAAGTATTCGAGCTTCGTAGTTTACATCACATAAAATGTTAGCCACAATGACATCAAATTCCACACTTTGTGTTGTAAAATTGCTTTCATAGAATTACCTGTTCTACACTAAGCCATGGAACAGTATATGTAGTGTTTTTTCCACCAATTATTGAGGGGCTTCCATAGTTGTTATGGCGTCACTATATCGTCGTTATGGCGATGATATGTTGCTATGGTGTTTTTTGGCCATTCGCCGCAGGGGTGCCATGGCGCAACCAGCCTGTGGTGATCACCGCAAGCCCATGGCATTCCATGGAACCTGCGATGGGCGTGGCGGGCAGTGGCTCCTACCCAAGGGCGGCGGCAGTGCTCCTGGTTGAAAGCGGTGGTGGACAGATCTGGTGGGCGGTGAGCGGTGACGGGCAGATGGAACAGAAAGAGAAAGGAAGGGCACCACTCCAGCCTCCAAGCTGCACATGTGATGACCTTGCCGAGCCCGTGCCCGCATGTAAGTTTTGCGGTGCTCCGGTGGGTGGCAGCGGCAGGCGTTGACAGGAAGCGACAGGGATTGGGCGGCAGCGGCTGGAAGAGAAGGGCAGCGGCTGGAAGAGAAGGGAAGAGAAAGAGAACGGATCAGCGGCTACAGTTGGCCCAAATAATCTGATTTGTTTTTATTCTTATTCTTAGTGTGTCCAATTTTCTGAATTATTTGCTGCTGCCCTTTACAAAATCAAAATTGTTGGTTCATAAACAAGTGTCATGCCCTTGTTCTCTATGACTTGTCTCATGCAACATGCGTAATCCTTTCTTCTCTTGGGTTTTTAAAGTCACTGTTCATAGTTTTCTTTAGATGACTTTTAAGAGAGATTTGAAACTTTGAGAGATAAAGAGCATCTCCAGCAGCTCCCCTAAAACTCATCCCCTATACTTCACATATAGGGGATGACCCTAAAAGATTCCACCCCTATACAACTTCGGTCTCCACCAGCTTCCCTAAAACTCATTCCCTATATTTTTGAATCCTCTATTTTATTATTATCTAACGATAAAAATTCTAATGACTATATTTTCAACGGCTATATCTCTAACACATATACTATTATGTATGATCATTATTGTTGTTGACGATTAATAGATTTTTATTATCATTCAACGGTAAAAATTAAAATGGTTACATTTTCAACAGTTATATTTTCGTTGTGAATTTTTATTTTTTCATGAATAAATAAATATCCTATAATTAGTCTAAATAGTTGATCTCAAAAACATCTTAAAAATTATAAAGAAAATAAATTTTCGTTTTATTTTTATATTTTATATTTTTATTTTTTTCTCATTTGTTTTTATTTTATTTTTTTCTTTTTTCCTTCTCTTCTTTCTCTTTTTTCCATTCTTTTTTCTTTCTTTCTCCCGATACTGATGTGGCATGGATAGGGGGAGGAGAGAGATTCTCCCTAGATTTGGGGGATGAGGAGAGAGGAGTAGGGGATGAGATAGGGTAGGGGATGGAATAGGGAAGCTGCTGGAGGACGAATTTCAGGATAAATTCCCTAAATTTAGCTATAGGGGATGAAGAAGGGGAGCTGCTGGAGATGTTCTAAGATAGTTTTTCTTTTGTGCTACATTTACATTGCTGTTTTAATTTTCTAATATCATAGTATATTCGTCATGCCATGCACCATAGTCTTATAAAGTTGTGAAGGTGGTAGGTCACCACATCACCATAATAACCTCGGGGGCTTCTGTTTTTCCACTAATAACATCTTCCCAGAGAAAAGGCTTCTAATTGTACTGTGCATAATCTAGCAAAGTAAGCAAAAGGACACCATGCATGATAACCTTGTTGCCAATTGTCATACCAGTTCAATTCCATAGTGCCTACTAAAGCATCCTAGATATGCTGCAATAATCATTTTTATGGTTTCAGCTCAACAGTGTGAGGACTCAATTATTATTGTCTTATGTAGGCTGTCCTGTGGACACATCAAGACATCAAATTGCAAGCGCTAGGCTTGAAGGCAACATTGGGCTAATTCTACCAGAAAAGATAAATAATATCATCTAACAGTTGGTCTGGAAGTTACTCTTCATGGCAATTGGCAAGTGCCAGAATTTTTTCCATTTTCTGTTACCGTGTGTGAAACTATCTTGTAGTTGCAGATATATTGATTATGGAAGGATGAAGTTGCCAATTGACCTTGAGGTGGTTTCCTTCTCCAGCCAGGGAAGATGCTGAATATGGAGTTTCTGTTTGGTAGTTTCACTATTTAAAAGCACATGTATCACATGTATGGAGGTAACAACTTATGCAAGCCTGCATTTTCTGTTGCTTTGTAAACAAATTTGGATGAGTTTTAACTTGGTTTCTATAGCTTGCCAATGGCTACAATTTGAATATTGCAAGTCACAGTCAGGAATGCTGATGCTTGTTATAATTTGCCAAAGATATTCTGAGTGCCTGGTATGTCAGATTGAATGGTATACTTTGAGATATTTGCGAGCTGCAATTATAGAATTTTGGTTCGCTTGAGAGGCAACTGAATGGTTGAATTTGAGTTGGACCAGCGGTGCTGCTTGGTTGACATTCTATCCATGTTTCATTACACATAACTGTTATTTCGTCGTGGGATGCAATTTCTTTGGCAGACTGATGTTCTTATGCCAGCTCCACCGTGCATGTGATTCGTTGCCAGCTCTACTATGCATGTGATCTTGAGTTATTAATTTCTGCTTAAATGGAAGGCTATATTCAGGGAGATGGAAAGGGACTAAATCCTGCGGTATGAAATTAAGTCTTTACCACTGGTTCAGGTGCAATGTACAAGTGTACAACAGAACTCCAATCAAAAACTGAGGCTGCTTTTTTATGTGGTCTGTTGGAAAATATGTTGACGTTCGTTATTTCTATTCATAACGGTACTAATATCAAAACTACCAAACAGAAAACTTGAATGCAATCGTAGAAATATTTTATAAAATTCAAAAATTTAGTGGTAGAAATATGTTATAAAATTCAAAATTTTTGTGGACTTCTAAGCAGTAGATTGTCCAAGAATATGAATCCACTACGTTCTATCTTCGGCATGGCTCACCCTTTGACCAGCAAGTTGAATATAGTTAGTAGTTTCTGTAAGCGCTGCCTTGTGGGCGTAGACGGGCCAGGGGCAAAAAGCACTTGTCATTGCAAAATTACAGGGTCGTTGCATGTGTTTTTCGTTTCATTTTCATTAAGTTGCTCTCTATGTCTCTCAACGCAAGACTATATCTGCACAAGTTATTAAATTTCACCAAACATAAGAATAGGTGGAAGGAATGGACAAGCAGTAGCAGAGGTTATTCTGTGCGTGCACAACTTTTTCTAAGTTCAGCTGAAAGTTTCATTATTTCTGCTGACAACCCCTCATATCTGCTCTGTTCTAGCGGCTGCTACCTCATTCCTCTCTTCTCTCCCTCACGCCACCGGCCCTTGCAGCGTGTGCACTGCATTGTATGCAGAGAAAGAGAGCAAGAGCTGCATACATGCATGGTGGAGACAGCAAAAAAAGGGAGTACTGGCTATCTATGTGCGCCTGTGTTGACAGGGAAAACTTTAGCCCTGTTGATCTTTGGGCGATCCTATCGGCTATCCAATGGTTGACAGAAGCATATTTAGATTTAAATTTTGTAAAAAAACATATTATTTTAAAAAAAACTCTAGCAGTGACGCTGCAACCTTATTGCAAAGCATATATGTGCCCGAACATGCTGGTATTCGAAACCTGACAAAAAAATCTCACGGATTCAACATAATAATTTTAAAAATAGGGTTTCAACAATAAAACGACAAAGCAAGTGATATGAACTTTTGACAAATCGTAGTATAACATATTGCAGCACATATCAGTATGAAACTAGTAATAGACTAGTAGCAATAGTATGGGTGGGTTGGGTGTGTAAAACTTGTTGAAGCCCACCCGCTCCGTCGAGGCAGTGACTCGGGCAAAATCTAAAGGAATATTTGATGATTTGTCACTCTTAAAAATGGGCTTTGATTATTTGCCACTTTAGTCCATTGTCATACACTCAAATGGTTCCACATGTCATCCACACAAGTGGAAAATAATAAGTGTACAAATTTTTTAGTGGAAAATGGTCAAATTTCCCAAAACTAAATCCTCTCAGAGCATCTTCCAAAAGAATCTCTATATTGTATATTGGGAAGAGTTATTGGTTCCCTATAAGTGAGAATTTATTCCATAAATATTGGAAATACTTTATTTTAGGGAGCTAGATAGAGTATTTATTGGAGCTATATATTTACATATAATCTATAAATTATAGAGAAAGAAGTATTTTAAAGACTCTCTTGGAGACGCTCTTGGAGCTTCTGCTGTAAGTTCAAGTGTTATTAGTTTGATTTTGGTGATTAATGACAAACCTAATTGTGTTAAGACTAATATTTTATTGAGTATTTATTTGTTTAGTCTCATTTGGATATGAAGATACAAATGTTAAAAGGTACGCGCTAAATTACTCATTTTCTTAATTGATACCTCTTGCATGAATAGAATATAGAGTGAACTCCTCTTTTAATCTTGATTAAATACACTCATATGCTTTTCATCTACAATCATATGTATGCACATCTTGAGGGGGAGCTCACTTTATATTACATGATTTGTTAGAATTTATTTAATATAACATATTCATTTTGAAATAAATATATCATTTAGTCAACACTCTCTATATATTGATAATGATTGAACCTAATCACGATAAGATTGGAATACATGGAGATAAAAACTATTTGTAACACTCTTCATCTCATGTACATGTTTGATGGGTTCAAATGTGATTATCATGTTATGGGCATATGTATATGAGACTAACATTTTCTCTTAAGTATTGTTTATTTTAGTCTCATTCATTTGCAAATATGAAGATCACAACGATATGCATATGTTATCATATTCACATTATTGTTGTATGCCTTCGACATACATTATAGGATAAACTTTTCCGTATGCTTAACTTGAATATGTGCATATAGGTTTTTCACATATACACAAATGCACATATTTAGAGGAGTTATTCTTATATGTTGAATGTGCATAGTATTAATTCATGTTCTCCTATTGCTTCATCTATCCTCATGCATATGATTTTCTTAGATTATTTTGTATGCATATATTCAGGAGGAGTACAAACCATGTTTAGTTATATATGCACTTGATCCATATTCTTCAAATACATTCTATCGAGAATCTTAATTTAAATTAGAATTTATATGTGAGTACTTGACACTTGTAGTGTTAATATATACTCAACCAATCTATTCATATATTTCTTATGTGATGGTTGGTCAACAAGTGGAGGTTGACAACCGGACTTTTGGACTAATGGATTTCCTCGAAGTTGTGTAAAGGAATATATCCATTTGTTAGGATACTATTAGATGACATCTTGCATTAATGGTCATCTATTTAAAGCCATCATCATGGGTCGATGAGAATAGAGGTTGATCAAGATTTCAGCGTGAAGATGGTTTGGCCAAATGATCAATTAAATTGATCCCAAGTTGGATAAGTGCAATGCAAAGGTAAAATGCAACTAAAGATACATTTCTTAGTCTTTTACCGGTCTTTGTGTTTGGAGTAAAGGCCGGATTGCTAGATAGACACCGTACTATTAAGAGGGGCCATTGACTAGTAGCTTGATTTGAATCGTGTGTAAATTGCTCAATCTCAATGCATCATCTTTTTCACTAAGCATGTACATTTAGGTTTTGTCTAGCTTGAGTAAGATATCCAGGTAGGATCTTGACCCTTTTGATACTCAACTAGAGTCTTTAGAATGCATGTGATGAAACTTGCTTAGAGGTATTTCATGCATTGCTTGTCCACCTGTGATTATCGTTGGAGCTAGTTTTGTGGATAAAGAGAGAGGTGGACATATCAAGGGGAATGTCCAAGCTTGTGTCGAGAGTTCTCTCAAGTCTCAAATAGAGTGGAAAGTGGATATGTGCAGCTGGAATGAGTTTCCCTTTGTGCACATGTGTCCGATATAATGTCTTTGAGAGCCTTTTATCTTAGATAGAAATTAGATTTCTTAGTTGGAAATTATATTGATTATGTATCCCTTAAAATTAATTTTCCATGGAGTTCAAGATCATCGATTTTCGACACCCAAGTCAAAAGTTATCGTCATTTTATTGATTGTTGGTTGTGCTATTTTTTACTTACAGTCTGACCGAGGTACACAGTTTGGCCAATCGAAATAGTTTGGTCAGATCGTTGTTTTTTCCGGTCTGACCGAAGTGGATACATAGAGAATTTTTGGGGTGTCCAGTTCTCTGCCTAAGTCTCGCACGGGCGGTCTGACTGGGCTTTAGGCTGGTCTGACCAAAGTTATAATGTCGGTCTGAACTATCACATCACCTATAATAGTCACTTTTTGATCTGTTGTTCAAAAGTTCGGTCTGACCGAAAATTATTCTTCGATCTGATTGAAAATGTGCAAAGTTTTGGATTTCGTTCCCAATGGCTAGTTTTTGGGTGTGGGCTATATAAGAGCATGAATTGGGTTTATTTTTTTGTTTCTCTTGGTTGTATTGAAGGCATACATGTGAGAGCAAACCCTAGTGAACATATTGTGCTTTATTTACTCTAGTGAAGCCGCTCCTCTCCTCTAGTGCATGATTTGTATCTAAAGTGCCTTAGTTGCATATAGAGAGTTGTAGAGGAAATATTCTAGTGCTTGTGCATGAGATTGAGCCTTTAGCACTTGATGAGAGTCAAGTGAGTCTTTGTGTATTTGAGAAACCAAGGGTTGGTTTCGGAGTTTGTGATGAGTAATTGACAGGCTTTTATCCTCTGATTCAAAGGGGTACCTCCGAAGGGGTTCGGAGGTTGGATCTCCGAAGGTATTCGGAGGTGGTTTCACCGAAGGCTTCAGAAAAGTCAAAGACTGCAAAGGCTGACATTGTCTGCTCTGCAAAAAGCTGATGCTGTCCCCTCTGCAAAGTTGATAGAGAAGCCTCCAGAATAAAGTTGACTACTTTTGTACCCCTCTGTTCTGTAGAGACAAAACCAATGTAAACCCTAGGGGTAAAGTAGTCAATTCACTTGGGTGAATAGTGGCTATAAATATGGGGGCTGGGTAGGTAACATTTAACACTTTCAGCATTTACTGTTGAGCTCCTGTACTAGCCACCACTCTTTGTATTCATCCAGTGAGTTCTTTTATTGTGTTCCTTGTTCAAGCAGCGAAGCCCTGCTTCTGTGTCATGTTTCTGCTTGAGCTTGTTTGCATACCTCACTAGTTGTAGTGCACTGTAGCCTGTCTAGGCGAAGTGTGTTTTGTGCGAAGTGTGCTTTTCAGTGTGTGTTTGCTCTGTGTAACAGGAGGCTAGACCTCGCTGCTTACTAGCGAAGCCCTGATCGAAGCCCGTTTTGCTTCTCGTGTCGAAGCCCCTAGCGAAGTCTGTTAGTGTGCGTTTTGACCTTCGAAGTACGAAGCCCAGCACGAGTTGCTGTCGCTAAGTATTTGGTCAAAGTCCTCAGAGGGTAGTCCACTCGTGCGAAGGGTGAAGTGCGAAGCCTGCTCGAAGCACCTTGTGTGCGGAGCCTGCACTGACTTAGCAGAGTAGATTTTCCAGGGTTCTGAGTGGAGCGAAGTCTTCTTGGCTTCGAACTTTTGCTCCTTGCGAAGCCTGTGTTCGGAGCCGTCAAACACCTCCGAACCAGAACTTCGAAGGTTGTGTTCGAAGCCTGTTCCGCAGTAAACTGTATTAAAACAGAAGGCTATTTTTAGCCTGAAATTTTAAAAGCTCCCATTCACCCCCCTCTGGTCGCCGTTTCCGGTCCAACAATTGGTATCAGAGCGGGTTAAGATCACCAGTTGACCTTAACCGGTTTTGTGATCTCTTGGCGACATGGACAGAGCTAGTAAAATTCCTCTGTTCGATGGGACTGATTTTGCTTACTGGAAGGTGCGCATGGAGGCTTACTTGCTAAGCCAAGGAAATGAAATTTGGGAGATTGTGGACTCACAATACTCCATCCCTGAGACTCGCACCTCTCAAACAGAGAAGGATCAGTATAATGCCAACTCCAAGGCTAGAAATATACTGTTCATTGGTTTGAGCCGGAGTGAGTTTGATAGGGTGCAACACCTTAGGACTGCTAGGGAAATTTGGACCACTCTCACTATTTTTCATGAGGGCTCTACACAGATCAAGGCCAGGCGCCAAAGCACATACAATCAACAGTATCAGCTGTTTGTGCAGGCACCTGGTGAATCTATAGATGCCATGTTTTCTCGCTTTGATGCGATAGTGAGTAACTTGCGGTCCAACGAGACGCTTGCTTACAATGATCATGATAGGGCTATCAAGCTTCTCTATGCTCTTGATCGTAGCATATGGGAAGTGAAGATATCCAGCATTGAGGAGTCTGCAGGTTATGACACTTTGACCTGTGATGAGCTCTTCAGCAAGCTGAAGTCCACAGAGATTGCCAAGGCATCTCTTGCAGTGCACAGGAACTCCTTGCCACAGCCGTTGGCATTGGTTTCAAGCACTAGCCGTGGCACCACTGCAGAACCGAGCACATATGGTACTTGTGTTCTTGCAGATGGTTTTGCTTTGTCCTCCCTGGTCTCCGTCACAAAGGAGCAGGTGGACACTCTGGATGATGATGAGCTTGCTCTCATTGCCAGAAGGTTCACCCGTTTTCATCATGAAAGACAGGATCAGAGGAGAAGTAGTTTTAGTGGTTGTTTTGAGTGTGGCGACACTTCTCATATCAAGGCCAATTGCCCGAAACTCAAAAAGAGAGATGAGAGTGAGCGCCCCAAATACCACAAAAAGGAGAGGAAGCCTTTTGTGAAGGGCAAGCGCGGCAAAGTGGCTAAGAGAGTAGACAAAGCCGCTTCTAGAGCATTTGTTGCTGCTCTCAGCGACATCGACACTTCCTCAACTAAGGAGTCGAGCTCTGAGGAGGAGGAGTCCCCAAGGAAGGAGGACAAGAAGGACAAGAAGGGACGAGACTTCACCGGCCTTTGTTTCATGGCCGACAGCGATCACAGCGGCGATGAGCTTGACTCATCTGAGGTACCACTATCTTCTGACCAGCTTTTAATTAAATTAGATGAACTGAATGAAGTAGTTCTTGGTCAGGATAGATTACTTGTGCAAGCCGCTAGAGAAAGAAAAGACCTTAGACTTAGGCTAGAATCTGTTTCTACTGAGTATGCCATGCTTAAGTCTAAAGTTAATGATGATGAATGTGAATCTTACACTGTAGTCATGGGTGAGCTTGCTCAGTTGCGCTCTGTACATGCTCAAACTCTATCTGAGCTTGAGACTGCATAGAAGCAGCTTTTGGTGGTTGATTCTAGTCCTCATGATATAATTGATTGCATGAACTATTCTTTATTACGCGAGAGCATTAATTTACGTGATAAACATGTTCATGATTTAGAGGCTAGATTGGAGAGGGCCGGTAGTTCTAAGAATGTGCAGCCTGTTTGTGATACGTGCATTACCCTTAAGGACCAGCTAGGCACTACTAGAGAGCGAGCTGAAAACCTTATGACTGAAAATGAGTACCTTTTTTCCGTGGTTAATAAATGCACTGAGGGAAAGGGTAGGATGGATTTTCTCTTGGCCAAGACCAAGATGTGTGCTGACAGAGCAGGGTTAGCTCTAGGTTTGGGTTTTGAGAGGATACCTTCAGATAGTGGAAATAAAACTGTTTTTACCTCTCCCACTACCCTAGAGAAAGAGAGAGCTCTGTTAGACACTCCATCAGTCAAAAAGCCTACCCGAGCTCAAAAGAAAACCACTCCTCCTGCCAAGAAAATCCCTCCTAAGAAAACCACTTAGCAGAAGCCCAAGGAGCCTGTGAGAGTTGCTCCTGTGACCCATGAGAGTGCCCCTAGGAGAATTTTTCATTGTTCCTACTGTCAGCGGGCGGGTCATTTGGTTGGGTTCTGTTTTCGTCACATCAAGGATGAGCGACGCTCTCAGGCGATGAGTTACCAGGACATGCATTACCCATCTTTAGGTATGCATGAGTCTGAGTTTTATTATCGTCCTGCTTTTGAGGCTCCTCGTGCTTCTCGGAGAGGTTTTGCTCCTCGTGGTGTTCACCATGTTCCATATGGTGGTAGACCCCGGGCGAGTAGCTTTGTACCTCGTCAGAGTAGGAGACCTCGACATGTTGTTCGATCACAGCATGTAGGTATACCTCGCACTTTGCATCATTCAGATTATCATGAGCGTAGACCGTCTACTTTTACTGCGCCTACTACTCGTGTCACTCAGTGCTGGATGCCTCGTCATTTTTTCACTCACCCCAGCACTGAGCGATCGAGATATTCTTATCATATGTAGGCGACAGATCGAGGCTTGGAGGGCACGTGGATCATGGACTCCGGTTGTTCGCGCCATATGACTGGAGATGCAGCATGGTTCTCCAGCCTCACCTCAACCAAGCAAAGGGAACATATCATCTTCGGTAACAATCGAAGGAGTAGAGTGAAAGGTAAAGGTGTGGTAAGAATTAACTCGAATTTCACTCTCAAAGATGTTGCTTTGGTTGAAAACCTGGGATACAATTTGTTGTCTGTATCTCAGCTGCTTGATGAGGGCTTCGAAGTGCGATTCCATCGCGATACTTCGCAAGTACTCAATTCTGATGGCGTTGTTGTTTGTAAGATCTTTAGAGTTGGGAGAGTTTTTGGAGCTGATTTTTTCAGAATCATCTGGTTCTTCTCATTGTCTTGTTGCATATTCTACTTCCGAGCTTTGGAAGTGGCATAGGAGACTAGGGCATATGAGCTTTGAATTGCTCGCTCGTCTGAGTGCCCTAGGTCTGATCCGAGGATTGCCCAAGCTCAAGTTTGAGAAGAATTTAGTTTGCGCTCCGTGTCGACATGGAAAAATGATTGCCGCTTCGCATTCGCCAGTCACCACAGTGATGACTGAACAACCCGGAGAACTTCTCCACATGGACACTGTAGGTCCTTCTCGGGTTAGTTCTTTAGGCGGCAAGTGGTATGTATTAGTTATTGTCGACGATTTCTCTCTCTACTCTTGTGTCTTCTTTCTTGCCAGCAAGGATGAAGTGTTTTCACACTTTCGGAGCTTGGCTTTGAGACTTTTCACTGAACTCCCTGGTGCATTAAAATTCATTCGAAGTGATAATGGCACCGAGTTCAAAAACAGTCTCTTTGTTGACTTTTGCATTGAGCATGGCATAGAACATCAATTCTCTGCTCCGCGGGTTCTGTCGCACCCCGATTTAACAAATCAGGACTTTATTGAAATTCCATAGAAAATCAATAAAACAAGACGTTCATCATGCGACCACGTACAATACGGGCAATCATTCACGATTCGTAGACCGCATTAGTACAAAAGTGAATAAAGGTGAAGAGAAACTAATAAAATAAGGGTCCTAGATGAACGCATCCTTCCAGTCTCGCCTCGACTGGGTCGCTACTCCAGACCTGCATCCTCCTCGTAGTAGACGGGCTCTGGTGTTGTAAGTCAACGGGGTGAGTACAGATGTACTCAGCAAGCCACCGAATGCAAATATAATGCAAGATAATAACAAGGGAGATAGTGGCTAGTTTTGCGGAAGCGAGTAATTTGTAAAGCAATTTAATGTGAACAATTTATTAGTACTGAAACATAAACATGTGTATGCATCATCATCTTCTAACTCGAGGGGTACAGTCAGCCCCGCCTCGCTCAACAGTCCTTACATGCCATGAATAACTCGACCATTCAAACAATTGTAAACTAACTGCGAGTAGTCACACAACCCGCCCTTGACCGTGGGCTCGGCTTTTCGAAAAGATTGATTTTACTCTGATCAGAGATGTACCACTGTACCCACAAGGCACGCACTCATCACTTACACCAAAGTGTAACGAGATGACCCATTTCACGGGAACTCGTGCCAAAACCTTCCATATAGTCCTCCCCGACTCAACAGCACCCTCTTATGGGTTTCATATGGTGTCCCGACGCATCGGAGCCCAACCATACCCCCCCTTGAGCCTCGTCGGTACAAGTCGCCCGCAGGCTTGCCCCTTGCCCCCTCCTCTATGGTGCATCGAGCCGGAGTATTCCATACTTCCAGTTAGGACTTACCCATTAGACTTGTGGTTGGTACGGAAGTGCTTTGCAACAGATCCCGCAGACCGGTCCTTATAGTGCCCCGGGTGCGACAAACCAATGCCCGAGCTTGCACCCAGAACCCACCATACTTATAACTTAGCCAACTCCAACAAAGTCCAGAGACGAGAATAACGGGGAAATTCATATACAAAATCTAGCTACCTACGACTCATTCTTTTTATCCTATAGCAGTTGTGCCGGTACATCGGGCACTAGCTAATAATTTTATAGTAGAGTGACAAGGAGTTAAGGCTCAATAAGCATGGCTTGGGTTTGCACACAAGGACGGGGATCTAATAAATATAAGTGTAAGGCTTTGATATTTGACTAATGCAATGTTAACCTATGAGTTATAGTGATAATTTATCAAAACATGGGCTCAATGATGATCAACTGTTTCAACAGAGGTGGTCGATGACTTGCCTTGCTCAGCAAAGGGTGAAGGTGGAACCTCGGGATAGAACTCCTGCTCCTCGATGAACTCGTAGTCTTCTCGATACGGAAAAAATAAACAGTACATTCAATAAACAGACAAAAATTCACCAAATACTAAACATACACATTTGTGGGTTTTATCATGTGGAATAAGGTTTTAATATTCTGATGTTTGGTGAATAAACAGTAAACTTAATTTCTTAGGGCTTTCTAATCTATTTTTCTGAATTAATAATTTATCCCTAAGGGGTTTTTATTCTTTTATTTGTTAAAAATATTTTGGGTAACAGTAACATACTGTTTTTATGGCATTAATGTGTAGAGAATATTATTCTGGATTTAACAAAATTTGAATGATGAAATTTGGAGTTAAAATGAGCAAGATATGAATTTTTGAAGTTTAAACTATTTTCTGAATTTTATTTAAAACCAGAAAATGGGCTCTGGTCCACGGTGAGCCAGGCCCACGGTGGACCGCGCCACTGTGCGCGTGGACCGGACCGATCTGGATCGTCCGATCCAGATCAAGCGGCCAGGCGCGAGGCGGAACAGTTAACTGAAAATGGACGGCTGCGATTAGATCCTGCGAAGCGGTACGACGTGGATGCACCAGATTGAGTCAACCTTTTAAATAGCGATCAACGGCCAGGATTAAAGGGTACCAGTTTGACCAGATCTGAGGGCTCAGATTAGATCCTACAGGATCTAATCTGGACCGTTCGCACCGGATCGTGCGGCTCGGATGAATTCCGGCACGACACGTGGTGATGAGGGTACTTTACCCTTCGTCTCCGGCGACGGCGGGCTCGGGTGCGACTACGGCGGCGTCGGCGAGGTCCTAGGGGCCTAGCCAGGGCCAAAAATGGAACACAGAGAGGATGGGGGTCACGATGATACCTTCGGCGGTGAAGATGGGCGACGGATGGCGACGACGGCGAGGGTAGATGTTGATGCCTCCTCGGGAGCTCGATGGCGACGACGATCCGGTGGTGTCCGCGGCCAACCGAGTGGATGCCGGTGAAGGGAGGGCGATGACGGATCCGACGGTGGTGATGGATAGGGCTAAGAGGGCCGGGGTCGACGGCGAGGGCTCGCCGGAGGCGAAGCAGAGCCGAAGGTCGAAAAAGAGGCGGCGACGCTCTGTTTTCGCACGAGGAGGGCTGGGAGTGTGTGGGCTGAGGGCGGTGGTCGTGAAGGGTCTTTATAGGGGGTCGCCGGCATCTGGATGGCAGGGAACCGAGGGCTTCCCGAGAGCTCCGGTGATCTCTTTCCAAGCTTCGGGTGGCTTTCCAAAGGCATGAAAACGCGTCGCCATGGATGGAAGGGAGGCGGTGGCATGCGGGGAAGGTGATCCGGGGGTGATCCGAGCGATCGCGGGCGGCCGGCGGCGAGGAACAGAAGGTGATCGCTGGGAGAAAGGAAGGGGGCGATCCCCTTCCATCGGAGACGAAGCACCTGACAGGTGGCCCCCACCTGTCAGCGGGCGAAACAGAAAAGGAAGGGCCGACAGGCGGGCCACGGCTGTCAGAGAGAGGGAGGCGGAGGTGTGAGACTGCCATGTGGGGTCAGGCGGGGCACGGTGGGAGAGAGGGAAGCGGGGGAACGCGCCGACAGGCGGGTCCCACATGTCAGCGGCTCATGGCTTGGATTGGGCCGGGCTCAGGGTGGTTTGGAGGTTGAGGCCCGTTAAGGTTTTAATATCTTTTTCGATTTAAAATAATTCCAGTAATTCATTTATTTGATTAAGGGTTGAATCACTGTTGGTAAAAATTTGTAAAAATTCCTAAAATTATATCTTGAGCACTAGTTCATCTCATAAAATTTTCAGGTCCATATTTGGGTATTTCTCCCTGTTTGGCTTTATTTGGGTTCTTTTATGATTTTCCTTTAATAAATAAATCCAGAAATGATTTAAATAATATTTTTCTTTTCTTTTATTTGTTTTTATTTCTTGGGGTGTTACAATCCTATCCCCCTTACAGAGAATCTCATCCTCGAGATTCGGATCAATCCCCGAATAGCTCAGGATGTTGTGCCTTGAGTTCATCTTCTTTTTCCCATGTAGCTTCCTCTACCGGATGATTGCTCCACTGCACTTTACAGAAGCGGATGACCCGACTCCTGGTGATCCTTTCTTTGATCTCCAATATCTTAACAGGCTTTTCCACATAGGTCAGATCCTCTTGAACATCCAACTGCTGTAGGTCCACTTGATCTGTCGGAACGCGCAGACACTTCTTGAGTTGGGATACGTGAAATACGTCATGTACTCCAGCCAAAGAGGGTGGTAATTCCAACTGATATGCAACTTCGCCTTGGCGTCAAACAATGGGAAATGGTCCAACATATCGAGGGGCCAACTTTCCTCTCATGTTAAACCGTTGAGTACCACGAAGAGGCGTAACTCGAAGGTAAACATGATCTCCTTCTTCGAAGGCTAGGTCTCGGCGACGATTGTCTGCGTAGCTCTTCTGTCGTGATTGGGCCGTCTTGAGTCGGTCTCTGATGATCCATACATTCTCTTCAGCTTCACGAAGAATATCTGTTCCGAATACTTGGGATTCACCTGTTTGGTCCCAAAGTAGAGGCGTTCTGCACTTACGTCCATATAGGGCTTCAAAAGGAGACATCTAAAGGCTGGCTTGGTAGCTGTTGTTGTACGAAAACTCAGCGTACGGAAGCTCTTGTCCCAAGTGGCTCCAAAATCCAAGACACATGCCCGCAGCATATCCTCTAATATCTGATTCACCCTCTCCGTTTGTCCATCCGTCTGAGGGTGGTAGGCAGTACTGAAATTCAATCTTGTGCCCATCTCCTCTTGAAGGTTCTTCTAGAAACGAGAAGTAAACTGACTTCCTCTGTCGGACACTATCTTCTTGGGCACTCCATGAAGACACACGATGCGTGCCATGTATAGCTCTGCAAGCTTAGGACCACTGAAGGTCGTCTTGACGGCTATGAAATGTGCTACGTTCGTAAGCCGATCGATGATCACCCAAATAGAACCATACCCAAGTTGGGTCTTTGGTAGTCCGGTGATGAAATCCATACCGATCTCTTCCCACTTCCATTCAGGCACCTTAAGTGGCTGTAACAATCCTGCAGGTCTCTGATGTTCAGCTTTTACTCTTCTGCAGGTGTCACACTCAGCGACGAACTGTGCAATCTCTCTTTTCATGCTGACCCACCAATAACGTTCCTTCAGGTCCTGGTACATCTTAGTACTGCCGGGATGAATGGAGTACAACGTCTCGTGGGCTTCTCTCAGGATAAGGGTCTTTATCTCTGGCTTATCCGGTACACATATCCGGGTTCCAAACCATATGGTGCCGTTCTCGTCCTCTGAAAATCCTGGGGCTTTTCCTTGTCTCATGTTCTTCCTAATGGCAGCTATATCCGGGTCTTCCAGTTGAGCTTCGCGGATTTGCTCGAACAGGACCGGTTGGGTCTCCAAGGTGGCTAGATATGCTCCTGTGGTTAATCCAAGATTCAACTTTTCCATTTCTCTACATAACAGGGGTGCGTGTTCTTGAATCATCATGGCTGTGCAATATCCCTTGCGACTTAATGCATCAGCTACCACATTTGCTTTTCCGGGGTGGTAGTGAATACCTAAGTCATAGTCCTTTATTAGTTCCAACCATCGTCTTTGCCTCAGGTTAATATCTGGCTGGGTGAAGATGTACTTCAAACTCTTGTGATCCGTAAAGATCTCACAGCGATTTCCGACCAAATAGTGCCTCCAAATCTTAAGGGCGTGTACCACAACGGCTAATTCCAAATCGTGGGTCGGGTAGTTCAACTCATGAGGTCTCAACTGACGGGAGGCATAAGAGATAACTTTTCCATCTTGCATAAGAACACATCCCAATCCTTGGCGGGATGCGTCGCAATAGACATGGAAGTCTTTACGGATATCGGGTAGGGTTAGTATGGGTGCAGATACCAAACGGGTCTTGAGAGTGCGGAAACTTTCCTCGCATTCGGGAGTCCATTCATACTTCTCTCCTTTCTGCAACAACTTGGTCACAGGCTTGGCTATCTTGGAAAAATTCTCAATAAATCTCCGATAATATCCGGCCAAACCCAGAAAACTTCGTATCTCAGATACGTTCGTGGGTGGCAACCAATCCGTAACTGCTTCTACGGTGGCAGGATCTACTGCAATGCCTTGTGCAGAGATAATGTGTCCAAGGAACTTTACTTCCGCCGTCCAAAATTTACACTTGTTGTACTTGGCATATAACTGATGTTCCCTTAACTTGCCTAAGGTTAACCGAAGGTGAGCCTCGTGCTCTTTCTGGTCCTTGGAATAAATGAGGATGTCGTCTATGAAGACTACGATGAATTTATCCAAATATTCCATGAACACCTTATTCATCATGTTCATGAAGAATGCAGGGGCGTTGGTCAATCCAAAGGACATAACCGTACACTCGTACAATCCATAACGGGTGGTAAAGGCCGTCTTGGGTATATCTTCTTCTCGAATCCTTAACTGATGATAACCAGAACGCAAGTCGATCTTCGAGAATACTGTAGCTCCTTTTAGCTGGTCGAAGAGATCGTCGATCTGAGGCAAAGGGTACTTATTCTTGATGGTTACTTCATTCAAAGCACGATAATCCACACACATACGCTTTGCCTTGTCTTCTTTCTTCTCGACGAAGATGACAGGGGCACCCCATGGCGACGTGCTAGGTCTGATGTAACCTTTCCTTTCGAGATCCTCCAATTGCTGCTTCATTTCAGCTAACTCATTAGCGGCCATCCGATATGGTCGCTTATAAACAGGGGTGGTTCCGGGCACCAAGTCAATCCTGAACTCGATGTCCCTCTTGGGTGGCATCCCTGGTAGATCCTCTGGGAATACGTCCGGGTATTCACTGACTACCGGTATCTCCCCCAAGGTAATCTGATGTAGTCTTGGCCTTCCAGTCTTCATGCTTGGCATCTGGAATGTGACTGTAGTCCCTTCTTCATTAGTCACATTCACTTTTCTCTGGGCACATTCTATTACTCCTTGATGTTTATTTAGCCAATCCATCCCTAGAATGAGATCCAAACCTTGATATTCTATTAGAATGGGGTCGGCCCAAAATATCGTGCCTTGGATATCTACCCATACCCTTAGACTAAAAGAATAGGCGAGGGTTTGCTTGCCCGGCGTAGCTATTAACACTGGTCTGGGTAGTTCGCTTATGTCCAGGGCATTTCTTTCCACAAAAGAAGTTGATATAAAGGAGTGTGTAGCTCCGGTGTCAAATAATACCACTGCAAGTGATGAATGAACCATAAACTTACCCATGACTATTTCCGGTGCGGCCTGGGCTTCTTCGGCGGTGACGTGGTTGACTTTGGCGTGGACGGCGGGGTTTGATGCGACGCCTTGTGTACGCTTGGGATGAGGGCACTGATGGGAGTAGTGCCCCTCCTGGCGGTAGTTGAAGCATACCACAGGCTTGCCGTGCCTGTCTCTCAGAATCTCCGGCTTCTTGGCCGGGGCAGCTGGGGCGGCTGGTGCGGCGGGAGTGGGGCGAGGTTGTCCAGCTCCGGCATTGGCGGCAGGTGGTGCTGGGCGATACGCCGGGCGAGGGTGGTACTGCGGTGCTGGTGGAGGAGGGGTGAATCGGGGCCTCTGTGCCATGCCTTGGTTCTGCCTGAAGGCTATCATCCTCTTCTTCTTCAGGTCCACCCTATTCTGTTGGGTTTCCTGCATAATAGCTTTGTTCACCAACTTTTGAAAGTTGGTGAAATCTCCAGAGATGAGTTGTAGGGACAACTCATCCTTCAGTCCCCAGAGGAACTTGGCCTGTCTGGCTGCATCCGTACGAACCTCCTCGGGTGCGTATCGGGCTAGGCGGTTGAACTCGTGCAGATACTCGGTCACGGACCTGCTCCCCTGCTGCAGGTCTCTGAACTCTTGTTGTTTCTGCGCGATAATGCCGTCGGGGATGTGAGCGGCACAGAAAGTGGCCGAGAACTCCGCCCAAGTGTGGGCGTGTCCCTCTGGCAGGGTCTCACGAAGATTGTCCCACCACTCTGCGGCGGGACCATGGAGTTGGTGGGTGGCGAAGGCCACCTTCTCCTGCTCAGTGCAGGTCAGTAGATCGAGCTTCTTCTCAATGGTCCTCAACCAATCCCCAGCCTCCATGGGGTTGGTGGTGCTTGAGAAGGTCGGTGGGCGAACTCGGAGGAACTCCGAGAGCTGAGAGGCAGGAGCGGGAGCTGGTGCGGCGGGACGATGCAACTCGAGCTGTTGGTGGAGGCGGAAGAACTGAGCCTACTGCTCTTGCATCTGCTGCTGCTGTTGCTGCATCTGGTTCAATAAAGCAGTGACCAACTGGTTTTGGGTGGCCATCATCTCAGCCATTGTGGGATGATTAGCAATTGGGGCTTGCCTTTGTCCCGTTGCTCCCCATTGTGGCAAGTTGCCACTCTCTCCTCCATTCTGGGGAGCGTCAGAACCCTGAGTGTTGGTCATCCTGGAGTTTTCAAAGTAGACAACATTTATTTTAGAGAACTCTTTATGTTTTATTTCAAAAGGTACCGTTCTTGCGGTTACATTTATTTATTTCTTCATTCATGCCTTATGTTTTGACATGAATGGCAATACAATCAAACAAAAAGAAAAGCAACCAATCGTAACTACGTCTATGGTAGCTCGGGGGACGGCTCAATCTCGGGCTCGTGGGAGCTGGTCGAGGTCGAGGAGCTGGATGGTCCGGCAGGTGGTGCACTGCGGGAGATCCTCTTGGGCCTCACGGTAGGGATCCGAAGGGGTTTGTTCTTGCGAGGCGGCAGAGGCGCGATCTCCTCAAGGTCCTTCTTCAATTCCTCGATCTGGTAGCGGAGCTGTGGGTTGGTGGCGACGCGCTGCCGAAGGAGCTCATTCTGATGCCGTAACTCCTCTGCCTCGGCTGCCAAACGATGTCCCTGCTGGATACGGCGACGAAGATCTCCGTTCTCGCGGTTCAGATCCTCAGAAGACTGTCGGTAAAAACTGATCGTGTCACGCTGTCCATTGGCGTCCTGTAGTGCCTTGTAATGAAGATCATCCATGGCCTCCAATAAGCGCATGGTATGTCCAATCGCGGAATGACGCTGGGAGAGGGTGCTGACGAAGACGCTGTGGGGACTCCCTGGAGTGCGAAGAGGCACGAAGCGGAAGTCCGTGTCATAGAGCTCACTGTCATAGATCATCCGGAGCTCTGTGAGTGCCTGGAGGGCGGTGTGCTGACTGGCAACCAAGAAGGTAGGTCCTCCTCCGCGATAGGTGTGAGCGGTCTGAGGGGAGGGCTGGATGACGACGGTGACCTCGCAGAAGCTTTCTTCCTCATCGGGGAAGACTCCATGGTATATCGGCTCATGCTCAAATCCGAGGAAACCGACGAGCATGCGCAGCTCGCGGACGAATCCGGCCTCATCACGAAGGTTCCCACTCATGGTGCGGACCGGCATCTACAAAAGAGAAATTTTTTTGTGAAAATCTCGGAAGATGAGAGGATAAGTAGTGTTTGTAAGAAAATATAGTAAGTATAAGTCCTAAGGTCAGGTCTGTTTGGCTTCCTACAGTCAAGTCGGCTCTGATACCATCTTGTCGCGCCCCGATTTAACAAATCAGGACTTTATTGAAATTCCATAGAAAATCAATAAAACAAGACGTTCATCATGCGACCATGTACAATACGGGCAATCATTCACGGTTCGTAGACCGCATTAGTACAAAAGTGAATAAAGGTGAAGAGAAACTAATAAAATAAGGGTCCTAGATGAACGCCTCCTTCCAGTCTCGCCTCGACTGGGTCGCTACTCCAGACCTGCATCCTCCTCGTAGTAGACGGGCTCTGGTGTTGTAAGTCAACGGGGTGAGTACAGATGTACTCAGCAAGCCACCGAATGCAAATATAATGCAAGATAATAACAAGGGAGATAGTGGCTAGTTTTGCGGAAGCGAGTAATTTGTAAAGCAATTTAATGTGAACAATTTATTAGTACTGAAACATAAACATGTGTATGCATCATCATCTTCTAACTCGAGGGGTACAGTCAGCCCCGCCTCGCTCAACAGTCCTTACATGCCATGAATAACTCGACCATTCAAACAATTGTAAACTAACTGCGAGTAGTCACACAACCCGCCCTTGACCGTGGGCTCGGCTTTTCGAAAAGATTGATTTTACTCTGATCAGAGATGTACCACTGTACCCACAAGGCACGCACTCATCACTTACACCAAAGTGTAACGAGATGACCCATTTCACGGGAACTCGTGCCAAAACCTTCCATATAGTCCTCCCCGACTCAACAGCACCCTCTTATGGGTTTCATATGGTGTCCCGACGCATCGGAGCCCAACCATACCCCCCCTTGAGCCTCGTCGGTACAAGTCGCCCGCAGGCTTGCCCCTTGCCCCCTCCTCTATGGTGCATCGAGCCGGAGTATTCCATACTTCCAGTTAGGACTTACCCATTAGACTTGTGGTTGGTACGGAAGTGCTTTGCAACAGATCCCGCAGACCGGTCCTTATAGTGCCCCAGGTGCGACAAACCAATGCCCGAGCTTGCACCCAGAACCCACCATACTTATAACTTAGCCAACTCCAACAGAGTCCAGAGACGAGAATAACGGGGAAATTCATATACAGAATCTAGCTACCTACGACTCATTCTTTTTATCCTATAGCAGTTGTGCCGGTACATCGGGCACTAGCTAATAATTTTATAGTAGAGTGACAAGGAGTTAAGGCTCAATAAGCATGGCTTGGGTTTGCACACAAGGACGGGGATTTAATAAATATAAGTGTAAGGCTTTGATATTTGACTAATGCAATGTTAACCTATGAGTTATAGCGATAATTTATCAAAACATGGGCTCAATGATGATCAACTGTTTCAACAGAGGTGGTCGATGACTTGCCTTGCTCAGCAAAGGGTGAAGGTGGAACCTCGGGATAGAACTCCTGCTCCTCGATGAACTCGTAGTCTTCTCGATACGGAAAAAATAAACAGTACATTCAATAAACAGACAAAAATTCACCAAATACTAAACATACACATTTGTGGGTTTTATCATGTGGAATAAGGTTTTAATATTCTGATGTTTGGTGAATAAACAGTAAACTTAATTTCTTAGGGCTTTCTAATCTATTTTTCTGAATTAATAATTTATCCCTAAGGGGTTTTTATTCTTTTATTTGTTAAAAATATTTTGGGTAACAGTAACATACTATTTTTATGGCATTAATGTGTAGAGAATATTATTCTGGATTTAACAAAATTTGAATGATGAAATTTGGAGTTAAAATGAGCAAGATATGAATTTTTGAAGTTTAAACTATTTTCTGAATTTTATTTAAAACCAGAAAATGGGCTCTGGTCCACGGTGAGCCAGGGCCACGGTGGACCGCGCCACTGTGCGCGTGGACCGGACCGATCTGGATCGTCCGATCCAGATCAAGCGGCCAGGCGCGAGGCGGAACGGTTAACTGAAAATGGACGGCAGCGATTAGATCCTCGAAGCGGTACGACGTGGATGCACCAGATTGAGTCAACCTTTTAAATAGCGATCAACGGCCAAGATTAAAGGGTACCGGTTTGACCAGATCTGAGGGCTCAGATTAGATCCTACAGGATCTAATCTGAACCGTTCGCATCGGATCGTGCGGCTCGGATGAATTCCGGCACGACACGTGGTGACGAGGGTACTTTACCCTTCGTCTCCGGCGACGACAGGCTCGGGTGCGACTACGGCGGGTGGCGGCGAGGTCCTAGGGGCCTAGCCAGGGCCAAAAATGGAACGCGGAGAGGATGGGGGTCACGATGATACCTTCGGCGGTGAAGATGGGCGACGGATGGCGACGACGACGAGGGTAGACGTTGATGCCTCCTCAGGAGCTCGACGGCGACGACGATCCGGTGGTGTCCGTGGCCAACCGAGTGGATGCCGGTGAAGGGAGGGCAATGACGGATCCAACGGTGGTGATGGCTAGGGCTAAGAGGGCCGGGGTCGACGGCGAGGGCTCGCCGGAGGCGAAGCAGAGCCGAAGGTCAAAAAAGAGGCGGCGGCGCTATGTTTTCGCACGAGGAGGGCTGGGAGTGTGTGGGCTGAGGGCGGTGGTCGTGAAGGGTCTTTATAGGGGGTCCCCGGCGTCTGGATGGCAGGGAACCGAGGGCTTCCCGAGAGCTCCGGTGATCTCTTTCCAAGCTTCGGGTGGCTTTCCAAAGGCGTGAAAACGCGTCACCATGGATGGAAGGGAGGCGGTGGCATGCAGGGAAGGTGATTCGGGGGGTGATCCGAGCGATCGCGGGCGGCCGGCGGCGAGGAACAGAAGGTGATCGCCGGGAGAAAGGAAGGGGGCGATCCCCTTCCATCGGAGACGAAGCACCTGACAGGTGGCCCCCACCTGTCAGCGGGCGAAACAGAAAAGGAAGGGCCGATAGGCGGGCCACGGCTGTCAGAGAGAGGGAGGCGGAGGTGTGAGACTGCCATGTGGGGTCAGGCGAGGCGTGGTGGGAGAGAGGGAAGCGGGGGAATGCGCCGACAGGCGGGTCCCACATGTCAGCGGCTCATGGCTTGGATTGGGCCGGGCTCAGGGTGGTTTGGAGGTTGAGGCCCGTTAAGGTTTTAATATCTTTTTCGATTTAAAATAATTCCAGTAATTAATTTATTTGATTAAGGGTGGAATCACTGTTGGTAAAAATTTGTAAAAATTCCTAAAATTATATCTTGGGCACTAGTTCATCTCATAAAATTTTCAGGTCCATATTTTGGGTATTTCTCCCTGTTTGGCTTTATTTGGGTTCTTTTATGATTTTCCTTTAATAAATAAATCCAGAAATGATTTAAATAATATTTTTCTTTTATTTTATTTGTTTTTATTTCTTGGGGTGTTACAGGTTCCTCAACAAAATGGTGTTGTTGAGAGGAAGAACCGCACTTTGGTTGAGATGGCTAGGACGATGCTCGATGAGCATAGGACTCCTAGAAAATTCTGGGCTGAGGCCATGAACACTGCATGTTACATCTCAAACCGAATCTTCTTGCGCTCAATTTTGAACCTAACATCTTATGAACTACGTTTTGGTAGACAAAACAAGGTTACTCATCTTCGAGTTTTTGGCTGTCGTTGCTTTATCCTAAAACGTGGTAATTTGGATAAATTTGAGTCGTGATCTTCTAACGGGATCTTTTTGGGTTATACCACTCATGGTCATTCTTACCGTGTTTATAATTTGGAGACTAACACTGTCATCGAGTCATGTGATGTGACTTTTGATGAATCGACCCCCTCTGTTAGTTCTGCTTTTGAACAGGCGAATGAACACGACATGGAACAAACCATCTTCGAAGAAGAAGATCCCGGAGATTTCGAGGATGAAGCCCTACTACCCTCGACATCAACCCCCGAAGCTAACCCCGCTTCGACCACTTCGGCACAAGGTCCCGAAGCAACTACCTCGACATCGGTCATCTTGGACCACTCCAACGCACAAGTTGAGGGGGAGACTGCATCTCGCCGTGAGGCACCACATCATGTTCAAAGGATGCACCCTCTAGAGCAGATCATTGGTGAGCTTGATCAAAGGGTAACACGTTCTCATGCTCATTTCACTAATTCTGCTTTTGTTGCTTCTTTCGAGCCCTTAGATGTTAGTCATGCACTTTCTAATTCTAGTTGGATCAATGCCATGCATGAGGAACTTGAAAGTTTTGAGAGAAACCAAGTCTGGACTTTAGTTGATCCTCCACCAAATGTTCATTTCATTGGAACAAAATGGATTTTCAAAAATAAACAAGGGGAGGATGGGACTATAGTTAGAAACAAGGCTAGACTCATAGCTCAGGGTTATTCTCAACTAGAAGGGATTGATTTTACTGAAACTTTTGCACCTGTTGCTCGCCTTGAGGCCATTAGGATTTTTCTTGCCTTTGCGACATCCCGGGGATTCAAACTCTATCAAATGGATGTCAAAAGTGCTTTTCTTAATGGCTTCATACGCGAAGACATTTATGTAAAACAACCCCTGGTTTTGAAAACCCCAAGTACCCACATAAAGTCCTTAAACTTCATAAGGCTCTTTATGGACTCAAGCAGGCCCCTCGGGCATGGTATGACAGACTTAAGTCTTTTCTGCTTGAGTGGGGGTATTTGATGGGATCTGTTCATAAAACCCTGTTCACTCTCAAGCATGGCAAAGATTTCCTCCTGGTTCAGATTTATGTGGATGATATCATCTTTGGTGGCTCTTCTCATGCTTTGGTTGCCGAGTTTGGAGATGCCATGAGCAGGGAGTTTGAAATATCCATGATGGGTGAACTCACCTTTTTCCTTGGTTTGCAAATCAAGCAAAGCAAACAAGGTACTTTCGTCCACCAGACGAAGTACACCAAGGACCTGCTCAAGAAATTCGACATGACCGATGCGAAGCCTCTCGCCACTCTAATGGCTACATCTGTAGCATTGGACCCTGACGAAGATGGAGAAGCCGTAGATCAGAAGGAGTTCCGAAGCATGATCGGCTCCCTCCTCTACTTGACTGCTACGAGGCCAGACATACACTTCGCAGTGTGTCTGTGCGCTCGTTTTCAGGCTTCACCACGAGCTTCGCACCGCCAAGCGGTAAAGCGCATTCTAAGGTATCTCAAACATACCCTTGAATTTGGCATATGGTATTCAGCGTCTTCTTCTTTATGTCTTCGAGGTTATTCCAATGCGGATTTTGCTGGGTGTAGGATTGATAGGAAGAGTACCTCTGGTACTTGTCATTTTCTGGGTACATCGTTGGTTTGCTGGTCTTCCCGCAAACAGTCTAGTGTTGCACAATCGACGGCTGAGGCCGAATATGTTGCTGCAGCTAGCTGTTGCTCTCAGATTTTGTGGATGGCTTCCACTTTGCGGGATTTCGGGTTAGATTATAAGAGTGTTCCACTTTTCTATGATAACAGTAGTGCCATTTGTATTGCAAATAACCCGGTTCAGCACTCCAGAACCAAGAACATTGATGTGCGATATCATTTTCTCAGAGATCACAATGAGAAGGGTGATATTGAACTTCAATATGTTGATACCCAACACCAGCTTGTCGATATTTTCACAAAACCCCTCGATGCTTCTCGATTTGCCTACTTGCGTGGGGAACTTGGTATTTGTCACCCTTACGACATTTTGTGAGGGGGAGCTATTTTGAATTGATGTGCATCTGCTAGTTATGTGTGAAATTGCATTTACATCTTTTGCACTTATATGCCTGTATGTAATTCATGAAATCGTGTCATCTCAGCTCTATTTAATATATCTGAAACACTAATGTGCATGATGTTTTCCTTCCAAAACTTAAATCGTGCTCACTGCTTAGGCTGGAAACTAGCATGTTTAGGCAGGATGCTTTAGCTATCTTTTATCTGCTTGATAGTAAGACATCTTTTCTCTGGATGCTAATTTTTGCAAATTGAAAAATTGTTCTACATATTCATGGATATTCATAAAATGCTAAACAAATTAGTCATTTAATCAAAATTCAAAAATCCATGATTTACATGCTTCACGCTACAAGATCCAGGCGGGTTTGTTTGTCGCACTACTCTATTCTAGACTGCTTACCATTGCACATTGGTCTGAACTGGAATAGTGTAGTGTCTGCCAAAATCATTGCCTTAAGCTTCTAATGGCTTTCATGCCTAGGCTTGGCTTGATTGGAAAGTATAAGGTGGACAAACAAATAACCCCTGGCATTATGAAAAGAACACCGAAATTCAGTGATCATCAAGTTTGCTTTCATTGCTCCATTTGAACTGGACTTGTCTGTCTAGAGTAGAAATTGACTAGCTTTGTGCAGTCCCTGCTTTTACTTATCTAGTTTCTTTGACTAAGTGGTGATGCTTTTATTTCAAAACTGATAAAATCACATGCTGTCATCATGTTTTTAGAGAACGTTAAATTGAGCTAAGCCCATGATCATTGGTATTACTCTTGGCATATTTTTGCTTTATATATCTTTGCAATTCTGCTCATTTCCAAGCAATGCATCTTTTACATGCTCCTTGATGCTTGCATTGCCAAAGGGGGAGAAATTTCTGGGTTCTCTGCTGCAAGGGGGTAAAATTACTCAGGGGGAGATTTGCCGAAGGGGCTTTTAATCTTTTAAAAAGGGGGAGGAAAATTCTTTTATCAAGTGACATGATTTGGCTCGTTTTTGAGTTTTTATGGTCACTTGTGTGCTGAAATTTTACAAATTTTCTTGAACTTGAATTTGGTTGTCAATGCACTCATCAAGGGGGAGATTGAGAAACCAAGGGTTGGTTTCGGAGTTTGTGATGAGTAATTGACAGGCTTTTATCCTCTGATTCGAAGGGGTACCTCCGATGGGGTTCGGAGGTTGGATCTCCGAAGGTATTCGGAGGTGGTTTCACCGAAGGGTTCGGTGGTTTGGTCGCTGCAGCTGTTGCAGTGGAGTGTGCCTGTCAGAGGGGTCCGACAGTACACGATGACTGAGTTTGTACCGAAGGTCTCGGTACTTGACACTTGTAGTGTTAATATATACTCAACCAATCTATTCATATATTTCTTATGTGATGGTTGGTCAACAAGTGGAGGTTGACAACCGGACTTTTGGACTAATGGATTTCCTCGAAGTTGTGTAAAGGAATATATCCATTTGTTAGGATATTATTAGATGACATCTTGCATTAATGGTCATCTATTTAAAGCCATCATCATGGGTCGATGAGAATAGAGGTTGATCAAGATTTCAGCGTGAAGATGGTTTGTCCGAATGATCAATTAAATTGATCCCAAGTTGGATAAGTGCAATGCAAAGGTAAAATGCAACTAACGATACATTTCTTAGTCTTTTACCGGTCTTTGTGCTTGGAGGGGTTAATTTTTTCCGTGCCATTACAATTTTCACGGTTTGCCAATATGCCATCGGTGTGTCACTGACAAATGGGGACCGCCACAGTCACTGACAGTGGCATATAGGCAATTTCTGAAAATTATAATGGCATGTGAGTAATTTTCCCTTGGAGTAAAGGCCGGATTGCTAGATAGACACCATACTATTAAGAGGGGTCATTGACTAGTAGCTTGATTTGAATCGTGTGTAAATTGCTCAATCTCAATGCATCATCTTTTTCACTAAGCATGTACATTTAGGTTTTGTCTAGCTTGAGTAAGATATCCAGGTAGGATCTTGACCCTTTTGATACTCAACTAGAGTCTTTAGAATGCATGTGATGAAACTTGCTTAGAGGTATTTCATGCATTGCTTGTCCACTTGTGATTATCGTTGGAGCTAGTTTTGTGGATAAAGAGAGAGGTGGACATATCAAGGGGAATGTCCAAGCTTGTGTCGAGAGTTCTCTCAAGTCTCAAATAGAGTGGAAAGTGGATATGTGCAGCTGGAATGAGTTTCCCTTTGTGCACATGTGTCCGATATAATGTCTTTGAGAGCCTTTTATCTCAGATAGAAATTAGATTTCTTAGTTGGAAATTATATTGATTATGTATCCCTTAAAATTAATTTTCCATGGAGTTCAAGATCATCGATTTTCGACACCCAAGTCAAAAGTTATCGTCATTTTATTGATTGTTGGTTGTGCTATTTTTTACTTACAGTCTGACTGAGGTACACAGTTTGGCCAATTGAAATAGTTTGGTCAGATCGTTGTTTTTTCCGGTCTGACCAAAGTGGATACATAGAGAATTTTTGGGGTGTCCAGTTCTCTGCCTAAGTCTCGCACGGGCGGTCTGACTGGGCTTTAGGCTGGTCTGACCAAAGTTATAATGTCGGTCTAAACTATCACATCACCTATAATAGTCACTTTTTGATCTGTTGTTCAAAAGTTCGGTCTGACCGAAAATTATTCTTCGATCTGATTGAAAATGTGCAAAGTTTTGGATTTCGTTCCCAATGGCTAGTTTTTGGGTGTGGGCTATATAAGAGCATGAATTGGGTTTATTTTTTTGTTGCTCTTGGTTGTATTGAAGGCATACATGTGAGAGCAAACCCTAGTGAACATATTGTGCTTTATTTACTCTAGTGAAGCCGCTCCTCTCCTCTAGTGCATGATTTGTATCTAAAGTGCCTTAGTTGCATATAGAGAGTTGTAGAGGAAATATTCTAGTGCTTGTGCATGATATTGAGCCTTTAGCACTTGATGAGAGTCAAGTGAGTCTTTGTGTATTTGAGAAACCAAGGGTTTGTTTCAGAGTTTGTGATGAGTAATTGACAGGCTTTTATCCTCTGATTCGAAGGGGTACCTCCGAAGGGGTTCGGAGGTTGGATGTCCGAAGGTATTCGGAGGTGGTTTCACCGAAGGGTTCGGTGGTTTGGTCGCTGCAGCTGTTGCAGTGGAGTGTGCCTGTCGGAGGGGTCCGACAGTACACGATGACTGAGTTTGTACCGAAGGTCTCGGTACTTTGGGCGGTACACCGGAGTGTGTGCCGAAGGTTGCTAACCCGGAGAGGTCTCCGGGGTACTAGATACACTTGTCTGCTTGTCTGTGGTGCGCAGGGGACTTCGGAGGCGACGGACAGGTTCGTAGCAGGTGAACCTGGGTCAAGCGGGAGGCTTGATGCCAGGGGAGCGGAGAGCTCCGTCACGGTGGCTGCGATGGTGTCAAGGTCGTACCTCGGGTCGAGGTGCACCAGGAGAAGGCAGTAAGTGCGGAGCCTGGCTCCGGCTGAAGGTACTCCGAGACAAAGTCCTCGGAGGCGAGGCACTTCGAAGGGTACTCCGGAAGGAGTGACTTCGGAGTATGATGGATCAAGTCCTCAGCAGAGGCAAAGGTTTCGATGTGTGCTCCAGAGGGAGACACTCGAAGGTTACCCGATGAAGGTCTCAGAAGTCGTGGCGCATCGAAGGCATGGTCCGGGTGAGGCTTGTCGAAGAGTGTGCTCGGGGAGAGACACTGCAATGAAGTGCTCATGGAATGCTTCATGCGAAGGCCTTGGACGAAGGAGGGACTTCGAAGGGTGGTACTCCGAAGGTGGGGCTTCAGAGTGTGGTTGTCTTGTGGTACTTTGGCCATGCATGGATTCGGTACACGGACTGACGGATTTCAAGCTGGGAGTAGCTGTGAAGCTGTGGTGGTCCACTCCGAAGGTGGTGGTGTGAAGGCCCAATGGCTTTGATGGCTTCGGCTCAAAACCGTCACTGTATCGGAGGCTATCTTCGGTGAGGCGAAGGCCGTCAGGCTCAAGGCTTCTCACCAAAGCTACCACACCCCTCGCGTGTGAAGGGGGGCTTCAGAAAAGTCAAAGACTGCAAAGGCTGACATTGTCTGCTCTGCAAAAAGCTGACGCTGTCCCCTCTGCAAAGCTGACAGAGAAGCCTCCAGAATAAAGTTGACTACCTTTTGTACCCCTCTGTTCTGTAGAGACAAAACCAATGTAAACCCTAGGGGTAAAGTAGTCAATTCACTTGGGTGAATAGTGGCTATAAATATGGGGGCTGGGTAGGTAACATTTAACACTTTGAGCATTTACTGTTGAGCTCCTATACTAGCCACCACTCTTTGTATTCATCCAGTGAGTTCTTTTATTGTGTTCCTTGTTCAAGCAGCGAAGCCCTGCTTCTGTGTCGTGTTTCTGCTTGAGCTTGCTTGCATACCTCGCTAGTTGTAGTGCACCGTAGCCTGTCTAGGCGAAGTGTGTTTTGTGCGAAGTGTGCTTTTCAGTGTGCGTTTGCTCTGTGTAACAGGAGGCTAGACCTCGCTGCTTACTAGCGAAGCCCTGATCGAAGCCCGTTTTGCTTCTCGTGTCGAAGCCCCTAGCGAAGTCTGTTAGTGTGCGTTTTGACCTTCGAAGTACGAAGCCCAACACGAGTTACTGTCGCTAAGTATTTGGTCAAAGTCCTCAGAGGGTAGTCCACTCGTGCGAAGGGTGAAGTGCGAAGCCTGCTCGAAGCACCTTGTGTGCGGAGCCTGCACTGACTTAGCAGAGTAGATTTTCCAGGGTTGTGAGTGGAGCGAAGTCTTCTTGGCTTCGAACTTTTGCTCCTTGCGAAGCCTGTGTTCGGAGCCGTCAAACACCTCCGAACCAGAACTTCGAAGGTTGTGTTCGAAGCCTGTTCCGCAGTAAACTGTATTAAAACAGAAGGCTATTTTTAGCCTGCAATTTTAAAAGCTCACATTCACCCCCCCTCTGGTCGCCGTTTCCGGTCCAACAGTATTACTCTTGGTGTTTTCCGACACCTAGAAGACTTTATGGCGGTTGTGGACCGATGATCTCTTTGAGAAGATTGTGGAGGAGACCTGGTGTTTGTAAGTGGCTTGATGTTTGCCATCTCCGGAGGGAAGCAAGAACAACCTTAATGATCGAGGATTGGGAAGTCTCTCCGGATCCACTCCCACTTTGCCCACTCCTTGACGAAGGGGTTTGGAGGCTCAGTGGTTGAGAGGAGTAGGACTCACCTCAATGGTGACGTAGGAAGCCGACAAGCTTCCGAACATTAGGTGAAAAATCTTGTGTCCTCATTTGTGGTTTACACATTGTACTCATTTACATACTTGCAATCAACCTTTCACAGAATTATTTTGATTGCTTGTCACCCTAGGCTTACAAACCTCAACATAGGCCTAGATTTTGTACACTTAGTGGAGACTAGTTGTTTTAGGCCTTGATTGTGCATAACCGATTTGTTTTAGTTTCCACATTAAGTAATTGATTTAGCCAAAAGTTTTTTAAAAGCTACCTATTCACCACCCTCTAGTAGGCCATCTTGATCATACAACCGCCACCCATCCTCCTCCATGCCCCTTGCCACCGGAGCACTTCATCGAACTTCCAGTGCGTCTACAAGGAAGGTGGTGCGCGACATCAGACCATTTGCTTGGGGCACTCGCATCGTCCACCCTCATCCCTTTTCCTTGCCGTCGCTTGAGCACTCTGCTAGGCCTCCCACGTAGGCACGAGGATGGTGGCGACATGGCTGATCATTTTTCTTCTCCTTCTCACGCTTTGTATTGGCGTGTGTTGGTAGCAAATCTAGCCTAAAGTTGGCTACAGGGCTTGTCGATATATAACTCGAGTACTTTTACGATGATTGAGTGGAAGAAGTGGTCGATAATCAAAGTATTAAAGATGACCCACCAACGGTCGTCTTATTCAAATGATCCAAAGTAGTCTAATGTCTGAAGGCTCCACGAGTCTAGTACTCGAGAGGCTACTCTGACTGTCGGCACTCAAACGGTCATAATCAATCACCAGGTCGCTCCATTAAAAACAATAAAGCTTAGGCGAACAATTGTCCAATAAATGCACTAGGAAATGCATGAGTTAAATAGCCCATGAACTGACCGTTCTCTGTTATAAATGGTCATTATTAGGTCACATTAAATACAAATTGTAACCCCCAAACCCTCCAATATATAAAGGGATCGATGGAGTCTATTACAGACATATTTTCCTAGCTGAAGACACATTCTCATATACTTAAGGTCATTTTCAATCCTTGAGCTCATATTACACACGCAAGTATGGTTATTACCCTTCGGGAGGCCCGAACTTGTATAAAAACCCTTTTGTCTCATGCTTAGATATAACCATTGATATTTATACATAAATGTCCCCTTAAACCTAACCAAATCAGTCCCGTGGATAACCCCATATGACACTGTTGTTCATACACAATGATAGGGATAGATCTGTCTGGTCTCTATCCCATGCTCGTGGGGCGACACAATATGCTCGTGGGGTGACCTATGCACGTGGAGCGGCGCGGTTTGGTAGCCTGTGCTCACGCAGTGACCTGTACTCATGGGGCGGCATGAGTTGGCAATGCCGGCGATGGTTTTCAGGCAAATGGGTTGGCGCGAGACCAAATATACCTGGTTTCTAGTCGGGCTATGCTCGTGGGTCAACACAAGTTGGTGGCACCGACAGTGATTTTTGGTTATCGAGTTGGCGTGTGCGGGGAACTCTTGTGCTGGTGAGTTAACGTGCGAGGAGAGCTCCGACATGGGAGATCAAGTTCTGCCCCCACTGTATTGGTCTATAGGGGCTAGCATTGGTGTGGTGCTTCTCCTCTTGGCAGGTTACCAATTTAGTTGATAACTTGTAAGGTGTTGTAGGATAAAGATGTCGACTAGAGGGGGTGAATAGGCGATTAAATTTTTTTATACAACTCAATCTAAAATTTCTAGGCTCGGATCAAAGATGACACAATTAATTAAACTAATTAATGTTTTTCAATCCTAGGTTGATGGAGGCTCAATAAATTCTACTAATTAGTAAACTCAAAATAAATTGCTTCAAAGTAAATAACACAAGTGAGACAAGGAATTGTTTCACTAATGTTCATAAGCTTGCTGGCTTCCTACGTCACCGTTGAGGCGAGTCTAACTCCTCATCTCAATCACCGAGCCACCAAACTCCTTTGTCAAGGAGTGGACAAAGTGAGAGTGAATCTAGAGAGACTACCCAAGCCTCGATCACTAGGGTTGTTCTTGCTCTACTCTAGAGATGGCGAACATCAAGCCATTCACAATTCCACCAGATCTCCTCAATAATCTTCTTAGAGAGATCACTAGACAAATGCTCTAGGAGGCGACAACCTCCAAGAGTAATAAACTTCACAATAAAGCTTGGAGATGTTCAAATGCACTTGACTATTGCTATAATGCAATGCACTTGATCACTTGGCTCTCTTTTCTCTCAACACCAACAAAATGCTTTTAGTGCTCACATGTGTGTGAGAGGTGTGCAAGAGTGTTAGGAAATGAAACCAGATGCCAAGAAGAAGTTTTATTCATGGGTGATGGGTATAAATAGCCCCCACAACAAAAACTAGTTGTTGGGGTCGAAATAACAACTCTGCACAATTTCCGGTCAGACTAGAGTATAATTTTTGGTCACACCAAAAATTTACTCAACGGATAAAAAACCGACCATTGCAGGTCACACATTTCGGTCTGACCAAAAGTGTGAGTTCGATCTGACCGACCACTTTGGTCAGACCAACTTCTAGTCCGGTCAAACCGGCCTCCAGCCCGATTAGACCGACAAAACATGACTTAGCCTCGAAAAATTGAGTACCAACAATTTGCTCTCTATATCTAGTTAGGTTTGACCGGAAAAATTAACGGCCTGACCGAAAACTTTCGGTCAGACTAAATAGAATATTTTGATCATACCGAACAGAAAGACTTAGCCAAAAATCGAGCTAGCAACAAAAATTGATCTCTGTATTCACTTTGGTCAGACCGAACTAGTTCGGTCTGACTGGAATGACTACTGCGCTCTGACAGAAAACTCTAGGAAATGCCAAATATTTTTCTAGATGAATGCAAAGTCTAAGCGGCATAAAATCAATTCCAACTTTACTTTGCAACTCCGCTTCATAGTACGACAAAATAAAAATGAAATACTAGCTTATTTGATCATCCCATCTCCTTGATCAAATTTCTATCCTCTTTACCTTCATTTTGAACTTTTCTTCACCGTCAACAATTTAAAATGGGACGCTTCATCCTTATGGACCTTGCTTGTCTCAACCACACATGCAAACGATAGTTAGTCCACAAATCAGGTGTCCGTCGAGTTCCATATTCAAGAAAGATGTGAGATGGTCAGATCTAAAAGCTTTTAGGCATCGTTGTGTGCTGGGCAAGGGGACCCTAACAGTGGTGGTGTTTTCGTGACTAAGGAAGTGTGGGGACCGATGTCAAGAGTTGTCAATGACGATCAAGGTCTTTTCAACTGCTGTCTTCAGACTGTTCGGTGTTGTGAGGCATTGTTTTCACGACCGACAATGTCATTGCAATGTTTTAGTCACTCCCTTCTAGTTTCATCTCCTTCCTCCCCTTGGAGCTCCTCCTCTTTTATGTCTACCTTCCTTCTTGATTGAGACATAATTTTTATCTAGTAGAAGTTATCCAAGCCTATTGTTGTTGTCGTCATGTGGGAGTGGTGTTGGCACAAGGGTGCTGGCTTTGTTAGGTAGCAAGTTTGCTGGGTCCTATTTTTCCTAGAGCCTTCCGGTAGTAGGGCACTTGCCAGCGTTGGTTGTTTTGGGTATTAGGGTAGCTAGGAGGCATTTTCAGGATTGTGAAAGGAAGCTACATGTGAAAGCCTAGCCCAATCTTATTGGGCTGATATTGATGATGCTTTCGAGCGCATGTTTCTCCCTTGAGGCTTTGTCGAGTAGTTTCCCTCTCCTCTCTAGTTAGCGCAAGACTCTTTGGTGAAATACTTGCCTGAGTATCTTAGTAGGATGATAGCGATGCTTTGGTGTTGTGACCTCCTTCAAGGTGTCATCGTGTAGGTCTTGTTGCTCATCCTTGCCACTCTCCTTTTTTCTTAGTGGAGCTGTCTTAGCGAGTGTTGGCGTCTCTCCTACTTTCATTGGTCGGTCTCTCCTAGGGATGGCTCACTTAGTGCTAGTCCTTCCATGGGTCTGTGGTTAGTGTTTCTTACCCTTGTAATTTTCTTTTTCTATATTAATATAAATGTGGGTTGTTGAAAAAGTATGGGTAGATCAGGCGTATGAGGACGATGGTGAGGAACGACAACACAACGTGGCCAATAGCGTCCTTGGGACGTGAGGCTACACGACAACACCTAGGGCCAGTGATGCATGTAGGACCGAAATATGCGATTAGAGTGGGGGTAAATAGGCGCCTCAACAATTTTTTTTCGAATAGATGGACTTTTGTTAACACCCAACGCTCCTCCAAAGAAACTAGCGGAAGCAAACAAATTTGTTAATCATGGATGAAACTAGTGCTATCACTCACTTGTCAGATATGATGTAAAGTGATAGTCTGAGAGATCACAAGCACTAAAAATAATATAGTCTTACATAAGAGCATCTCCATTGTACTTGTTATTTTTGACATGCTATTTATAGCAATAGAAAGCCTCCTTATTCAAACCGACTTACTATCTTTCTATTCACTCCAATGTACTTGCTAAATGTGACTTCCTATCAATTTATATACACACAAAACTAAAAATAATTAAACAAGCTAAACACTCAATGGAATAACAAGTTTGGTTGGTTTTCTAGATGTATCAAGTGCGGAGAGAAGAATAAAGAGATCCCTAAAATAACAAGTCAAGTAGCAAGTATAATGGAGATGTTTTTTGGACCATACTTGCTATTTTAGAGAATTGCAAGTGTGATAGAAAGTACAATGAAGATGCTCTAAGAAACTGGTGTCCTAAATAAAAAGACACACACAGTGCTCAAAAGCAGACTAAGACCACTCACAGATTTGATAAACAAATCACCAAACATTTTAGCAGATTATTTGCATTTCATCAATCTCATGGCAGTCACACAAATATCACAGAAATTTCATCGAACACTAGACGTGCACAAATATCTCACAAGAATTACAACAAATACTTGATATGCAGGAATTTCTCTCAAATATTAAGCAAATATTTAATTGAACACAAGCAATCCATCTCAAAAATTTCACAGAAATTTAAACAACAAAATTAAGTGCTAATGCGAATGTTACTTGTACTTACCTCTCTGAGAAGCAGTGCACTGGTGGAAGAAGTACAATGATCGATGTAGGCACGACAACGGTGGAGTACAGGATCCGACAAGCTCGGGCGGAGACTTCTTGCACGCGAGATGGCAAGAAAATGCGCCCACAGTATCTACCATCTTCCACGCACGTAGGAACTGAGCGTCCAAGCGGATTGGACAGCTCGCCCGGTGGAAAAACGGGAGAAACCAAACAACGGCGGGGACTGATAAAATCAAGTAGCAGAAAACAGGCTAGGCGGTAGCCAGGGTCGGGCATGCAGACCAATGCGTGAAGATCGAGGCACTACCAGCATAGGAAAAACACTAGCGATGTGACCACAGGAAAACACACATATGGCATGACGGAAAAAAGCACAATAGCAGACTTAAAATCACCGACGATGATAGATGAACTCTTGCAGTGGCAGAACCAACAGGAAGAGAGGAAAAACACAAAGAAAAAGTGACCCAAACCCTTTTGAAATGAGAAAATGATTTTATGAATGGGTAGTTCAAACCCTAGGGGTCTTAGGTACTTTTATAAGCTAGACTCCAAAATAAAAAGACTAAACTACCCCTTAGGAGATTTTCACTACCGAATAAATTTTACAGACTTGGGTCTATTGGAAAAAATAGTAAAATCATATTTCTAGATAGTTTGTCCTCATGTGAAGTTTTCGTAGCAGCTATAACTTCTCACCACGACCTTTAGATCTTGATCCCTCGAGCTGCCTTATTACTTGCACTGACATCCCTTTCGCTTGACTTGGTAAACACGTTGTTTTGATCAACCTTCAGTCATGTATTTCTTAATCTTCACGTGTACGATTGAGACCATCCTCAACTTCACCCGGCCTCCTTGATCATCCGACACCATGCTCCCCGCTTGACCTTGATCACCCGCCGTTGACCATTGAGTAGTATCCAAGTCCTTCACATCATGTGACAAACAAACATGTCTCTTCCACATACACCGAACCCTTCAGTGAACTCATCATACAATCGCATGTCTAAACCCTAAATCCAGCAAGCTTGTCAATCACTTATCACTTAGACCAAACTAAGGTACATCTCAACTTAGTTTTCTCAATCTCCCATTGATGAGTGCATTGACAACTCGCATAAGAATCAAGATGAATTTTAAATTCAGTACACAGGTGACCACAAAAACTCAGAAAAGAGCCAAAAACACATGTCACTTGATTTTAAAATTCTTTTAAAATTATTTCTCTTGTTTAAAATTCTCCCCCTTTGGAAGAAGAAATAAATAAATTCTCCCCCTTTCGCAATGCATACATCAAGGTGAAAAAATGATGCAAAAAGAGGTATGAGGACAAAGTGTAGATGCAAGCCTTTGAGACATGGTTAACAACAATTACAATATAGAGCAAACATTTGCCTTGGATATTGTCTTAAAGTACTATATGAAAACCTCAAGTGAATAATGTCCCAAGAAAATCATGAGCATGTAGTTTTCAGGTTTTGACAAACAAAAACATCACCACTCAGACTAGCAGACTAGGCATAATAAGACACGAAGTGCAAAAGATAGCAAATATCTACACAAATAATCTTATCCAAAAACATGGAGCTTCAGCAAACTTGTTATCCAATATTTTCAAGCTTTTTGTTTTTTCTTTTTGATTTAGTTCTAGGGGTTATTTGCTTGTCAACCCTATACTAACCGGCCAAGTTAAGCCTAGGTCAAGCAAAGACCATCAGAAACTTAAAGCATTGGTTTTGGCATACACTATAGTGTCCTAGTTCATACCAAAGTGCTATGATAAGCAGTATAAGACAAAAGCAGTGTGACAAAATAAACCCACCTAGATCTTTTCAATTTTAGCACAAAAGGCATGAATATCAATTTCATGTTTTTATCATTTTCAGAACAAGATTTCCATTAAAAGCATTTAATTGTTCAAGTTTCATGTTTTCATCCATGTGAAAAGGACTTAGCTATCAGGTATGTAAAATATAGAAATAGCAATCAACCTATACATGCTAGTTCCCAAACTAAGAAGTGGCCATGTTTTTAATTTTAAGAATTAAAAGTGTTGGACCGGAAACGGCGACCAGAGGGGGGTGAATGGGAGCTTTTAAAATTTCAGGCTAAAATAGCCTTCTGTTTTAATTCAGTCTACTGCGGAACAGGCTTCGAACACACCCTTCGAAGTTTAGGTTCGGAGGTATTTGATAGCTCCGAACACAGGCTTCGCAAGAAGTAAAAGTTCGAAGTCAAGCAGACTTCGCTCCACCCACAACCCCGAAAAACAACTCTGCTAAGTCAGTGCAGTCTCCACACACAGGGTGCTTCGCGCTGGCTTCGCACTTCACCCTTCGCAAGAGTGGACTACCCTCTGAGGACTTCGACCAAATACTTAGTGACAGCAACTGGCGCTGGGCTTCGTACTTTGATGGTCTAAACGCACACTAAACAGACTCCGCTAGGGGCTTAGACACGGGAAGGAAACGGGCTTCGATCAGGGCTTCACTAGTAAGCAGCGAGGTCTAGCCTCCAGTTACACAGAGCGAACGCACACTGAAAAAGCACACTTCGCACAAAACACACTTCGCCTAGACAGGCTTCGGTGCACTACTACTAGCGATGTATGCAAACAAGCTCAAGCAGAAAAATGAACACAGAAGCAGGGCTTCGCTGCTTGAACAAGGAACACTAAAAATGAACTCACTGGATGAATACAGAGTGTGGTGGCTAGTACAGAAGCTCAACAGTAAATGCTCAAAGTGTTAAATGTTACCTACCCAGCCCCCATATTTATAGCCACTATTCACCCAAGTGAATTGACTACTTTACCCCTAGGGTTTACATTGGTTTTGTCTCTACAGAACAGAGGGGTACAAAAGGTAGTCAACTTTATTCTGGAGGCTTCTCTGTCAGCTTTGCAGAGGGGACAGCGTCAGCTTGTTACAGAGCAGACAATGTCAGCCTTTACAGTCTTTGACTTTTCTGAAGCCCCCTTCGCATGCGAGGGGTGCGGTAGCTTCGGTGAGAAGCCTTGAGCCTGACGGCCTTCGCCTCACCGAAGATAGCCTCCGATACAGTGACGGTTTTGAGCCGAAGCCGTCAAAGCCCTTGGGCCTTCGCACCACCACCTTCGGAGTGGACCACCACGGCTTCGCAGCTACTCCCAGCTTGAACTCCGCCAGTCCGTGTACCGAAGCCATGCATGGCCGAAGTACCACAAGATAACCACACTCCGAAGCCCCACCTTCGGAGTACTACCCTTCGAAGTCCCTCCTTCGTCCAAGGCCTCCGCATGAAGCATTCCATGAGCACTTCGTCACAGTGTCTCTCCCCGAGCACACTCCTCGACAAGCCTCACCCGGACCATGCCTTCGATGTGCCACGACTTCTGAGACCTTCGTCGGGTAACCTTCGAGTGTCTCCCTCCAGAGCACACATCGAAACCTTTGCCTCTACTGAGGACTTGATCCATCATACTCCGAAGTCACTCCTTCCGGAGTACCCTTCGTAGTGCCTCGCCTCCGAGGACTTTGTCTCGGAGTACCTTCACCCGAAGCCACGCTCCACACTTACTGCCTTCTCCTGGTGCACCTCGACCCGAGGTCCGACCTAGACCCCTTCGCAGCCACCGTGACGGAGCTCCCCGCTCCCCTGGCATCAAACCTCCTGCTTGACCCAGGTTCACCTGCTACGAACCTGTCCGTCGCCTTCGAAGTCCCCTGCGCACCACAGACAAGCAGACAAGTGTATCCAGTACTCCGGAGACCTCTCTGGGTTAGCAACCTTCGGCACACCCTCCGGTGTACCGCCCAAAATACCGAGACCTTCGGTACAAACCCAGTCATCGTGTACTGTCGGACCCCTCCGACAGGCACACTCCGCTGCAACAGCTGCAGCAACCAAACCACCGAACCCTTCGGTGAAACCACCTCCAAATACCTTCGGAGATCCAACCTCCGAACCCCTTCGTAGGTACCCCTTCGAATCAGAGGATAAAAGCCTGTCAATCACTCATCACAAACTCCGAAACCAACCCTTGATTTCTCAATCTCCCCCTTGATGAGTGCATTGACAACCAAATTCAAGTTCAAGAAAATTTGTAAAATTTCAGCACACAAGTGACCATAAAAACTTAGAAACGAGCCAAATCATGTCACTTGATAAAAGAATTTTCCTCCCCCTTTTCAAAAGAGTAAAAGCCCCTTCGGCAAATCTCTCCTTTTTCAAGATAAAAAACTCCCCTTGAGTAATTTTACCCCCTTGCAGCAGAGAACCCAGAAATTTCTCCCCCTTTGCCAATGCAAGCATCAAGGAGCATTTGAAAGATGCATAGCTTCGAAATGGGCAGAGTTGCAAAGACATATAAAGCAAAAATATGCCAATACTTAATACCAAATATCATGTGCTCAGCTCAATTTAACATTCTCTAAAAACATGATGACAGCATGTGATTTTGTCATTTTGAAATAAAAGCATCACCACTCAATCACGGTAACTAGACAAGTAAAAGCATCGACTGCGCAAAGCTAGTCAATTTCTACTCTAGACAAACAAGTTCAGTTCAAATGGAGCATTAAAAACAAACTTGATGATCAATGAATTTTGTTGTTCTTTTTCATAATGCTAGGGGTTATTTGTTTGTCCACCTTATACTGTCCAATCAAGCCAAGCCTAGGCATGAAAGCCATCGGAAGCTTAAGGCGGTGATTTTGGCATACACTACACTATCCCAGTTCAGACCAATGTGCAATGGTAAGCAGTCTAGAATAGAGTAGTGCGACAAACAAACCCACCTGAATCTTTTCACTTGAAGCATGCAAATCACGGAGTTTTTTATTTTAACTAAGTGAACCAATTTTTAGCACTTGATGAACATCCATGAGCAAGTAGAACAATTTTTCAAGTTGCAATTTTTAGCATCCAAAGAAAAGTGTCTTGCCATCAAGCAGATAAAAGATAGCTAAAGCATCCTGCCTAAACATGCTAGTTTCCAGACTAAGCAGTGAGCATGATTTAAGTTTTGGAAGGAAAACATCATGCACATTAGTGTTTCAGGTATATTAAATAGAGCTGAGCTGACACGATTTCATGAATTACATACAGGCATATAAGTGCAAAAGATGTAAATGCAATTTCACACATAACTAGCAGATGCACATCAATTCAAAACAGCTCCCCCTCACAAAATGCCGTAAGGGTGACAAATACCAAGTTCCCCACGCAAGTAGGAAAATCGAGAAGCATCGAGGGGTTTTGTGAAAATATCGGCAAGCTGGTGTTGGGTATCAACATATTGAAGTTCAATATCACCCTTCTCATTGTGATCTCTGAGAAAATGATATCGCACATCAATGTGCTTGGTTCTGGAGTGCTGAACCAGGTTATTTGCAATACAAATGGCACTAGTGTTATCATAGAAAAGTGGAACACTCTTATAATCTAACCCGAAATCCCGCAAAGTGGAAACCATCCACAAAATCTGAGAGCAACAGCTAGCTGCAGCAACATATTCGGCCTCAGCCGTCGATTGTGCAACACTAGACTGTTTGCGGGAAGACCAGCAAACCAACGATGTACCCAGAAAATGACAAGTACCAGAGGTACTCTTCCTATCAATCCTACACCCAGCAAAATCCGCATTGGAATAACCTCGAAGACATAAAGAAGAAGACGCTGAATACCATATGCCAAATTCAAGGGTATGTTTGAGATACCTTAGAATGCGCTTTACCGCTTGGCGGTGCGAAGCTCGTGGTGAAGCCTGAAAACGAGCGCACAGACACACTGCGAAGTGTATGTCTGGCCTCGTAGCAGTCAAGTAGAGGAGGGAGCCGATCATGCTTCGGAACTCCTTCTGATCTACGGCTTCTCCATCTTCGTCAGGGTCCAATGCTACAGATGTAGCCATTAGAGTGGCGAGAGGCTTCGCATCGATCATGTCGAATTTCTTGAGCAGGTCCTTGGTGTACTTCGTCTGGTGGACGAAAGTACCTTGTTTGCTTTGCTTGATTTGCAAACCAAGGAAAAAGGTGAGTTCACCCATCATGGACATTTCAAACTCCCTGCTCATGGCATCTCCAAACTCGGCAACCAAAGCATGAGAAGAGCCACCAAAGATGATATCATCCACATAAATCTGAACCAGGAGGAAATCTTTGCCATGCTTGAGAGTGAACAGGGTTTTATGAACAGATCCCATCAAATACCCCCACTCAAGCAGAAAAGACTTAAGTCTGTCATACCATGCCCGAGGGGCCTGCTTGAGTCCATAAAGAGCCTTATGAAGTTTAAGGACTTTATGTGGGTACTTGGGGTTTTCAAAACCAGGGGTTGTTTTACATAAATGTCTTCGCGTATGAAGCCATTAAGAAAAGCACTTTTGACATCCATTTGATAGAGTTTGAATCCCCGGGATGTCGCAAAGGCAAGCAAAATCCTAATGGCCTCAAGGCGAGCAACAGGTGCAAAAGTTTCAGTAAAATCAATCCCTTCTAGTTGAGAATAACCCTGAGCTATGAGTCTAGCCTTGTTTCTAACTATAGTCCCATCCTCCCCTTGTTTATTTTTGAAAATTCATTTTGTTCCAATGAAATGAACATTTGGTGGAGGATCAACTAAAGTCCAGACTTGGTTTCTCTCAAAATTTTCAAGTTCCTCATGCATGGCATTGATCCAACTAGAATTAGAAAGTGCATGACTAACATCTAAGGGCTCGAAAGAAGCAACAAAAGCAGAATTAGTGAAATGAGCATGAGAACGTGTTACCCTTTGATCAAGCTCACCAATGATCTGCTCTAGAGGGTGCATCCTTTGAACATGATGTGGTGCCTCACGGCGAGATGCAGTCTCCCCCTCAACTTGTGCGTTGGAGTGGTCCAAGATGACCGATGTCGAGGTAGTTGCTTCGGGACCTTGTGCCGAAGTGGTCGAAGCGGGGTTAGCTTCGGGGGTTGATGTCGAGGGTAGTAGGGGTTCATCCTCGAAATCTCCGGGATCTTCTTCTTCGAAGATGGTCTGTTCCATGTCGTGTTCATTCGCCTGTTCAAAAGTAGAACTAACAGAGGGGGTCGATTCATCAAAAGTCACATCACATGACTCGATGACAGTGTTAGTCTCCAAATTATAAACACAATAAGAATGACCATGAGTGGTATAACCCAAAAAGATCCCGTTAGAAGATCACGACTCAAATTTATCCAAATTACCACGTTTTAGGATAAAGCAACGATAGCCAAAAACTCGAAGATGAGTAACCTTGTGTTGTCTACCAAAACGTAGTTCATAAGATGTTAGGTTCAAAATTGAGCGCAAGAAGATTCGGTTTGAGATGTAACATGCAGTGTTCATGGCCTCAGCCCAGAATTTTCTAGGAGTCCTATGCTCATCGAGCATCGTCCTAGCCATCTCAACCAAAGTGCGGTTTTTCCTCTCAACAACACTGTTCTGTTGAGGAACCCGCGGAGCAGAGAATTGATGTTCTATGCCATGCTCCATGCAAAAGTCAAAAAAGAGACTGTTTTTGAACTCGGTGCCATTATCACTTCGAATGAATTTCAATGCACCTGGGAGTTCAGTGAAAAGTCTCAAAGCCAAGCTCCGAAAGTGTGAAAACACTTCATCCTTGCTGGCAAGAAAGAAGACCCAAGAGTAGCGAGAGAAATCGTCGACAATGACTAATACATACCACTTGCCGCCTAAAGAACTAACCCGAGAACGACCTACAGTGTCCATGTGGAGAAGTTCTCCGGGTTGTTCAGTCATCACTGTGGTGACTGGCGAATGCGAAGCAGCAATCATTTTTCCATGTCGACACGGAGCGCAAACTAAATTCTTGTCAAACTTGAGCTTGGGCAATCCTCGGATCAGGCCTAGGGCACTCAGACGAGCGAGCAATTCAAAGCTCATATGCCCTAGTCTCCTATGCCACTTCCAAAGCTCAGAAGTAGAATGTGCAACAAGACAATGAGAAGAACTAGATGACTCAGAAAAATCAGCTCCAAAAACTCTCCCAACTCTAAAGATCTTACAGACCACAACGCCATCAGAATTGAGTACTTGCGAAGTATCGCGATGGAATCGCACTTCGAAGCCCTCATCAAGCAACTGAGATACAGACAACAAATTGTATCCTAGGTTTTCAACCAAAGCAACATCTTTGAGAGTGAAATTCGAGTTAATTCTTACCACACCTTTACCTTTTCACTCTACTCCTTCGATTGTTTCTGAAGGTGATATGCTCCATTTGCTTGGTTGTGGTGAGGCTGGAGAACCATGCTGCATCTCCGGTCATATGACGCGAACAACCGGAGTCCATGATCCACGTGCCCTCCAAACCTCGATCTGTCGCCTACACATGATAAGAATATCTCGATCGCTCAGTGTTGGGGTGAGTGAAAAAATGACGAGGCATCCAACACTGAGTGACACGAGTAGTAGGCGCAGTAAAAGTAGATGGTCTACGCACATGATAATCTGAATGATGCAAAGTGCGAGGTCTACCTACATGCTGTGATCGAACAACATGTCGAGGTCTCCTACTCTGACGAGGTACAAAGCTACTCGCCCGGGGTCTACCACCATATGGAACATGGTGAACACCTCAAGGAGCAAAACCTCTCTGAGAAGCACGAGGAGCCTCAAAAGCAGGACGATAGTAAAACTCAGACTCATGCATACCTAAAGATGGGTAATGCATGTCCTGGTAACTCATCGCCTGAGAGCGTCGCTCATCCTTGATGCGACGAAAACAGAACCCAACCAAATGACCCGCCCGCTGACAGTAGGAACAATGAAAAATTCTCCTAGGGGCACTCTCATGGGTCACAGGAGCAACTCTCACAGGCTCCTTGGGCTTCTGTTGAGTGGTTTTCTTTGGAGGGTTTTTCTTGGCAGGAGGAGTGGTTTTCTTTTGAGCTCGGGTAGGTTTTTTGGCTGAAGGAGTGTCTAACAGAGCTCTCTCTTTCTCTAGGGTAGTGGGAGAGGTAAAAACAATTTTGTTTCCACTATCTGAAGAGATCCTCTCAAAACCCAAACCTAGAGCTAACCCTGCTCTGTCAGCACACATCTTGGTCTTGGCCAAGAGCAAATCCATCTTACCCTTTCCCTCAGTGCATTTATTAACCACAGACAAAAGGTATTCATTTTCAGACATGAGGTTCTCAGCTCGCTCTCTAACAGTGCCTAGCTGGTCCTTAAGGGTAATGCAAGTTTCACAAACAGGTTGCACATCCTTAGAACTACCGGCCCTCTCCAATCTAGCCTCTAAATCATGAACATGTTTATCACGTAAATTAATGCTCTCGTGCTTTCATGCAATCAATTATATCATGAGGTCTAGAATCAACCACCAAAAGCTGCTTCTGTGCAGTCTCAAGCTCAGATAGAGTTTGAGCATGTATAGAACGCAACTGAGCAAGCTCACCCATGACTACAGTACAAGATTCACATTCAGCATCATTAACCCTAGACTTAAGCATGGCATATTCGGTAGAAACAGATTCTAACCTAAGTCTAAGGTCTTTTCTTTCTCTAGCGGCTTGCACAAGTAATCTATCCTGACTAAGAACTACTTCATTTAGTTCATCTAGTTTAATCAAAAGCTGGTCAGAAGATAGTGGTACCTCAGATGAGTCAAGCTCATCACCGCTGTGATCGTTGTCGGCCATGAAGCAAAGGCCGGTGAAGTCTCGTCCCTTCTTGTCCTTCTTGTCCTCCTTCCTTGGGGACTCCTCCTCCTCAGAGCTCGACTCCTCAGTTGAGGAAGTGTCGATGTCGCTGAGAGCAGCAACAAACGCTCTGGAAGCGGCTTTGGCTACTCTCTTAGCCATTTTGCCGCGCTTGCCCTTCACAAAAGGCTTCCTCTCCTTCTTGTGGTATTTGGGGCGCTCACTCTCATCTCTCTTCTTGATTTTTGGGCAATTGGCCTTAATATGAGAAGTGTCGCCACATTCAAAGCAACCACTAAAACCACTTCTCCTCTGATCCCGTCTCTCATGATGAAAACGGGTAAACCTTCTGGCAATGAGAGCAAGCTCATCATCATCCAGAGTATCCACCTGCTCCTTTGTGACGGAGACCAGGGAGGACAAAGCAAAACCATCTGCAAGAACACAAGTACCAGATGTGCTTGGTTCTGCAGCGGTGCCACGGCTAGTGCTAGAAACCAATGCCAATGGTTGTGGCAAAGAGCTTCTGTGCACAGTAAGAGATGCCTTGGCAATCTCTGTGGACTACGGCTTGCTGAAGAACTCATCACAGGTCAATGTGTCATAACCTGCGGACTCCTCAATGCTGGATATCTTCACTTCCCATATGCTACGATCAAGAGCATAGAGAAGCTTGATAGCCCTATCATGATCATTGTAAGCAAGCGTCCCGTTGGACCACAAGTTACTCACTATCGCATCAAAGCGAGAAAACATGGCATCTATAGATTCACCAGGTGCCTGCACAAATAGCTGATACTGATGATTGTATGTGCTTTGGCGCCTGGCCTTGATCTGTGTAGAGCCCTCATGAAAAATAGTGAGAGTGGTCCAAATTTCCCTAGCAGTCCTAAGGTGCTGCACCCTATCAAACTCACTCCGGCTCAAACCAATGAACAATATATTTCTAGCCTTGGAGTTGGCATTATACTGATCCTTCTCTGTTTGAGAGGTGCGAGTCTCAGGGATGGAGTATTGTGAGTCCACAATCTCCCAAATTTCATTTCCTTGGCTTAGCAAGTAAGCCTCCATGCGCACCTTCCAGTAAGCAAAATCAGTCCCATCGAACAGAGGAATTTTACTAGCTCTGTCCATGTCGCCAAGAGATCACAAAACCGGTTAAGGTCAACTGGTGATCTTAACCCGCTCTGATACCAATTGTTGGACCGGAAACGGCGACCAGAGGGGGGTGAATGGGAGCTTTTAAAATTTCAGGCTAAAAATAGCCTTCTGTTTTAATACAGTTTACTGCGGAACAGGCTTCGAACACAACCTTCGAAGTTCTGGTTCGGAGGTGTTTGACGGCTCCGAACACAGGCTTCGCAAGGAGCAAAAGTTCGAAGCCAAGAAGACTTTGCTCCACTCACAACCCTAGAAACTGTACTCTCCTAAGTCAGTGCAGGCTCCGCACACAAGGTGCTTCGAGCAGGCTTCGCACTTCACCCTTCGCACGAGTGGACTACCCTCTGAGGACTTTGACCAAATACTTAGCGACAGCAACTCGTGCTGGGCTTCGTACTTCGAAGGTCAAAACGCACACTAACAGACTTCGCTAGGGGCTTCGACACGAGAAGCAAAACAGGCTTCGATCAGGGCTTCGCTAGTAAGCAGCGAGGTCTAGCCTCCTGTTACACAGAGCAAACGCACACTGAAAAGCACACTTCGCACAAAACACACTTCGCCTAGACAGGATACAGTGCACTACAACTAGCGAGGTATGCAAACAAGCTCAAGCAGAAACACGACACAGAAGCAGGGCTTCGCTGCTTGAACAAGGAACACAATAAAAGAACTCACTGGATGAATACAAAGAGTGGTGGCTAGTACAGGAGCTCAACAGTAAATGCTCAAAGTGTTAAATGTTACCTACCCAGCCCCCATATTTATAGCCACTATTCACCCAAGTGAATTGACTACTTTACCCCTAGGGTTTACATTGGTTTTGTCTCTACAGAACAGTGGGGTACAAAAGGTAGTCAACTTTATTCTGGAGGCTTCTCTGTCAGCTTTCCAGAGGGGACAGCATCAGCTTTTTGCAGAGCAGACAATGTCAGCCTTTGCAGTCTTTGACTTTTTTGAAGCCCCCCTTCGCACGCGAGGGGTGCGGTAGCTTTGGTGAGAAGCCTTGAGCCTGACGACCTTCGCCTCACCGAAGATAGCCTCCGATAAAGTGACGGTTTTGAGCCGAAGCCGTCAAAGCCCTTGGGCCTTCGCACCACCACCTTCGGAGTGGACCACCACGGCTTCGCAGCTACTCCCAGCTTGAACTCCGTCAGTCCATGTACCGAAGCCATGCATGGCCGAAGTACCACAAGACAACCACACTTCGAAGCCCCACCTTCGGAGTACTACCCTTCGAAGTCCCTCCTTCGTCCAAGGCCTCCGCATGAAGCATTCCATGAGCACTTCGTCGCAGTGTCTCTCCCCGAGCACACTCCTCGACATGCCTCACCTGGACCATGCCTTCGATGCGCCACAACTTCTGAGACCTTCATCGGGTAACCTTCAAGTGTCTCCCTCCGGAGCACACATCGAAACCTTTGCCTCTGCTGAGGACTTGATCCATCATACTCCAAAGTCACTCCTTCCGGAGTACCCTTCGAAGTGCCTCGCCTCCGAGGACTTTGTCTCGGAGTACCTTTACCTGGAGCCACGCTCCGCACTTACTGCCTTCTCCTGGTGCACCTCGACCCGAGGTCCAACCTAGACCCCTTCGCAGCCACCGTGAAGGAGCTCCCCGCTCCCCTGGCATCAAACCTCCCGCTTGACCCAGGTTCACCTGCTACGAACCTGTCCATCGCCTTCGAAGTCCCCTGCGCACCACAGAAAAGAAGACAAGTGTATCCAGTACTCCGGAGACCTCTCTGGGTTAGCAACCTTCGGCACACCCTCCGGTGTACCGCCCAAAATACCGAGACCTTCGGTACAAACCCAATCATCGTGTACTGTCGGACCCCTCTGACAGGCACACTCCGCTGCAACAGCTGCAGCAACCAAACCACTGAACCCTTCGGTGAAACCACCTCCGAATACCTTCAGAGATCCAACCTCCGAACCCCTTCAGAGGTACCCCTTCGAATCAGAGGATAAAACCCTGTCAATCACTCATCACAAACTCTGAAACCAACCCTTGGTTTCTCAAAAAGTCATGCTCATGATAGATATCAGATATATTCAATAGAGCAGAATCAACATGATCATAAACAATAATTCAAATACATATATAAGCATGTGCATGTAAAAGCAGTTAATCATATGACAAAAGCTTATGAATGCAATAAGGAACAACTCCCCCTCATTGTGGTCTCTCAGAAAATGATAACACACATCAATGTGTATTGTTCTAGAATGTTGTAGTGGGTTGTTGGCTAAGCTAATGGCACTAGTGTTATCACAAAATGTGGAACACCCTTAAAATCCAACCCAAAATCCCTCAAAGTAGAAACCATCCACAAAATCTAAGAACAACAGCTAGAAGCATCTACATATTCAACCTCAATTGTAGACTGCGCAACGCTAGACTATTTGCGAGAAGACCAACACACAAGAGAGGAACCAAGAAAATAGAAAGTACCAGAGGTACTTTTCCTATCAATTCTACAACTAGCAAAATCAGCATCGGAAAATCCTCTAAGGCATTGTTGATGCCAAGATTTGGTAAGGCCTAGGAGCCCACTATGAATTGTCGCATGGTCAATAGAAGGTCAAGGAAGATCCAGTCAAAGAAAGTCAAAGAAGTCCATCCACAGCAGCTGCATGATCAGAAGGAGAGCCGATGGAGATAAGAGCAACAAATGGTTACAAACTCATCCGAAATCGGTTGGGTAGGTTACTTGGACAGCAAGTCTACGAACTATAAATATGTATATCTTAGGTTAGGATTAGTTTAACTCTCGTTCAATCTACAATCGGCGCAACGCCACCCTTGTGCCCTAAGGTTATCCGGCGGGACTCGGGCTCTCAGAGCTGGGCTGCATCAGTTTGATCTCTAGTGAAGAGGTGAGTCCCACCAACCCTGACTTCCGTGCCAACTAGGTTAGTACCCTCACGGCTGCATCGATTCAGTTCGATCTCTTGAGGAGATCGGTGAAATAGCACGGTCACTAGTTGTTCTTAGTGTATTTGGCTATGATTAAGGCTGCATCAATTAGGTTTGATATCTTCGATTAAAGTGATCTGGGTTTGATAGATTGAGGCTTCATCAGTTAAGTCTGACATCTCTTGCTGTTGTATCTTTTTCATGTCGTATATTGTTCATCTAAATAAAGTTTGTTTGATTCGTTGATATATTGTTCAGGTCATCGGGACTAGCTACTGTCTCGGTTAGGTCCAATCTAGTTATTGTGATGATTTCCATAATATAGATCTTTTATCTGGCATGCTTTATTTATTTCTATCAGAGTACAAGCTGATAAGTTATCGTTAATTCATCTCCATATCATGTTCATCGTCGAATGGTGTCCATCGGCCTATATGCACATCCTGTTTTTCTCAGGCTATCGGCCGTATGGCCGATTGGCGCGTTGGTTCACGGTTTTATCTCTTACGCCATAGTCATCAGCTTGCCAGCCGATCAGCTATGCTACTAACGTCTATATTTTCTGATTCCTTATCGGTTGCAGGGTCAAACTGATTGGCACGCCTTGAACCCTTTCTAAGACATATGACCTACACTGGAGTCAAGCAGATCTCCCAGGCCGCGCGTGTTTTAGTGTGTGACCATCTCCAACAACTTTTCCATGGATGCTCTGTCCGAGGAACAACGGACGGAGGTGCAACAACATGTGGAGGATTTTTGGAAGTCATGCCTATAGGTCTATGACATGAATCAGTTAGGTCCCGTTCAGAAGGCCGTGCTCCCAACGCTAGTGCTGACCATAGAGGTGGTCAACCAACGGAAAGTTCTCAGGATAGTCTTCAAGAAGTCATCGACCAAGCGATCCGATAGTCGCTAGTCAGCCAATTAGGGGCACTGGCCATGACTATTCAAGGACTGATCAAGGATGCCATCGGGGGAATCGTGGTTCGTGACACACCGCAAGGTTGGGCATACCTCCCCAATGACCCATTGAGACTACTGCAACACACTCGGCCAGCATCACTGCTGCAAGGGACGATGAGGCCAGACTAGCCGAACACTTTTCTTGGCTATGAAGGCGACAAGATGACCCATCCATCGGCACCCTCACATAGTGCGCCCTAGGGCATGCTAGGCGAGGCCGATAAGAATGCACATGCGCCATTCCCGATGTCCGATCTCAGTGTTCTAGGGCAAGGGATGCTGCAAGTAACATACGACATCGCAAGAGACCCCCCGACAAACCTCATGCCACCAAGGGGGGCACCCGATGCCATCCCCCGGAGATCACTAGACGACACATTATGGAGCAATGCCCTATAGTGATGCATGACATTACAGATTTGACACTGCTCGGTGGGACCAGCACCAACAGGCGCCAATGCCTACTCAGTGTTTGTCACAGAGTCAACAGGAAGATGAGTGGGTGAATCGGATCACAGAGATCATAAAAGATCAATTCAGGTTGAAGCCCAAGTTCTCAGGACAAGACTCGATCTCCACAATCGAGCACATTAGCGCTAAAGGTCCGACTGTTCCCTCTATCTCTATTAGGATCGGCCTTCACGTGGTTTCTTCACTACCGATAGATTCCATCAGAGGATGGGCAGACCCGGAGAAGAAATTTCACAAGTACTTCTTCGCCGACATCCAGGAGATGAAGCTGACCAACTTGACATCCATGAAACAAAGGATGAACGAGTCGGCTCCCGACTATATACAGAGGTTTCAAGACATGCGAAGAAGATGCTACAATGTGAACCTCACTGACAGTCAGTTGGTAGAGCTGGCATTTAAAGGACTCCTGAGCCCTATCAGGGAGAAGTTCTCATCGCACGAGTTTGAAATCCTCTCGCAACTAGTGCAAAGAGTATCAGCCCATGAGAGCCAATTCCAAGAGGCTAGTCTTGAAAAATGCCAGAAGAAGGTCGCGTACACTCAAGTGTACCACTCGGACTCCGATAAGGACTGTGAATCTGATGCAGAAGTCGAGATGGCTGAGTGGTCCAAGAACAAGAAGCAGGTCACATGCCCATGGAAAAAATCGACTGAGAAAGAAGAGAGATATGACTTTGACATCAACAAGGCCAATAAAATATTTGACCTGCTACTGAGGGAGAAGCAAATCCACCTGTCACCTGGCCATGTAATACCATCTGTCGAAGAAATGAAGAAGAAGAAGTACTGCAAGTGGCACAACTCTCCATCGCATCACATTATTGAGTGCAAGGTCTTCAGGCAGTAGATCCAATCGGCCGTAGAACAAGGCTGAATCAAGTTTGATGATGAAAAAAGCCGATGAACGTCGAGGATCACACACTCCCTATCAACATGGTATGCGCATGCTACGATGACAATCGACATACGCATAGAGAGGGAACCGATCTACTGCAAAGGGCAAAGTCGAGCAACGAAGAGGCTGATCAGGGAAATGATGAAGGAGAAAGGAACCTACGTGGACCAAGGTTGTGTCTACCAACGAGCCATGACAATATAGCCGTCAGATTGGAGGACTGTCTAAGGCCAATCTTTGCGGGTAACCAGATTCCTAGCGAAACAGGGACAAGTTAAAGACTACTACATCGAGAAATTTGGGAAGGCCGGACGATCACCTAAAAGGGACATCTCCTAATCGTTCGGATGAGGTATACAGCCGATACCCATGGTATCGCCTCAAGATGGCCGATGCGTAGGTATCGCCCCAAGCCCAACAAAACAAGCAAGAAGATTCATAAGGAAATCAAAGGAGATCACGTGAGATGAATATAATATTTAAGGTACATAGTTATAGATCTGATAGAAAAAGGTTCAAGACAAAACTCGGTGGATGCCCTCGATCGCTCCGACCCGGATGGTGTCCACATTACGGAGAACGACATGATCATTTGCGTCCGAACCAAGAACATCCCGAAGGGCCCGACGCTGATGCTGCGCAAGATGAACCGCCTCAGTGAGCCGACACTTCTAAGCTTCTATCCGATCTGGGAGAGAGGCTAGGGCATCCTCCTCGATGGCGATTTCTGCTCGTATCTCATCCAATCAGCCAGTCAGGACAACTTCTTATGACCAAAGCGAGTACAACTTTTGCGGGATGGCCGACGACTCACCCTAGAACTTGTCTAGGAGAGAGCCCTCGGCCAGCGCCGCTGCATTTAGTGTCTTGACCTCTGCCCATTGAGACACACAACTTGCACGGTCTGCCATCTAGCGCAACGCCCATCATACGGTCGGCTGGTGAAACTCCAAGTGGGCGGCCGGCGTAAGGAAATCCAATAGCTCTAAAGGAAGGAAGTTCAAAATGTCGTTGAGACGTCCACGTATCGGTCCTAAGTCGTTGACCAGGACATCCATGGGGTATTACAGACGGCATAGCATATCCCGCAAAACCTCCCTGACTTTCGGAGGGAGCGGAGCGGTGGCCGGTGTATGGGCATCCTCGACCTCATCATCGGCCCCGAGATAGGCGCCGAGATTAGAGGGAAACTGCAAGGAAAGAGACTAAAGAAGGGATTAGGCACGCTCAGTAGGTGCGACGTGTAACACCCCAAATTTCCAAAGAAATAAAACACAATTTATTTATATTTTTCTAAAAAGGATTATTTTTGGATTTCCTATAAAGCTATAAATACCCAAATAAACTAAAACCTAGAGAAAATATCCAAGCCAGAGCCTAAGAAAATTTATATGTGATCCCAAGGCCAAGACCTATTTTTCAGAACTTTTACAAATTTTTACCACCCTTGGAAGCCACCCTAAAATTTTAAATCAATTTTAGCAATTACTTTTGTTCAGAAATAGATTTAAACAGTAACGGGGCCCCTTTCCCCCTTTCCCTTCAACCGCTCGGCCCAACCCGCTCAACCCCGCGCCCCCTCTCTGCCAAGCAGGCCCCACTCGTAAGCGACCCCCATCCCCTCTCTCTCCCCTCACTGCCACTCCAGACCCACTTGTCGGCGCCGTCTGCCTCACTCTCAGCCCCGCACGTGCCCTCTGACCATCGTGGCCCAAGCGTCGGATTCGTCTTCTCCGTGGGAATCGCCCCCAAATCCCTCCCCCCTCACCGGCAGAAACCCTAGCCCCTCCAATCCACTGCCACCGACCTCCTCCCCTCAAATTGAGCCCGGATTAATGTTTCCCAATCCCCAGCGACCGTTTCCCCCATTAAAACCTGCCCGATACCGTCCCGGTTCGATGTACCTCCGTGCACCTCGAGTTCACTGGCGTTAAAGAGATTTTACTCCCGGTTTCCCCCAATTGCGCCCCCCTCTGACCCCGCCGACGTCCCTATTTAAACCCCTGGCACCCCCACATTCACCCCCTCACTAGCGCTTGGACCGAACCCGAACAAAACACCCGTAATACCCTTTTAATGCCACACCGATGCCCGCACTACAGCTGTCGCTCGCCATCGCTGGAGCCCTTCTCCGTCCTCGACGATCGCACCAGTGTGATCACCGATGCCACCCCGACCTCGGCCACCACTCCTTCGCCACTGAAGACCGCCAGAACTCCATCACCGACGAGGACCTGAACACCTTCGCTGCCCCCGCTCATCGCCGGCTGCAACCCGTCGACCCCAAGCCTCACCGACGGTACCCTCTTGACTGCCGCACTCTACTGGTTCCATTTTAGCCCTTAGATTGGGCCGTCGTCGCTCGCCGTGGCCGCTAGCCCGTCGCCATCGCCGGAGAAGATGATCGGTACGGGTAAAGTACCCGTGCCGTGTTGGATTCGACCGCGGCCGTGTGATCGTGATCCGATGGTGGTGATTAAATCGCTCAGTCAGTTTAATCCAAGCCGTCAGATCTCAGCGAATCGATACGTTTTAATATGGACCGTCCATCTGTATTTAAAACTCGTATTGAATCTAGGCCATCCATCGCGTACCGTTTCAATATTTTAATATCTGCCGTCCGTTTTCATTTAAACCACCGCCTCGCCCTCGCGCGTCCGATCGCGATCCAACGGTGATCCATGATCTGGCTCACGCGCACAGTGCGCGGGTTCACGGTGGGTTCGGTTCACCGTGGACCGCCGACTGTTTTTAGTTTAAATTAATTTCCAGAAATTGTTTTTAACTTCAAAAGTTCATAACTTGCTCATTTTAACTCCAAATTTGACCATTCCAATTTCAGAAAATTTATATTTTTACTCTCTTCATGTTTATGCAATAAAAACAGTAGGTTTACCTTGGACATTTTATTTTTATTTAATAAGGGATTTAAAGACACTTTAGGGGAAATTCATAATTCTTTCTAGAAAAATCTAGAACTGCATAAAATTATCTTAAAAACTTAGATAACAATTTCAGAATATTTAATAACTTTATTTCACTTGTTTTAATCCAACCAAAGTCTATTTGCTTGAAGTGTGATTTTGGATTGTTTATTGAATGTTATGTTTATTATTCGTATCGAGAAGGCTACGACGCCACTTAAGAACCGGAGTATTACCCCAAGGTTCCTCTGTCACCCTTCACTGAACAAGGCAAGTCACCAAACTAAATTTTGAGCATATTCAACCTAGTTTTCTTAAAGTATCGCAAAAACTCATAGGTTATAATGCATTAGTCAAATTGAAAGCCTTACATTATATTTGTTTAGATCCCCGACCTTGAAGTGCAAACCCAAGCCATGCTATTGAGCCTAAAATCCTTGTCACCATATTATTAGTACTATTAGATAGTGTCCAATGTATTGGCACAATCGCTATAGGTTAAAAACGAGTTGTAGCGATTTGGATTCTATTATATGATCCCAGTTATTCTCTCATCCTTGGAATTTTGTTGTCTATGGAGTTTGGTTAAGTATGTAAAGCATGGTGGGTTCCGGGTGCAAGCTAGGGCATTGGTCGGTAGCACCCGGGGCACTATAAGGACCAGTCTGCGGGATCCATTGCAATACATTTCTGTACTAACCACAAGTCTAGTGGGTAAGTCCTAACTAAGGTATGGAGTGTTCCAACTCGAGGCACCACTTGGAGATGGGTCAAGTAGCACCTGCAGGTGGCTTGTACCGACGTGGCGCAAAAGGGGGTGCGACGTTAGCCCGGAGTGGCCGGGTGCGCCAGCGAAACCTAGAGCGGGTGTTATTGGCTTGTAGCATTTCATGCTGAGGTTTTGGCACGAGTTCACGTGGTATGGGTCATCTCGTTACACTTTGGTGTGTGGGATAAGTGCGTGCCTTGTGGGTACAATAGTACACCTCTGATCAGAGTTTAAATCTTTTCAAAAAGCCGAGCCCACGGTCAAGGGCGGGTTGCGTGACTACTCGCAGTTAGTTTGCCTTTATGAATATTGCATGATGACTTGGCATGTAAGGACTATTGAGCGAGGAGGGAAAACGTACTCCTCGAGTTAGGTGATGTTACATTACTCATATTTATTATCCTGCATAATTAAATTTGACTACACTAAATGCTGCAACTGAAAACATACATTTCCGCACTTAAAACCATTATCATTCCTTTGTTATTACCCTACATTATTATTGCATTCTCGGTGGCTTGTTGAGTACTTTTGTACTCATACCCGTTGGACAAACACTTCAGAGACTGCGTACTACGAGGAGGATGGTCTGCAGTAGCGACCTAGTAAAGAACACGATCCTGAAGAAGATGTCGTCATGTAGTTTTATTTTCATTGTTTCTCTTTAAAGTTTATGCTTATGTAATAATGTGGTCTGTGAACCACGAATGATTGATCGTATGTACGTTGTTTCATGATGGACATCTTGTTATTATTGTTTTTCTATGGAAATTCAATAATGTTCCGATTTGGTAAAATCGGGGCGTGATAAGATGGTATCAAAGCGAACTTGATTGTAGGAAGCCAAACAGACCAGTCTAACGCTTAGTTTTGTTAAAATCCATTTCATCAAAATCTACTTCATCATTTTGTTCCTCCCCCTTACTCTTTTTAACCTATTTTATTTGTAGATGCCTGTCCACCATGTCCACAGCTTTTGCCGGCACTTCGAGGGATTCATCTGGGAGATCCGGATGATGGTGACCTTCCTTGGGTTTACTTTCGAGCCCGAGTTCCATGGAGTCTACATGGAGGAGTTCGCAGGCCCTTGTGACGTTTCCGTCATGATCCACGGGTCCGGCGACCACCTGTCGTACTTCACGGCAACACTCGGAGGCCCGATCTTCGACGTCGCATGCCAGCGCGCTGCCCTCGAGGCCCTCATGGAGCTGAGGATGATCTACGACGATCATCTTTGGGACTCATCATTCTGGATAGTACCGATGCGTACTCCCGGCGCCCACCACAGCATCTATGTTGGGCTCCTCTCCGACCGTGATCCGGTCATGGCCCGGCAGACCCGTCTCCTCCAGTCCATGGACGACCTCCACACTGAGACCATGCTCGATGCCGAGGAGCACCACGAGGCGGTCAAGTTCCTTTGTTAGGAGACGAAGGGTTTGATCTAGCAGAACGGCGAGCTGCAGCGCAAGATCATCTAGTTGTAGAAGGACATCGTGGAGATGCTTCCTCTCGTCCCAAGGAGGAAGAAGCCCATCTGTGAGCCAGCCCCTCACCCCAAGAAGATCACGCCGCCGCTAGCACCCGTCGGACCGTCTAGCTCCAACGCCACTGCACCACGCCCCACCATAATTGCCAACCCCATCATCGAGAACTTCATCGAACCCACCATCCCTCAGGACCCTCGTGGTTCCTATAGCATGGAGACTGCCCCGGATGACGAGTAGATGATAGTTCTCGCTGGATGTTTTATGATTGTTTTATGATTGTGGTACCACCTACAACAACTTGAGTTATTGGTGGCATAAAAATAAGAGCTTAAATGTAACAAACAGTTTATTACCACTTCTATATAATCCCCTTTGAGCCATTTTGGAATAACCGCCTTTTTAAGTCTCTTTCTTATGATTGGAATATTATTGTTCTTAGAAGATGGCCGACAACCAGAACACCGGTTCCAACAGCGGAGAAGGGGCAACCAACGGCCTGCCCGGGAGTGTTGTGCCCAACTAGGGTGCAACGGGCCAGCGCCAATCTGGGCCACCATCTGCCAACCATCCCACCTTGGCGGAAATGACGGCGAATCAGAACCAGCTGATCACCGCCCTCCTAACGCAGATGCAGCACCAACAAGCTCAGTTGGACCATCTACAGTAGCAGAATGTGGAGCCAGTCCCTCGTACACTAGCCCCCGCTCCCGCGCCTCAGCTCTCAAAGTTCTTGCGCGTGACACCCCCCATCTTCTCGAGCACGACGAACCCCATGGAGGCCGGCGATTGGCTCCGGACAATCGGGAAGAAGATGGACCTCCTCCCGTGCTCTGACCGAGAGTGAGTGGCGTTCGCCACTCACCAGCTTCAGGGACCCGCCGCGGAATGGTGGGACATCTACCGTGAGTTCCAGCCGGAGGATCACGAGGTGTCTTGGGCGGAGTTCACCATCGCCTTCCACGCTTCTCACGTCCCCACCGGAGTCATCGCCGTCAAGCAGCAGGAGTTCCGGGACCTGCAGCAAGGGAGTCGGACCGTCATGGAGTATCTTCATGAGTTCAACCGCCTGGCCCGCTACGCGCTAGAGGAAGTGCGGACAGATGCTCTCCGCTAGGCCAAGTTCCTCCGGGGACTGAAGGATGAGCTCTCCATACAGCTCGTCGCTGCCGACTACATCGACTTCCAACGGTTGGTGAACAAGGCTCTCATCCAAGAGACCGAACAAAACAAGCTGGACCTCAAGAAGAGGAAGATGATCGCGTTCAAGCATCACCGAGAGAACACCCAAAGGCCCTGCTTCATCCCTCCGCCGCCAGTTTCTGCCTACCATCCTCGACCCATCTATAGGATGCCACACACTGCCAGTGGCCTAAGTACTGGGAACCCTTGCCCCACTCCACCAGCTTCACCCGCTCCACCAGCACCCACCGCCAAAGCCCCGATACTGAGGGACCGCAACGACAAGCCGATCGTCTGCTTCAACTACCGAAAGAAAGGGCACTACTCCCACCAGTGTCCTCACCCCAAGCAACCCCAAGGCGCAGCACCCAACCAGGTGATTCATGCCTGCGTCAACCACATCAGCGCCGAAGAAGCTCAGGAGGCCCCGAAGTCGTGCTTGGTATGTTCACGGCGAATTTTGTACCCGCAATAGTGTTGTTTGATTCTGGGGCAACACATTCTTTCATATCAGAAGGTTTTGTGAGAACAAATAACTTGGAAGTACTCCCTCTGCCCGTCCCCATGATGATCGCCACCCCCGGCAAGAGGACCCTAGCTAATATGTTCAGCCCAAGGGTAAGGATAGAAATACAAGGGGTGTTATTTTGGGCCGAGCTATTTCTTATAGAGTGCACAAGTCTTGACCTCATCCTAGGGATGGATTGGTTGATGAAGCACAAGGGAGTGATAGACTGCGCTAGTAAGTCCGTCACCATGACCAGTTCCGGAGACAAACTCATCACCTTTAAGATGACTACCCGTGGTCCTAGCGGAGTATCTCTTCACTCGCTGGCCCTAGGGGAAGTGCCCGTGGTCCGAGAATACATGGACGTCTTCCCACAAGACCTTCCAGGGATGCCTCACAAGAGGGACATCGAGTTCAGAATTGAGCTTGTCCCCGGGACCACCCCCATCTCCAAGTGCCCATATCGGATGGCCGCCAATGAGCTAGCCAAAGTAAAGAGCTATATTGAGGATTTTGAACAAAAAGGGTACATCCGACCGAGTACCTCACCTTGGGGTGCACCGGTCATCTTCGCCATGAAGAAAGACAAGACTAAGAGAATGTGTGTGGATTATAGAGCCTTGAACGATGTGACCATCAAGAATAAGTACCCGCTGCCTCAGATCGATGACCTATTCGACCAGCTAAAGGGATCCTCAGTGTTCTCCAAGATCGACCTCAGGTCAGGCTACCACCAGCTGAGAATTAGGGAAGAAGACATCCCCAAGACTGCCTTCACGTCCCACTACAGATTATATGATTATATTGTGATGTCGTTCGGACTCACGAATGCCCTTGATTTCTTCATGAACATGATGAATAATGTATTCATGGAGTTCTTGGATAAGTTCATTGTGGTGTTCATCGACGACATCCTCGTCTACTCTAAGACCAAGGAAGAGCATGAAGCCCACCTTCGTTTGACCCTAGGAAAGTTGAGGGAGCAGCAGTTGTACGCCAAGTATAACAAGTGTGAGTTTTGGTCATCCAAGGTGAAGTTTCTCAGCCATGTCATATCTATCGGAGGAATAGCGGTAGACCCTACCACCGTGGAAGTAGTGACCAATTGGCTGCAGCAGATGAACATGACCGAGATCCGGAGTTTTTTAGGATTAGCCGGATATTACCGCAGGTTCATCAAAAACTTTTCAAAGATAGCCAAGCCCATGACCAGATTGCTGCAGAAGGAGGTAAAGTTCTAGTGGACTCCCGACTGTGAAGAGTGTTTCCAGACCCTCAAGAAGAAGCTCGTGTCAGCCCCGATTATAACCCTGCCTAATATTCGGAAGGACTTCCACGTCTACTGTGATGCCTCTCGCCAAGGGTTGGGGTGTGTTTTGATGCAAGATGGAAAGGTGATATCTTATGCCTCTCGTCAGCTGAGGCTGCATGAGCTAAATTACCCGACCCATGACCTGGAATTGGCAGCTGTGGTGCACGCCTTGAAGATATGGAGGCATTATCTTGTGGGTAATCGGTGTGAGGTCTTCACCGACCATAAAAGCCTTAAGTACATATTCACCCAGCCGGACATGAACCTCAGGCAGAGAAGGTGGTTGGAGTTGATCAAGGATTATGACTTGGGCATCCACTATCATCCGGGCAAGGCAAACGTAGTGTCAGATGCCCTAAGCCGGAAGGGGTTCTGTAATGCCATCGTGGTGCAAGACCAGGCCCGGTTGTTATACAAGGAGATGGAAAGGTTGAATTTGGGATCACCACCAAGACGTATCTCACTGCCCTAGAAGCCAGCCCTGTCTTAATGGACCAGATTCATGAGACGCAAAAGGAAGACCCTGATATCTTAGAGATCCAGAAGAATATGAGGAAGGGTAAAGCCCCAGGGTTCTCCGAAGATGAGAATGGTATTGTCTAGTTCGGAAATCGGATATGCGTACCCGACAAGCCAGAGATGAAGGCCCTCATCCTTCAAGAAGCCCATGAGACTCTATACTCCATACATCCTGGGAGTACAAAGATGTACCAAGACCTGAAGGAGAAATACTAGTGGGTCAGCATGAAGAGGGAAATAGCTGAGTATGTGGCCAAGTGCGACACATGCCGGCGAGTCAAGGCAGAGCACCAGAGACCTGCCGGACTATTGCAACCCCTCAAAGTCCCCGACTGGAAGTGGGAAGAAGTAGGGATGGACTTCATCACAGGATTGCCTAAGATCCAAGCCGGTCATGACTCTATCTGGGTGATCATTGATCGACTCACCAAGGTGGCTCATTTCATCCCCGTCAAGACGACATACAACGTCGCAAGGTTGGCTGAGTTATACATGATCCGGATCATGTGCCTACACGGAGTTCCAAATAAGATCGTATCCGACCGAGGGAGTCAGTTCACCTCCAAGTTTTGTAAGAGTCTTCAAGAAGAGCTCGGCACCCGGCTGAACTTCAGCACCGCCTATCATCCACAGACCGATGGTCAGACCGAAAGGGTGAACCAAGTGTTGGAAGATATGCTTAGGGCCTGCGCCCTAGACTTTGGCAAAATGTGGGATAAGAACTTGCCTTATGCGGAGTTCTCTTACAACAACAGCTATCAGGTCAGCCTGTAGATGTCCCCGTTTGAGGCACTTTACGGACGTAAGTGCAGAACGCCGCTACTCTAGGATCAGACCGGTGAGTCACAGCTATTCGGGACAGATATTTTACGAGAAGTAAAAGAGAAGGTTAAGGTCATCAGGGACAGATTAAAGATAGCTCAGTCTAGACAAAAGAGCTATGCCGATAACTAACGTAGGGATCTGACCTTTGAGGAGGGCGATTATGTCTACCTCCGAGTCACTCCCCCTCCGAGGCACCCAAAGGTTCAACATGAGAGGAAAGTTAGCTCCCTGTTATGTCGGACCCTTTCAGATCCTCCTCCGGCAAGGAGAGGTTGCATATTAGTTGGAGCTACCACCGTCTTTGGCAGGAGTACATGATGTGTTCCACGTCTCTTAGCTGAAGAAATGCCTCTGTGTACCCACCGAGTAGGCCGACCTCCAGCAGCTCAACATCCAGGAAGACCTAACCTATATCAAGAAACCCATCCGGATTCTGGAGATCAAGGAAAGAGTGACTAGAAGCCGAGTGGTCTACTTCTGCAAGGTTCAGTGGGATAATCACACCGTCGAAGAAGCCACGTGGGAAAAAAGAAGAGGAGCTAAAGACCCAATACCCCGAGCTATCCGAGAAGCTTTCCGAATCTCGAGGACGAGATTCTTTGTAAGGGGGATAGGTTTGTAACACCCCAAATTTCCAAAGAAATAAAAACACAATTTATTTATATTTTTCTGAAAAGGATTATTTTTGGATTTCCTATAAAGCTATAAATACCCAAATAAACTAAAACCTAGATAAAATATCACAACTAGAGCCTAAGAAAAATTATATGTGATCCCAAGGCCAAGACCTATTTTTGAGAATTTTTACAAATTTTTACCACCCTTGGAAGCAACCCTAATATTTTAAATCAATTTCAGCAATTACTTTTATTCGGAAATAGATTTAAACAGTAATGAGGCCCCTTTTCCCTTTTCCCCCTCAACCAGCCGGCCTAGCCCGCTCAACCCCGTGCCCCCTCTCTGCCAAGCGGGCCCCGCTCGTCAGCGACCCCCATCCCCTCTCTCTCCCCTCACTGCCACTCTAGACCCACCTGTTGGCGCCATCTGCCTCACTCTCAGCCCGCATGTGCCCTCTGACCATCGTGGCCCATGCGTCAGATTCGTCTTCTCCATGGGAATCACCCCCAAATCCCTCCCCCCTCGTCGGCCGAAACCTTGGCTCTTCCAATCCGATGCCACTGACCTCCTCCCCTCAAATTGAACCCGGATTAATGTTTCCCAATACCGGCGACCGTTTTCCCCATTAAAACATGCCCGATACCGTCCCGGTTCGATGTACCTCCGTGCACCCCGAGCTCACCGGCGTTAAAGAGATTTTACTCCTGGTTTCCCCCAATTGCGCCCCCCTTTGACCCCATCGGCGTACCTATTTAAACCCCTGGCACCTCCGCATTCACCCCCTCACTAGCGCTTGGACCGAACCCGAACAAAACATCCGTAATACCCTTTTAATGCCATATTGCCACCCTCACTCCAGCCATCGCTCGTCATCACCGGAGCCATCCTCCGTCCTCGATGACCGCACCAATGTGATCACCGATGCCACACCGACCTCGGTCACCACTCCTTCGCCACTGAAGACCACCGGAACTCCATCACCAACGAGGAACCGAACACCTTCGCCGCCCCTCTCGTCGCCGGTCGCAACCCGTCGACCCCAAGCCTCATCGACGGTACCCTCTTGACCGTCGCACTCTACGGGTTCCATTTTAGCCCTTAGATCTGGCCGCCGTCGCTCACCGTGGCCGCTAGCCCGTCGCCGTTGCCGGAGAAGACGACTGGCACGGGTAAAGTACCTGTGCCATGTCGGATTCGACCGCGGCCATGCGATTGTGATCCGACGATGGTGATTAAATCACTCAGCCAGTTTAATCCAAGCCATCAGATCTCAGTGAATCGATACGTTTTAATATGGACCGTCCATCTATATTTAAAACCCGTATTGAATCTAGGCCATCCATCGTGTACCGTTTCGATATTTTAATCTCAGTCGTCCGTTTTCATTTAAACCACCCGCCTCGCCCTCGCGCATCCGATCGCGATCCAACGGTGATCCGTGATCTGGCTCACGCGCACAGTGTGTGGGTTCATGGTGGGTTCGGTTCACCGTGGACCAGCGATTGTTTTTAGTTTAAATAAAATTCCATAAATTGTTTTTAACTTCAAAAATTCATATCTTGCTCATTTTAACTCCAAATTTGACCGTTCCAATTTCAGAAAATTTATATTTTTACTCTCTTCATGTTTATGCAATAAAAATAGTAGGTTTACCTTGGACATTTTATTTTTATTTAATAAGGGATTTAAAGACACTTTAGGGGAAATTCATAATTCTTTTTAGAAAAATCTAGAACTCCATAAAATTGCCTTAAAAAGTTAGATAACAATTTCAGAATATTTAATAACTTTATTTCACTTGTTTTAATCCAACCAAAGTCTATTTGCTTGAAGTGTGATTTTGGATTGTTTATTGAATGTTATGTTTATTATTCATATTGAGAAGGCTACAACGTCGTGGAAGAACCGGAGTATTACCTCGAGGTTCCTTCGTCACCCTTCGCTGAACAAGGCAAGTCACCAAACTAAATTTTGAGCATATTCAACCTAGTTTTCTTAATGTATCGCAAAAACTCATAGATTATACATGCATTAGTGAAATTGAAAGCCTTACATTATATTTGTTTAGATCCTTGACCTTGAAGTGCAAACCCAAGCCATGCTATTGAGCCTAAACTCCTTGTCACCATATTATTAGTACTATTAGATAGTGTCCAATGTATTGGCACAATCGCTATAGGTTAAAAATGAGTCGTAGCGATTTGTATTCTATTATATGATCCCCGTTATTCTCTCATCCCTAGAATTCTGTTGGCTATGGAGTTTGGTTAAGTATGTAAAGTGTTGGGGGAAAATACTTTATCTTTAGGACTTAGAGATTAACAGTTCAAGATAACTTATCAGCTTCGGAGCTGATAAGCTCATGCCCGAAGGTGGTGGAGTTATTAAGCCGAAGGGTGCTTCGACTTACAATCCGAAGGAACCCTTCGTAGGATGTGGAGCTCCGGTGCAAAGCTACAAGGTTGATAAGATGTTTGGCTTATCTACTTACTCTGGGTAGATTTTACCATTTTAACCCTGTTCGGGGCACCGAATAGTTTCCACTATGTCGGTTGTAATTGACGGGTAAATAGGTCTTTTCCTTAGACTTTTTTGCCTATAAATACCCCCTTCTTACCCTGTAATAGGCATCGAATACTCAACTATTCAATACACACATTTAGACTACTTGAGCTATTATCCAATTCAGAGGCTTGAGATAGTTCTTAACACGAACTCATTGTTTGTTAGTTCTTAATCTTAGAGAACCTGTTAGCGTAATCTTTTACGCCAACAGTTGGCGCCGTCCATGGGGAACCTAGTTCTAGAAGCTAGTTCTCTACTGCTGACTGCACTTCGAAGAGCACTTGCGGAGGGAGCTTCGGAGTCCTAAGATTTCGCGCACCCTTCGGTGAAGGGCTTCTTAGTGCGGTGTGAAGGCCTTTCCTCGCCTTCCCAAACCAATCAAAGTCCTCGTTCTTCGGACCTCTTTCTCACTAGCTATGCCTCCCAAGCGGAGCCTAGCCTCGGATCCTCCTCGAAGGTCCTCTTGGACCAACGGAGCTGGACCTTCAGCTGTTCCAGCAACCCCCGTAGGCGTCGCTGGGCATTGAGTACCCAAAGGACCACAGGCTGCTCCTACGGTGCTCCAAACTGATTATGTCAGTTCCCGAGACCCGGAGCTCCCCTCTGATAGAGACGAAGACCTTCCTGAGGATGAGGCTACTCAGGTAGTGCGACTTCAGGAGGAAGTGGCTAGATGGAGGCAAGAGGCCGCTGATCGCCTCCGCTCCCAAGCCTCCACCCAGGCTCCAGAAGGCCCCCAAGACGGTGGTGCTCGCAACCTTCCTAAAGTTGTTCAAGTCCCGGAGGAGGCTGAGAACGCATCTTTCGATGATGAGTCTCCACTGCATTCGGACTTGCAAAGGGTGCCCTTCGATTCCAGGTTCAAAGCCTCGAAGCTGCACAAGTATTCCAGCGGGTCCGACCCCAGAGAATTCGCTCGTTCATATGCACTAGCGATAGAAGCAAGCGGAGGGGTGTGTAACACTATGGCAAAGTGTTTTCCCGTTGCTCTCGAAGGTGTGGCTCTCCGATGGTTCTGGTCTTTGAAGCCAGGATCGATCAGATCCTAGGAGAAGTTGAAGAGGAAGTTTGTAAGCAACTTCCAAGGTACCTTTGTGGCTCCGATGTCGATAGGGATCTTATTTCAGGTGAAGCAGCGAGCAGGGGAGACACTTCGAGAATACTTCACGCGCTTCACCCACACCAAATCGCAGATCAAGGGCTTGTCTACCTCTTCGGTAGTCGACGCCGCCCGCGAAGGGGTGTTGAACCCTGATCTCCTCATCAAGCTTCATCGGAAGCCTGTGTCATCTGTGGCACAGCTGATGGCATACTTCGAGAAGTATGCCAAGGTGGAGGAAGGTTGTCTTCGGTGAGCCGCAACACCTGCTCCAGCTCTTCAGGAAGTGAATACGGAGCCCAAAGCCTCAACCTCTTCGCAGCCCCCTCAAGACAATCGCTTCAATGATCACAGGCGGGGAAAGAAGCACTTCCGCTCGGAGGTGTTGAGCATCGCACCCTCCGTTTCGAAGGCACCTACCAACTTTCAGCAGGTGCAAGGCTTCAGGGCTGGAGCACCGAAGCCCCAAGAGAGAGTACCTGGCAGGCACCAGAGCTTTTTCTGTTGCGTGCATGGCGACAATAGGAGCCATGACACGAAGGATTGCAAGGCGGTATTAACCCTTCGGGGTGAATACCTAGGACGAAGTATCGGGAGAGGTACTTCGGATCGAACCCCTCCAGTGGCACGGTCGGAGCCTGTGCAAATCGTGGCCCAAGCCGGTGTCCCTGAAGCACCCATGCAACTACCGGTGGCCAACATTATGCCACCACCAAAGCAAGAGGACCCCCAAGACCACGACAAGCGAGTGGTCCTGCCCATCTCTAGAGGAGGGACCCTCGGCAACATGTCCAAGAGGCAGCGGCGAGAATACGTCCACGAAGTAGGACACATTGGGACCACCAATTCCGTGGAGGGAATGCCCGAATGGTCTCACGTACATATTTCCTTTACTGCCAGTGATGCTGTGGGGGTGAAGTTCCCCCATGCTGACCCCTTGGTCATTTCAGCAGATATAGCTGGGGTGGAAGTTCGAAGGATCCTGGTGGATGGTGAGAGCTCCACAGACATACTTTTTGTCCAGGCCTTCGACCAAATGTGCATACCTCGGAGGCATTTACTTCCAGCGGCCAGGCCACTTCAAGGTTTCGCAGGTCCGCCTCTCGATGCCCTCGGCCAAACAGGCCTCGAGGTTGCCTTCGGAGTGGGGCCCCTGGCCAGGGTGGAGGAGGTGATCTTCGACGTCGTCGACGCCCCCTATGCCTACAATGCAATCTTCGGACAGTGGATGCTGAACCAGTTCGGGGCTATAGCACATCACAACTATCTATGTCTCAAGATGCCCACACAAGGTGGAGTCCTTACCATTTCAGGAGACCAAGCTGTATCCTGAAGAACAGAGTATGGTCACGGCCAGCCGTTGGACCCTTGACAAGTACATAGTGTGACAGAGCACACCGAAGAGGTTCCGGAGTCTTCGAACTCTTCGAAGGGCCTTTCCCTTAAGCCAAGCCCGGAAGGTGATGTCGTGATGAAAATAATTCTGAAGAAGGGCAAAGAATACCCAATACAGTTCGGCAAGGGGCTATCTCCGGAGATAGCCGCCTCGTTGGAAGAAGTAGTCAAGCAAAATTTGGACATCTTTGCCTGGACTGACGAAGACATCACTGGGGTTGATCAGAGTATTATCGAGCACAGCTTGCTCGTCAACCCGAAGGCTAGGCCAGTACGCCAGGGGCTCCGTAAGCTGCCTGCGGAAAAGACAGACCTCGCCAAGGTCAAAGTGTAAAAATTGTTAAGGGCTGGCATCATCAGGGAGGTAGCCCACACCGAGTGGTTGGCGAACCCTTTTTTTGTCAGGAAAAAGGGCTCTGGCAAATGGTGCATGTGCATCAATTTTACATCATTAAATAAAGCATGCCCGCGAGACCCCTACCCTATGCCCCGAATAGACCAGCTGGTGGATTCCACAGCTGGCTCCGAATTGCTAAGCTTCCTCAATGCTTACTTGAAGTCTGGCTAAAGCGTGAAGACGAAGCCAAGACAAGTTTCATAACTCCATCCGGAGTATTTTGTTATGTAAGAATGCCTTTTGGCTTGCGGAATGCCGGAGCCACATTCTCACGTTTAATAGCTAAGGCTCTAGGTCACCAAATAGGCCAAAATGTCGAAGCCTATATGGATGACATTGTAATAAAGCTAAGAGTGCTGAAAAGCACCAGCATAGTCTAGACTTAGCTGAAACTTTTGAGAGCCTCCGAACATGTGGAGTCCGCCTCAACCCTGAAAGATGTATATTCGAGGTGCAAGCAGGAAAACTGCTAGGGTACTTAGTTTCGAGCAGGGGAATCGAAGCTAGCCCAACGCAGATAAGCGTGTTGCAATGAATGGCTCCACCAGAAAATTTGAAGCAAGTCCAGAAGTTAACAGGACGGCTTGCAGCTCTTAGCAGATTTCTGGCCAGGTCAGCCGAACAAAGCCTTCCAATTTTCAAAGCTCTAAAGGGGTCTAAAAGTTTCAACTGGACGCCGGAGTGCCAGAAGAGATTCGATGATATCAAGGAGTACCTAGGAAGCCTGTCGACACTTACTGTGCCCCTCCCGAAAGAAACTCTCCTCCTTTATCTCGCAGCAGGAGGCTCCACAGTAAGTGCAGTACTGGTCAGAAAAGTCGAGCTTAAGGGAAAGCTGTTGCAAAACCCAGTTTACTTCGTGTCAGAAGCTTTGTCCAGAGCAAAGACAAGATACTTCGAGCTCGAGAAATTTGCTTATGCCCTAGTAATGTCCTCGCGGAAGCTAAGGCATTACTTTCTAGCGCATAACCTAATCGTTCCTACCTCGTATCCTCTTGGTGATATGCTTTGAAGCAAAGATTCTATAGGTAGGATCGGGAAATGGGCTGTCGAGCTAGCCCCCTTCGGAATTTCCTTCACGGCAAGAACAACTATCAAATCCCAAATCATAGCTGACTTCGTAGCAGAGTGGACACCATCTGTAGTCTGGGCTCCGGAGGAGCCCTCCGAAGGTTTATGGACAATTTTTTCTGACGGAGCTTATCAGGCATCTGGTGCCGGAGCTAGAGCAGTAATAATATCATCGTCAGGGCAAAAGGCCATGTATTCTGCGAGGCTCAACTTTTAGACCACCAATAATATCACAGAGTACGAAGGGATCCTGCTAGGCCTCCGAAAGGCAAAGGCACTTGGAGCAGCAAGGATATTAATTAAAACAAATTCCCAAGTCATCATAGGGCATGTTGACAAAAGCTTTCAAGCAAGGAACCCACATCTAGCAAAGTATCTGGAAGAAATCCACAAAATAGAAGCAGCATTCAAAGGATTTTCTGTTCGAAGTATCCCTCGAGCAAATATTCAACTTGCAGACTGTCGCGCCCCGATTTAATAAATCAGGACTTTATTGAAATTCCATAGAAAATCAATAAAACAAGACGTTCATCACACGACCACGTACAAGACGAGCAATCATTCACGGTTCGTAGACCGCATTAATACAAAAGTGAATGAAAGTGAAGAGAAACTAATAAAATCAAGGGTCCTAGATGAACGCCTTCTTCCAGTCTCGCCTTGACTGGGTCGCTACTCCAGACCTTCATCTTCCTCGTAGTAGACGGGCTCTGATGGTGTAAGTCAACGGGGTGAGTACAGATGTACTCAGCAAGCCACCGAATGCAAATATAATGCAAGATAATAACAAGGGAGATAGTGGCTAGTTTTGCGGAAGCAGCATATTTGTAAAGCATTAAATGTGAGCAATTTATTTGTACGGAAAAGTAAACATGTGAATGCCTCATCATCTTCTAACTCGAGGAGTACGTTTTATCTCCTCGCACAACAGTCCTTACATGCCATGAATAACTCAATCTTTCAACCAATGGTAAACTAACTGCGAGTAGTCACACAACCCACCCTTGACCGTGGGCTCGGCTTTTCGAAAAGATTTAAATTACTCTGATCAGAGATGTACCACTGTACCCACAAGGCACGCACTCATCACTTACACCAAAGTGTAACGAGATGACTCATTTCACGGGAACTCATGCCAAAACCTTCCATATGGTCTCCCCCGACTCAACAGCACCCTCTTATAGGTTTCGTACCGTGTCTCGCCATGTCGAGTTTCCACAATACCCCCCCTTGAGCCATCGTCGGTACAAGGCGCCCTGAGGGCTAGCCCCTTGCCCCCTCCACTATGGTGCCGTGAGACGGAGTGTTCCACACTTCCAGTTAGGACTTACCCATTAGACTTGTGGTTGGTACGGAAGTGCTTTGCAACAGATCCCGCAGACCGGTCCTTATAGTGCCCCGGGTGCGACATACCAAAACCCGAGCTTGCACCCGGAACCCACCATACTTATGACACGCCTAACTCCAACAGAGTCCAGAGACAAGAATAACAGGGTATTTCATATACCAGAATCCATCTAATCTACGACTCATTCTTTATATCCTATAGCAGTTGTGCCGGTACATTGGGCACTAGCTAATATTGTTATAGTAGAGTGACAAGGAGTTAAGGCTCAATAAGCATGGCTTGGGTTTGCACACAAGGACGGGGATCTAATAAATATAAGTGTAAGGCTTGATTATTGGACTAATGCAATATTAACCTATGAGTTATAGCGATAGTTTATTAAAACATGGGCTCAATATGATCAACTGTTTCCACAAAGGTGGTCGATGACTTGCCTTGATCAGCAAAGGGGGATGGAGGAACCTCGGGGTAGAACTCCTGCTCCTCGACAAACTCGTAGTCTTCTCGATACGGAAAAATAAATAATACATTCAATAAACAGATAAAATTCACCAAATAAAAGAACATACATAGTTGTGGGTGTTTTTATGTGAAGTAATATTTTATTATTCTGGGTTTTTGCATAAAACTGTAAAGTTTAACTTTTTGGGATTTTTCCTAATTTATTTTCTGTATTCTTAATTTTTATCCTAAGTGATTTTTATTCATTTATTTATTAATAATATTTTGAGTAACAAAAACATACTGTTTTTATGGCTTTAATGTGTAGAGAAAAATATCCCGGATTTAACAAAATTTGAATGGTGAAATTTGGAGTTAAAATGAGCAAGATATGAATTTTTGAAGTTTAAACTATTTTCTCGATTTTATTTAAACTGAAAAACAGTCCCTGGTCCACGGTGAACCAGGTTCACCGTGAACCCGTGGCTATGCGCGTGGACCGATCGGATCGGGACCGTTGGATCTGGATCCAGCGGCCAGGTGCGAGGCGGGGGGTTTTAATGAGATTGAACGGTCCAGATTAAAACGTGGCGAAGGGGTATACGTGGACGCACCAGATGGATCCGGGGGTTTAAGTGACGATCGACGGCTGCGATCGCACGATACCTCTTCGATCAGATCCGAGGGCCCGGATTAAATCCCGAAGGGATTTAATCGTAGCCCTTCGATCGTAATCGGACGGCCTCGATCTCGTCCGGCACGGCACGCCGTAAGGGATCGAGTACCGCCTTCGTCTCCGGCGACAGTGGGCTCGGGTGCGGCCACGGCGGCGACGGCGAGGGCCTAGGGGCCTAGCTAGGGCCAAAAATGGAACGCGGAGGTGATGGGGGTCACGGTGATACCTTCGGCGGTGACGATGGGCGACGGACGGCGACGACGGCGAGGGTAGACGGCGAAGGTGGTTCGGGTGCTCGACGGCGACGGCGGTCCGGCGGTGTCCACGGCCAACGGAGGGGTGGACGAGGTGGGGTGGTCGACGACGGACCCAACGGTGGCGGCGGCTAGGGCGGCGGGGGTCTGAGGCGACGGCGAAGGCTCGCCGGAGTGGAAGTAGGGGAGGAGCTCGTAAAAACAGCCGAGGCGCTCTGGAGGGCTAAGGCTCGGGCTACGGCGGTGTGGGGTGAGTGCAGCGTGGGCGAGGGGATTTATAGGGTCACCGGCGGCGCCTAAACGGAAGGAAACTGAAGGTTTCCAAGAACTCCGGCGAGGGTTTCCTAACTCTTGGCCGAGCTCCTATAAACGGCAAAACGCGTCGGGATTACATGGAAAGGGATCATCGGCGGTTGGGGAAGGCGATCCGAGGCAAATCCAGGCGAATGCGGGCGGCCGGCGGTGAAACAGGAAGGAGATCGCCGGAGAAGGGAAGGGGAGCGATCCACTTCCATCGAAGACGAAGGATCTGACAGGTGGCCCCCACCTGTCAGCGGGCGTAACAGAAAAGGAAGGGCCGACAGGCGGGCCACGGCTGTCAGTGGGCGAACGCGAGCGCACAGAGGCTGACGCGTGGGGCCAGGCGGGGCGCGGGCGGGAGGAGAGAGGGGAGGCGAGCGCCGACAGGCGGGACCCACGGGTCAGTGAGGGACGGCTGGGCTGGGCTGGGTTGAGAGCACTTTGGAGGTGGGCGGCCCATTAAGCATTTTAATTCTTTTCTGATTTAAAATAATTCCAGTAATTCATTTATTTGATAAAGGTTGAATCACTGTTGATAAAAATTTGTAAAAATTCCTAAAATTATATTTTGGTCTCTAGTTCATATCATAAAATTTTCAAGTCCAGATTTTGAGTATTTCTCCCTGTTTGGCTTTATTTGAGTTCTTTTGTGATTTTTCCTTTAATAATAAATCCAGAAATGATTTAAATAATATTTTTCTTGTATTTTAATCCTTTTTAATTTATGGGGTGTTACAATCCTATCCCCCTTACAGAGAATCTCGTCCTCGAGATTCGGATCAATCCTCGAATAGCTCAGGATGCTGTGCCTTAAATTCATCTTCTTTCTCCCAGGTAGCTTCTTCTACAGGATGATTGCTCCACTGCACTTTGCAGAAACGAATGATCCGACTCCTGGTGGTCCTTTCTTTGACTTCCAATATCTTGACCGGCTTTTCCACATAAGTCAGATCCTCTTGAACATCCAACTGCTGAAGATCCACTTGTTCTGTGGGGACGCGGAGACACTTCTTGAGTTGCGATACGTGGAATACATCGTGCACTCCAGCCAATGAGGGTGGTAGTTCCAACTGATAAGCTACTTCGCCTTGGCGTCGGATAATGGGGAATGGTCCAACATATCGAGGGGCCAACTTTCCTCTCATGTTAAACCGTTGAGTACCACGGAGAGGCGTAACTCGAAGGTAGACATGATCTCCTTCTTCAAAGGCTAGGTCTCGGCGACGATTGTCTGCGTAGCTCTTCTGTCGTGATTGGGCTGTCTTGAGTCAGTCTCTGATGATCCGTACCTTCTCTTCAGCTTCACGAAGAATGTATGTTCCGAATACTTGGGATTCACCGGTTTGGTCCCAAAGTAGAGGCGTCTTGCACTTACGTCCATATAAGGCTTCAAAGGGAGACATCTGAAGGCTGGCTTGATAGCTGTTGTTATATGAAAATTCAGCGTACTGCAAGCTCTTGTCCCAAGTGGCTCCAAAATCCAAAACACATGCTCGAAGCATATCCTCCAATATCTGATTCACCCTCTCTGTTTGTCCATCTGTCTGAGGGTGGTAAGCGGTACTGAAATTCAATCTCGTGCCCATCTCCTCTTGAAGGTTCTTCCAGAAACGAGAGGTAAACTGACTTCCTCTGTCAGACACTATCTTCTTGGGCACTCCATGAAGACATACGATCCGGGCCATATATAGCTCTGCAAGCTTAGGGCCACTAAAGGTCGTCTTGACGTCTATGAAATGTGCTACTTTTGTAAGCCGATCGATGATCACCCAAATAGAATCATACCCAAGTTGGGTCTTTGGTAATCCGGTGATGAAATCCATACCGATTTCTTCCCACTTCCATTCAGGCACCTTAAGTGGCTGTAACAATCCTGCAGGTCTCTGATGTTCAGCTTTTACCCTTCTGCAGGTGTCACATTCGGCGACGAACTGTGCAATCTCCCTCTTCATACTAACCCACCAATAACGTTCCTTCAGGTCTTGGTACATCTTGGTACTGCCGGGATGAATGGAGTACATGGTCTCATGGGCTTCTCTCAGGATAAGGGTCTTTATCTCAGGTTTATCCGGCACACATATCCGGTTTCCAAACCATATGGTGTCGTTCTCGTCCTCTGAAAATCCTGGGGCTTTTCCTTGTCTCATGTTCTTCCTAATGGCAGCTATATCCGGGTCCTCTAACTGGGCTTCACGGATTTGTTCGAACAAGACAGGTCGAGTCTCCAAGGTGGCTAGATGTCGCGCCCCGATTTAATAAATCAGGACTTTATTGAAATTCCATAGAAAATCAATAAAACAAGACGTTCATCATGCGACCACGTACAATACGGGCAATCATTCACGGTTCGTAGACCGCATTAATACAAAAGTGAATAAAGATGAAGAGAAACTAATAAAACAAGGGTCCTAGATGAACGCCTTCTTCCAGTCTCGCCTTGACTGGGTCGCTACTCCAGACCTTCATCCTCCTCGTAGTAGACTGGCTCTGATGTTGTAAGTCAACGGGGTGAGTACAGATGTACTCAGCAAGCCACCGAATGCAAATATAATGCAAGGTAATAACAAGGGAGATAGTGGCTAATTTAGCGGAAGCAGCATAATTGTAAAGCTTTAAATGTGAGCAAATTAATTAGTACGGAAAAGTAAACATGTGTGTGTGCATCATCATCTTCTAACTCGAGGGGTACAGTCAGCCCCACCTCGCTCAACAGTCCTTACGTGCCATGAATAACTCGAACATTCAAACAATTGTAAACTAACTGCGAGTAGTCACACAACCCGCCCTTGACCGTGGGCTCGGCTTTTCGAAAAGATTTAATGACTCTGATCAGAGATGTACCACTGTACCCACAAGGCACGCACTCATCACCTACACCGAAGTGTAACGAGATGACCCATCACACGGGAACTCGTGCCAAAACCTTCCATATAGTCCTCCCCGACTCAATAGCACCCTCTTATGGGTTTCATATGGTGTCCCGACGCATCGGAGCCCCACCATACCCCCCCTTGAGCCTCGTCGGTACAAGTCGCCCGCAGGCTAGCCCCTTGCCCCCTCCTCTATGGTGCATCAAGCCGGAGTATTCCATACTTCCAGTTAGGACTTACCCATTAGACTTGTGGTTGGTACGGAAGTGCTTTGCAACAGATCCCGCAGACCGGTCCTTATAGTGCCCCGGGTGCGACAAACCAGTGCCCGAGCTTGCACCCGGAACCCACCATACTTATAACCTAGCCAACTCCAACAGAGTCCAGGGACGAGAATAACAGGGAAATTCATATACAGAAATCCAGCTATCTACGACTCGTTCTTTTTAACCTATAGCAGGTGTGCCGGTACATTGGGCACTAGCTAATATTTTTTATAGTAGAGTGACAAGGAGTTAAGGCTCAATAAGCATGGCTTGGGTTTGCACACAAGGACGGGGATCTAATAAATATAAGTGTAAGGCTTGAGTATTTGACTAATGCAATATTAACCTATGAGTTATAGCGATAAGTTATTAAAACATGGGCTCAATTATGATCAACTGTTTCCACAGAGATGGTCGATGACTTGCCTTGCTCAGCAAATGGGGATGGAGGAACCTCGGGGTAGAACTCCTGCTCCTCGACGAACTCGTAGTCTTCTCGATACGGAAAATAAACAATACATTCAATAAACAGATAAAATTCACCAAATATTAAACATACATATTTGTAGGTTTTATTATGTGAAGTAATATTTTTAATATTTCAAGGTTTTGTACAAAACAGTAAAGTTTAATATTTTAGAATTTTTCCCAATTTATTTTCTGTATTATTAATTTTAACCCTAAGGGATTTTTATTCATTTATTTATTAATAATATTTTGGGTAACAGAAACATACTGTTTTTATGGCATTAATGTGTAGAGAATAATATTCTGGTTCTAACAAAATTTGAATGGTGAAATTTGGAGTTAAAATGAGCAAGATATGAATTTTTGAAGTTTAAACAATTTTCTGGAATTTTATTTAAACAGAAAACAGTCTCTGGTCCACGGTGAACCAGGTTCACCGTGAACCCGTGACTATGCGCGTGGACCGATCGGATCTGGACCGTTGGATGTGGATCCAGCGGCCAGATGCGAGGTGGGGGTTTTAAATGAGTTTCAACGGCCCAGATTAAAACGTGGCGAAGGGGTATACGTGGACGCACGGGATCGTTCCAGCGTTTTAAGTCATGATCTACGGCCGAGATTAAACAATACCGGTTTGACTGGATCCGAGGGCCTGGATTAAATCCCGAAGGGATTTAATCCTAGCCCTCCGATCTGGATCGGACGGCCAGGGACTCGTCCGGCACGGCACGAGCTAAAGGGGTGATTACCCCTTTCGTTCTCGGCTCCGGTGATCCTACGGCGAAGGATTCCGGCGACGGCGTGGCTTGGACGACCATGATAAGGCCAAAAATGGAACCAGTGATGAGAGGGGAACATGGTCGTACCGGCGGTGGTGGTGACGGTGAGCGGACGGCGACCGGCGTCGAAGAGGGGCGGAGGAACCGTTCGGGTTCGTCGGTGGCGAGGCGATCCGGCGGTCCTCTCGACCAACGGAGTCGTGGCCGAGGACGGGCGGGCTCCGGTGATCACGAAGGTGGCGACGTCGTGGACGGAGGAGGTCTGAGACGACGGCGAGAGCTCGCCGGAGTCGAAACAGAGGAGGAACCCGAAAACGGGGTGGCGGCGCTCTGGAAGGCTTCGGTTAAGGCTTAGGAGGTGTGGAGATGAGGGCGGCGTCCACAGGGGTATAAATAGGGGGTCGCCGGCGGTCGGAATGGAAGGGAACCGAGGAAGCCGAGAGGGCTCCTTCCAAATTCCGGCGAGGATTCCATTCTCCTCGGGTTGGCTTCCATAAGCACGAAAACGCGTGGCTTGAAGATGGAAGGGGGTCGGCGGTGCTTGGGGAAAGCGATCCGAGGGCGATTGAGCGAGATCGGGCGGCCATCGGCGTGGAAGCAGAAGGCAATCGCCGGAGAGGGGAAGGGGAGCGATCCCCTTCCATCGAAGACGAAGGATCCGACAGGTGGCCCCCACCTGTCAACGAGCGAACGACAAAGGAAAGGGGCCGAGCGGCGGGTCCGGGCGGTCAGTGGCACGGCGGGGGCTGACCGGTGGGACCAAGCGGGCGTGGGCGGGAGAGGGAGGCGGGGAAAAGCGCCGACAGGCGGGGCCCGCTCGCCAGAGAGAGAGCAGTGGTGGGCTGGGCCTAAAAGGCTTTAGAAGGGGGTTTCGGGGTTGGGGCCCAATAGGATTAAAAATTTATTTCTGATTTAAAATAATTCCAGTAATTCGAATATTTGATTAGGGGTTGAATCACTGTTGATAAAAATTTGTAAAAATTCCTAAAATTATATCTTGGTCTCTAGTTCATCTCATAAAATTTTCAAGTCCAGATTTTAAGTATTTCTCCCTGTTTGGCTTTATTTGGGTTCTTTTGGGATTTTTCCTTTAATAATAAATTCAGAAATGATTTAACTAACATTTTCTTTTTATTTTATTCCCTTTTAATTTCTGGGGTGTTACAATCCTATCCCCCTTACAGAGAATCTCGTCCTCGAGATTCGGCTCAATCCTCGAATAGTTCAGGATGCTGTGCCTTGAGTTCATCTTCTTTTTCCCATGTAGCTTCCTCTACTGGATGATTGCTCCACTGCACTTTGCAGAAGCGGATGACTCTACTCCTGGTGGTCCTTTCTTTGACTTCCAATATCTTGACCGGCTTTTCCACATAGGTCAGATCCTCTTGGACATCCAACTGCTGAAGATCCACTTGCTCTGTGGGGACGCGGAGACACTTCTTGAGTTGGGATACGTGGAACACATCGTGTACTCCGGCCAACGAGGGTGGTAGTTCCAACTGATATGCAACTTCGCCTTGGCGTTGAACAACGGGAAATGGTCCAACATATCGAGGGGCCAACTTTCCTCTCATGTTAAACCGTTGAGTTCCACGGAGAGGCGTGACTCGTAGGTAGACATGATCTCCTTCTTCAAAGGCTAGGTCTCGACGGCGATTGTCTGCGTAGCTCTTCTGTCGCGATTGGGCTGTCTTGAGTCGGTCTCTGATGATCCGTACCTTCTCTTCAGCTTCACGAAGAATGTCGGTTCCGAATACTTGGGATTCACCAGTTTGGTCCCAAAGTAGAGGCGTCCTGCACTTACGTCCATATAGTGCTTCAAAAGGAGACATCTGAAGGCTGGCTTGATAGCTGTTGTTGTATGAAAACTCAGCATACGGCAAGCTCTTGTCCCAAGTGGCTCCAAAATCCAAAACACATGCTCGAAGCATATCCTCTAGTATCTGATTTACCCTCTCCGTTTGTCCATCTGTCTGAGGATGGTAGGCGGTACTGAAATTTAATCTCGTGCCCATCTCCTCTTGGAGGTTCTTCCAAAAACGAGAGGTAAACTGACTTCCTCGGTCGGACACTATCTTCTTGGGTACTCCATGAAGACATACTATCCGGGCCATATATAGCTCTGCTAGCTTAGGGCCACTGAAGGTCGTCTTGACGGCTATGAAATGAGCTACTTTCATAAGCCGGTCGATGATCACCCAAATAGAATCATACCCAAGTTGGGTCTTTGGTAGTCTGGTGATGAAATCCATACCGATCTCTTCCCACTTCCATTCCGGCACTTTAAGTGGCTGTAACAATCCTGCAGGTCTCTGATGTTCAGCTTTTACTCTTCTGCAGGTGTCACATTCGGCGACAAACTGGGCAATCTCTCTTTTCATGCTAACCCACCAATAACGTTCCTTCAGATCTTGGTACATTTTGGTACTGCCGGGATGAATGGAGTACAATGTCTCATGGGCTTCTCTTAAGATAAGAGTCTTTATTTCAGGTTTATCCGGCACACATATCCGAGTTCCAAACCATATGGTGCCACTCTCGTCCTCTGAAAACCCGGGGGCTTTTCCTTGTCTCATGTTTTTCTTAATGGCAGCTATATCTGGGTCCTCTAACTGGGCTTCACGGATCTGCTCAAACAAGACAGGTTGGGTCTCCAAGGTGGCTAGGTATGCTCCTGTGGTTAATCCAAGATTTAATTTTTCCATCTCCCTACATAACAGGGGTGCGTGTTCTTGAATCATCGTGGCGGTGCAATATCCCTTGCGACTTAATGCATCAGCTACCACATTTGCTTTTCCGGGGTGGTAGTGAATACCTAAGTCGTAGTCCTTGATCAATTCTAGCCATCGTCTTTGTCTCAAGTTCAGATCTGGCTGTGTGAAGATATACTTCAGGCTCTTGTGATCCGTAAAAATCTCACAGCGATTTCCAACTAGATAGTGCCTCCAAATCTTAAGGGCGTGCACTACGGCGGCTAATTCCAGATCGTGAGTCGGATAATTCAACTCATGGGGTCTCAACTGTCGGGAGGCATAAGAGATAACTTTTCCATCTTGCATAAGAACACATCCCAATCCTTGGCGAGATGCGTCGCAATAGACATGGAAGTCTTTGCGGATATCCGGTAGGGTCAGTATAGGTGCAGACACCAAACGGGTCTTGAGAGTGCGGAAACTTTCCTCGCATTCAGGAGTCCATTCAAACTTCTCTCCTTTCTGCAACAACTTGGTCATTGGCTTGGCTATCTTAGAAAAATTCTTGATAAATCTCCGATAATATCCGGCCAAACCCAGAAAACTTCGTATCTCAGATACGTTTGTGGGTGGCAACCAATCCGTAACGGCTTCTACGGTGGTAGGGTCTACTGCGATTCCTTGCGCAGAGATGATGTGTCCGAGGAACTTTACTTCTGCCGTCCAAAACTTGCATTTGCTGTACTTGGCATACAATTGGTGTTCCCTTAGTTTTCCTAAGGTTAACCGGAGGTGAGTCTCGTGCTCTTTCTGATCCTTGGAATAAATGAGGATGTCGTCTATGAAGACCACGATGAACTTGTCCAAATATTCCATGAATACCTTATTCATCATATTCATGAAGAACGCAGGGGCGTTGGTCAGTCCAAAGGACATAACTGTACACTCATATAATCCATAGCGGGTAGTGAAAGCAGTCTTGGGTATGTCCTCCTCTCGGATCCTTAACTGATGATAACCCGAACGCAAGTCGATCTTCGAGAATACTGTAGCTCCTTTTAGCTGGTCGAAGAGATCGTCGATCCGAGGCAACGGGTACTTATTCTTGATCGTTACTTCATTCAAAGCGCGATAATCCACACACATACGCTTTGCCTTGTCTTCCTTCTTCTCGACGAAGATGACGGGAGCACCCCATGGCGATGTGCTAGGTCTGATGTAGCCTTTCTTCTCGAGATCCTCCAACTGCTGCTTCATCTCAGCTAATTCATTGGCGGCCATGCGGTATGGTCGCTTATAAATAGGAGTGGTTCCGGGCACCAAGTCAATCCTGAACTCAATGTCCCTCTTAGGTGGCATCCCTGGTAGTTCCTCCGGGAATACGTCCGGGTACTCACTGACTACTGGTATCTCCTCCAAGGTAATCTGATGTAGTCTGGTCCTTCCGGCCTTCATGCTGGGCATCTGGAATGTGACTATAGTCCCTTCTTCATTAGTCACAGTTACTTTTCTCTGGGCACATTCTATCACACCTTGGTGTTTATTTAGCCAATCCATCCCTAGGATGAGGTCCAAACCTTGACATTCTATTAGAATGGGGTCGGCCCAAAATATCGTGCCTTGGATATCTACCCATACCCTTGGACTAAAGGAACAAGCGAGGGTTTGCTTGCCCGGGGTAGCTATTAGTACTGGCCTGGGTAGTTCACTTATGTCTAGTGCATTATTTTCCACAAAAGCAGATGATATAAAGGAGTGGGTAGCTCCGGTGTCAAATAATACCACTGCAAGCGATGAATGAACCATAAACTTACCCATGACAATTTCTGGTGCAGCCTGGGCTTCCTCGGCGGAGACGTGGTTTACTTTGGCGCGGACGGCGGGGTTGGAGGTGACGCCTTGAGCTCTCTTGGGATGAGGGCACTGGTGGGAGTAGTGTCCCTCCTGGCGGCAGTTGAAGCACACCACAGGCTTGCCATGCCTGTCTCTCAAAACCTCCGGCTTCTTGGCCGGGGCAGCTGGGGCGGTCGGTGCGGCTGGAGCGGCACGAGGTTGGCTGGCTCCGGCATTGGCAACTGGTGGCGCCGGGCGATACACTGGCCGGGGTGGTACTGGGGTGCTGGTGGGGGTGGAGCAAAACGGGGTCTCTGGGCCATACCCTGGTTCTGCCTGAAGGCAATCATGCGCTTCTTCTTCAGGTCGACCTTATTCTGTTGGGTCTCCTGCATGATAGCCTTGTTCACCAACTTTTGGAAGTTGGCGAAGTCTCCAGAGATGAGTTGTAGGACAACTCGTCCTTCAGTCCCCTAAGGAACTTGGCCTGTCTGGCCGCATCCGTACGGACCTCTTCAGGTGCGTACCTGGCCAACCTGTTAAACTCGTGTAGATATTCCGTGACAGATCTGCTCCCCTGCTGCAGATCTCTGAACTCTTGTTGTTTTTGTGCAATGATGCCGTCGGGGATGTGGGCGGCACGGAAGGCGGCCGAGAATTCTGCCCAAGTGGGGGCGTGGCCCTCGGGCAGAGTCTCGCGGTGATTGTCCCACCACTCAGCGGCGGGACCATGAAGCTGGTGGGTGGCGAAGGCCACCCTCTCCTGCTCAGTGCAGGTCAGGAGGTCGAGCTTCTTCTCGATCGCCCGCAACCAATCCCCAGCCTCCATGGGGTTGGTGGTGCTCGAGAAGGTCGGTGGGCGGACTCGGAGGAACTCCGAGAGCTGGGACGCGGGAGCGGGAGCTGGTGTGGCAGGTCGGGGCAGCTCGGGCTGTGGGTGGAGGCGAAAGAGGTGAGCTTGCTGCTCTTGCATCTGCTGCTGCATCTGGTGCAAGAGGGCTGAGACCAACTGATTCTGAGTGGCCATCATCTCAGCCAAAGTGGGGTGATTGGCGACCGGGGCTTGCCTCTGCCCGGTGGCTCCCCATTGTGGCAGGTTGCCACTATCCCCTCCGTTCTGAGGAGCGTCTGATCCCTGAGTGTTGGTCATCCTGGAGTTTTCAGAGTATACACATTTATTTTAGTAAACCTCTTCATATTTTATTTCAAAAGGGTACCGTTCTTGCGGTTACATTTATTTATTCTCTCATTCATGCCTTATATTTTGACATGAATGCTAATACAAGCAAGCAATAAAAATTAACAATCAATCGTAAAACTACGTCTATGGCAGCTCGGGGGACGGCTCGATCTCGGGCTCGTGGGAGACGGTCGGGGTCGAGGAACTGGATGGTCCGGCGGGTGGTGCGCTGCGGGAGATCCTCTTGGGCCTCACAGTGGGGATCCGAAGGGGTTTCTTCCTGCGAGGCGGAAGAGGCGCGATCTCCTCTATGTCCTTCTTTAACTCTCTGAGCTGCTGACGGAGCTGGGCGTGGACCATGGCGCCCTGGCGTAGGAGCTCGTTCTGACGCCTCAACTCCTCTACCTCCAGGGTCAACAGAGGGTTCTGCTCAAGCTGTCGACGGAGCTCGGCATTCTCCCTGGTCAGGTTCTCCGAAGTGTGGCGGTAGAAGTCGATGGTGTTGTGCTGGCTGTCTGCGTCGAGGACGGCCTCTGTGTGGAGGTTGTCCATGGCCTCCAAGAGTCTCATCGTGCGGGTGATGGCGGAGCTACTCTGTGTGAGGGGACTGATGTAGATGCTGCGGTGACTCCCGGGTGTGCGCATGGGCATGAAGCGGTAGACGGTGTCGCGGAGGTGGCAGTCGTAGACCAGTCGAAGCTCAGCGAGGGACTGAAGAGCGGCTCGCTGGCTGGCCACCACGAATGAAGGTCCTCCAACTCCATGGGTGTAGAAGGGAGGCTGCGTGGAAGAGGGGCGGATCACAACCGTGACCTCGCAGTAGCTCTCGTTCGCATCGGGAAAGATCCCGTGGAACGCAGGCTCATGGGGAAACCCCAAAAAGTTGACGAGCACGCGAAGCTCGCGGATGAATCCGGCCTCGTCACGAAGAGTCCTGCTCATGGTATGAACCGGCATCTACAAAAGAGAGAAAATTTTTGTGAAAATCTCAGGAGATGAGAGGATAAGTAATCTTTTGTAAAATATAGTGAATATATATAAGTCCTAAGGTCAGGTCTGTTTGGCTTCCTACAGTCAAGTCGGCTCTGATACCATCTTGTCGCGCCCCGATTTAATAAATCAGGACTTTATTGAAATTCCATAGAAAATCAATAAAACAAGACGTTCATCATGCGACCACGTACAATACGGGCAATCATTCACGGTTCGTAGACCGCATTAATACAAAAGTGAATAAAGATGAAGAGAAACTAATAAAACAAGGGTCCTAGATGAACGCCTTCTTCCAGTCTCGCCTTGACTGGGTCGCTACTCCAGACCTTCATCCTCCTCGTAGTAGACTGGCTCTGATGTTGTAAGTCAACGGGGTGAGTACAGATGTACTCAGCAAGCCACTGAATGCAAATATAATGCAAGGTAATAACAAGGGAGATAGTGGCTAATTTAGCGGAAGCAGCATAATTGTAAAGCTTTAAATGTGAGCAAATTAATTAGTACGGAAAAGTAAACATGTGTGTGTGCATCATCATCTTCTAACTCGAGGGGTACAGTCAGCCCCACCTCGCTCAACAGTCCTTACGTGCCATGAATAACTCGAACATTCAAACAATTGTAAACTAACTGCGAGTAGTCACACAACCCGCCCTTGACCGTGGGCTCGGCTTTTCGAAAAGATTTAATGACTCTGATCAGAGATGTACCACTGTACCCACAAGGCACGCACTCATCACCTACACCGAAGTGTAACGAGATGACCCATCACACGGGAACTCGTGCCAAAACCTTCCATATAGTCCTCCCCGACTCAATAGCACCCTCTTATGGGTTTCATATGGTGTCCCGACGCATCGGAGCCCCACCATACCCCCCCTTGAGCCTCGTCGGTACAAGTCGCCCGCAGGCTAGCCCCTTGCCCCCTCCTCTATGGTGCATCAAGCCGGAGTATTCCATACTTCCAGTTAGGACTTACCCATTAGACTTGTGGTTGGTACGGAAGTGCTTTGCAACAGATCCCGCAGACCGGTCCTTATAGTGCCCCGGGTGCGACAAACCAGTGCCCGAGCTTGCACCCGGAACCCACCATACTTATAACCTAGCCAACTCCAACAGAGTCCAGGGACGAGAATAACAGGGAAATTCATATACAGAAATCCAGCTATCTACGACTCGTTCTTTTTAACCTATAGCAGGTGTGCCGGTACATTGGGCACTAGCTAATATTTTTTATGTAGAGTGACAAGGAGTTAAGGCTCAATAAGCATGGCTTGGGTTTGCACACAAGGACGGGGATCTAATAAATATAAGTGTAAGGCTTGAGTATTTGACTAATGCAATATTAACCTATGAGTTATAGCGATAAGTTATTAAAACATGGGCTCAATTATGATCAACTGTTTCCACAGAGATGGTCGATGACTTGCCTTGCTCAGCAAATGGGGATGGAGGAACCTCGGGGTAGAACTCCTGCTCCTCGACGAACTCGTAGTCTTCTCGATACAGAAAATAAACAATACATTCAATAAACAGATAAAATTCACCAAATATTAAACATACATATTTGTAGGTTTTATTATGTGAAGTAATATTTTTAATATTTCAAGGTTTTGTACAAAACAGTAAAGTTTAATATTTTAGAATTTTTCCCAATTTATTTTCTGTATTATTAATTTTAACCCTAAGGGATTTTTATTCATTTATTTATTAATAATATTTTGGGTAACAGAAACATACTGTTTTTATGGAATTAATGTGTAGAGAATAATATTCTGGTTCTAACAAAATTTGAATGGTGAAATTTGGAGTTAAAATGAGCAAGATATGAATTTTTGAAGTTTAAACAATTTTCTGGAATTTTATTTAAACAGAAAACAGTCTCTGGTCCACGGTGAACCAGGTTCACCGTGAACCCGTGACTATGCGCGTGGACCGATCGGATCTGGACTGTTGGATCTGGATCCAGCGGCCAGATGCGAGGCGGGGGTTTTAAATGAGTTTCAACGACCCAGATTAAAACGTGGCGAAGGGGTATACGTGGACGCACGGGATCGTTCCAGCGTTTTAAGTCATGATCTACGGCCGAGATTAAACAATACCGGTTTGACTGGATCCGAGGGCCTGGATTAAATCCCGAAGGGATTTAATCCTAGCCCTTCGATCTGGATCGGACGGCCAGGGACTCGTCCGGCACGGCACGAGCTAAAGGGGTGATTACCCCCTTCGTTCTCGGCTCCGGTGATCCTACGGCGAAGGATTCCGGCGACGGCGTGGCTTGGACGACCATGATAAGGCCAAAAATGGAACCAGTGATGAGAGGGGAACTTGGTCGTACCGGCGGTGGTGGTGACGGCGAGCGGACGGCGACCGGCGTCGAAGAGGGGCGGAGGAACCGTTCGGGTTCGTCGGTGGCGAGGCGATCCGGCGGTCCTCTCGACCAACGGAGTCGTGGCCGAGGACGGGCGGGCTCCGGCGATCACGAAGGTGGCGACGTCGTGGACGGAGGAGGTTTGAGACGACGGCGAGAGCTCGCCGGAGTCGAAACAGAGGAGGAACCCGAAAACGGGGTGGCGGCGCTCTGGAAGGCTTCGGTTAAGGCTTAGGAGGTGTGGAGATGAGGGCGGCGTCCACAGGGGTATAAATAGGGGGTCGCCGGCGGTCGGAATGGAAGGGAACCGAGGAAGCCGAGAGGGCTCCTTCCAAATTCCGGCGAGGATTCCATTCTCCTCGGGTTGGCTTCCATAAGCACGAAAACGCGTGGCTTGAAGATGGAAGGGGGTCGGCGGTGCTTGGGGAAAGCGATCCGAGGGCGATTGAGGTCTGATGTAGCCTTTCTTCTCGATAGCTCGCAACCAATCCCCAGCCTCCATGGGGTTGGTGGTGCTTGAGAAGGTCGGTGGGCGGACTCGGAGGAACTCCGAGAGCTGGGATGCGGGAGCAGGAGCTGGTGTGGCGGGTCGGGGCAGCTCAGGTTGTTGGTGGAGGCGGAAGAGATGAGCCTGCTGCTCTTGCATCTGCTGCTGTTGCTGCTGCATCTGGTTCAGTAGGGCAGCAACCAACTGGTTCTGGGTGGCCATCATTTCAGCCAGGGTGGGGTGGTTGGCGACCGGGGCTTGCCTTTGCCCGGTGGCTCCCCATTGTGGCAAGCTGCCACTCTCTCCTCCGTTCTGAGGAGCGTCGGAACCCTGGGTGTTGGTCATCCTAGAGTAGACACATTTATTTTAGTGAACTTCTTCATATTTTATTTCAAAAGGGTACCATTCTTGCGGTTACATTTATTTATTTCTTCATTCATGCCTTATTTTTTGACATGAATGCTAATACAAGCAAGCAAAAATGAAAATAACAATCAACCGTAAAACTACGTCTATGGCAGCTCGGGGGACGGCTCAATCTCGGGCTCATGGGAGACGGTTGGGGTCGAGGAGCTGGACGGTCCGGCGGGTGGTGCGCTGCGGGAGATCCTCTTGGGCCTCACGGTGGGGATCCGAAGGGGTTTCTTCCTTCGAGGCAGAAGAGGCGCGATCTCCTTGAGGTCCTTCTTCAATTCTCTGAGCTACTGACGGAGCTGGGTGTGGACCATGGCGCCCTGGCGTAGGAGCTCGTTCTGACGCCTCAACTCCTCCAACTCAAGGGTCAACAGAGGGTTCTGCTCAAGCTGTCGACGGAGCTCGGCATTCTCACGGGTTAGGTTCTCCGAAGTGTGGCGGTAGAAGTCGATGGTGTCGTGCTGGCTGTCTGCGTCGAGGACGGCCTCTGTGTGGAGGTTGTCCATGGCCTCCAAGAGTCTCATCGTGCGGGTGATGGCGGAGTTACTCTGCGTGAGGGGGCTGATGTAGATGCTGCGGTGACTCCCGGGTGTGCGCATGGGCATGAAGCGGTAGACGGTGTCACGGAGGTGACAGTCGTATACCAGTCGAAGCTCGGCGAGGGACTGGAGAGCTGCTCGCTGGCTAGCCACCACGAATGAAGGTCCTCCAACTCCATGGGTGTAGAAGGGTGGCTGCGTGGAGGAGGGGCGGATCACCACCGTGACCTCGCAGTAGCTCTCGTTCGCATCGGGAAAGATCCTGTGGAACGCGGGCTCATGGGGAAACCCCAAGAAGTCGACGAGCACGCGAAGCTCGCGGATGAATCCGGCCTCATCACGAAGAGTCCCGCTCATGGTATGAACCGTCATCTACAAAAGAGAAAATTTTCGTGAAAACCTCGGAAGATGAGAGGATAAGCAGTGTTTGTAAGAAAATATAGTAAATAGAGGTCCTAGGGTCAGGTCTGTTTGGCTTCCAACAGTCAAGTCGGCTCTGATACCATCTTGTCGCGCCCCGATTTAATAAATCAGGACTTTATTGAAATTCCATAGAAAATCAATAAAACAAGACGTTCATCACACGACCACGTACAAGACGAGCAATCATTCACGGTTCGTAGACCGCATTAATACAAAAGTGAATGAAAGTGAAGAGAACCTAATAAAATCAAGGGTCCTAGATGAACGCCTTCTTCCAGTCTCGCCTTGACTGGGTCGCTACTCCAGACCTTCATCTTCCTCGTAGTAGACGGGCTCTGATGGTGTAAGTCAACGGGGTGAGTACAGATGTACTCAGCAAGCCACCGAATGCAAATATAATGCAAGATAATAACAAGGGAGATAGTGGCTAGTTTTGCGGAAGCAGCATATTTGTAAAGCATTAAATGTGAGCAATTTATTTGTACGGAAAAGTAAACATGTGAATGCCTCATCATCTTCTAACTCGAGGAGTACGTTTTACCTCCTCGCACAACAGTCCTTACATGCCATGAATAACTCAATCTTTCAACCAATGGTAAACTAACTGCGAGTAGTCACACAACCCGCCCTTGACCGTGGGCTCGGCTTTTCGAAAAGATTTAAATTACTCTGATCAGAGATGTACCACTGTACCCACAAGGCACGCACTCATCACTTACACCAAAGTGTAACGAGATGACCCATTTCACGGGAACTCGTGCCAAAACCTTCCATATGGTCTCCCCCGACTCAACAGCACCCTCTTATAGGTTTCGTACCGTGTCTCGCCATGTCGAGTTTCCACAATACCCCCCCTTGAGCCATCGTCGGTACAAGGCGCCCTGAGGGCTAGCCCCTTGCCCCCTCCACTATGGTGCCGTGAGACGGAGTGTTCCACACTTCCAGTTAGGACTTACCCATTAGACTTGTGGTTGGTACGGAAGTGCTTTGCAACAGATCCCGCAGACCGGTCCTTATAGTGCCCCGGGTGCGACATACCAAAACCCGAGCTTGCACCCGGAACCCACCATACTTATGACACGCCTAACTCCAACAGAGTCCAGAGACAAGAATAACAGGGTATTTCATATACCAGAATCCATCTAATCTACGACTCATTCTTTATATCCTATAGCAGTTGTGCCAGTACATTGGGCACTAGCTAATATTGTTATAGTAGAGTGACAAGGAGTTAAGGCTCAATAAGCATGGCTTGGGTTTGCACACAAGGACGGGGATCTAATAAATATAAGTGTAAGGCTTGATTATTGGACTAATGCAATATTAACCTATGAGTTATAGCGATAGTTTATTAAAACATGGGCTCAATATGATCAACTGTTTCCACAGAGGTGGTCGATGACTTGCCTTGATCAGCAAAGGGGGATGGAGGAACCTCGGGGTAGAACTCCTGCTCCTCGACAAACTCGTAGTCTTCTCGATACGGAAAAATAAATAATACATTCAATAAACAGATAAAATTCACCAAATAAAAGAACATACATAGTTGTGGGTGTTTTTATGTGAAGTAATATTTTATTATTCTGGGTTTTTGCATAAAACTGTAAAGTTTAACTTTTTGGGATTTTTCCTAATTTATTTTCTGTATTCTTAATTTTTATCCTAAGGGATTTTTATTCATTTATTTATTAATAATATTTTGAGTAACAAAAACATACTGTTTTTATGGCTTTAATGTGTAGAGAAAAATATCCCGGATTTAACAAAATTTGAATGGTGAAATTTGGAGTTAAAATGAGCAAGATATGAATTTTTGAAGTTTAAACTATTTTCTAGATTTTATTTAAACTGAAAAACAGTCCCTGGTCCACGGTGAACCAGGTTCACCGTGAACCCGTGGCTATGCGCGTGGACTGATCGGATCGGGACCGTTGGATCTGGATCCAGCGGCCAGATGCGAGGCGGGGGGTTTTAATGAGATTGAACGGTCCAGATTAAAACGTGGCGAAGGGGTATACGTGGACGCACCAGATGGATCCGGGGGTTTAAGTGACGATCGACGGCTGCGATCGCACGATACCTCTTCGATCAGATCCGAGGGCCCGGATTAAATCCCGAAGGGATTTAATCGTAGCCCTCCGATCGTAATCGGACGGCCTCGATCTCGTCCGGCACGGCACGCCGTAAGGGATCGAGTACCGCCTTCGTCTCCGGCGACGGCGGGCTCGGGTGCGGCCACGGCGGCGACGGCGAGGGCCTAGGGGCCTAGCTAGGGCCAAAAATGGAACGCGGAGGTGATGGGGGTCACGGTGATACCTTCGGCGGTGACGATGGGCGACGGACGGCGACGACGGCGAGGGTAGACGGCGAAGGTGGTTCGGGTGCTCGACGGCGACGGCGGTCCGGCGGTGTCCACGGCCAACGGAGGGGTGGACGAGGTGGGGTGATCGACGACGGACCCGACGGTGGCGGCGGCTAGGGCGGCGGGGGTCTGAGGCGACGGCGAAGGCTCGCCGGAGTGGAAGTAGGGGAGGAGCTCGTAAAAACAGCCGAGGCGCTCTGGAGGGCTAAGGCTCGGGCTACGGCGGTGTGGGGTGAGTGCGGCGTGGGCGAGGGGATTTATAGGGTCACCGGCGGTGCCTAAACGGAAGGAAACCGAAGGTTTCCAAGAACTCCGGCGAGGGTTTCCTAACTCTCGGCCGAGCTCCTATAAACGGCAAAACGCGTCGGGATTACATGGAAAGGGATCATCGGCGGTTGGGGAAGGCGATCCGAGGCAAATCCAGGCGAATGCGGGCGGCCGGCGGCGAAACAGGAAGGAGATCGCCGGAGAAGGGAAGGGGAGCGATCCCCTTCCATCGAAGATGAAGGATCTGACAGGTGGCCCCCACCTGTCAGCGGGCGTAACAGAAAAGGAAGGGCCGACAGGCGGGCCACGGCTGTCAGTGGGCGAACGCGAGCGCACAGAGGCTGACGCATGGGGCTAGGCGGGGCGCGGGCGAGAGGAGAGAGGGGAGGCGAGCGCCGACAGGCGAGACCCACGGGTCAGTGAGGGACGGCTGGGTTGGGCTGGGTTGAGAGCACTTTGGAGGTGGGCGGCCCATTAAGCATTTTAATTCTTTTCTGATTTAAAATAATTCCAGTAATTCATTTATTTGATAAAGGTTGAATCACTGTTGATAAAAATTTGTAAAAATTCCTAAAATTATATTTTGGTCTCTAGTTCATATCATAAAATTTTCAAGTCCATATTTTGAGTATTTCTCCCTGTTTGGCTTTATTTGAGTTCTTTTGTGATTTTTCCTTTAATAATAAATCCAGAAATGATTTAAATAATATTTTTCTTGTATTTTAATCCTTTTTAATTTCTGGGGTGTTACACAGACATTCTAGCAAAGGCTGTATCCGGAGCATTGGACCTCCCGGAGGGTTCCTTCTATGAAGAACTAGTCAAGCCTACAGTTAATCAATTACCCTCCGTAGAAGTCCTTTGCATTTCAGCTGCAGATTGGCGGGCCCCGATAATGGATGTCTTGCAAGGCAGCACAGATTCATCAGAAGGTCCGGATTTCCGAAGGTTGCAAGCAAGGGCTCGAAACTATAAGCTTGTCAATGGAGTGTTGTACAAAGCCGGAGTTTGTTCTCCTCTACTCCGGTGCATCTCCCAACCCGAAGGCCAAGATATACTTCGGGACATTCACGAAGGTTTATGTGGAAGTCACCTATCCTCTCGTGCTCTAGCAGGAAAGACACTTCGACAGGGGCTCTACTGGCCGACAATTGTAAGAGATGCGGAGGAGTTGGTTTGAACCTGCCAAGGATGCCAGTGAATGGGAAGACGAAGCCACCGTCTGCCAGTACCACTTCAAGTTATTGCCCCGGTGTGGCCAATGGCCCGGTGGGGCATGGACCTCATCGGCCCTTTTCCAATGACAAAAGGCAGCTTGAAGTTTGCAGTGGTAGCAATTGAATATTTTTCTAAGTGGGTCGAAGCAGAACCCTTGACTGCTATCACTTCAAGGAATGTGCAAAACAATTTCTGGCAAAATATTATATGCAGGTTCGGAGTACCAAGGGATCTAGCTGTGGATAACGAAACCCAGTTCGAAGCTGAGACATTCAAAGAATTTTGTGAAGAACTAGTCATTAAGTTATGCTTCGCAGCAGTGCGCCACCCACAGTCCAACGGAGCCGTCGAGCGAGCCAACGGGAATATTCTCTCCGGTCTGAATCAAAGAATTGTTGGGTTGGCCAAGGGGCTGTGGGTCGAAGAGCTCCCTAAGATTTTATGGTTCATTCGGACCACACAAGCCAGATCCATAGGCTTTACCCCGTTCAGACTACTATTCGGAGATGAGGCCATGACTCCTATGGAGCTCAGGGGTGGATCCCTTCGTGTAGTAGATCCTGGAGACGAAGATGAGAGGAACACTTCGCTAGACTTGTCAGAAGAAACAAGGCTTCGAGCTGTCGCCAATCTGACGAAGTACCAAGATCAAACAAAAACATGGTATGACCAGAAGATAAAGTTGAATGAGCTTAGGCCAGGTCATTTAGTTTTGCGAAGTGTAATAGCCCCGGGGAAGCTAGGAAATAAATGGGAAGGACCATATATTATCCTACACTCAGGGCGCCCCGGATCATTTAAATTAGCTAATTTAGAAGGGGAATAATTGAAACATGCGTGGCATGCGGAGCACCTTAAGCGTTATTACGCTTAGGGGCTCCTTGTAATCAATTGTAAAAGCCCTTTTTCTAAATAAAAGTGGAGGTTCGAATCTTGTTTGCTCTTCAAATATCCCTTACTCCTGGTGGACGCATCAGGAGGACGGAGATGCTTGCGGAGTCAAGCATCTTTCTAAGGACCCGGGCAACAGCCTTTGAACCATTGGTTCAAGGGCTTCACAGCCAGCCTACGGATTCCAGGCTCCGGCTTGTTAGGATCCGTAGAAGAGTCTAAGGACTTTAAAAGAACATATTTCTGGCCCCCGGGTTCGAAGCATCTGTAAAAGAGACGAAGGTGGCCAGCCTACGGATTCCACACTTCGTCTTGTTAGGATCAGTAGAAGAGTCTAAGGACTTTAAAGGAACAGATTTCCGGCCTCCGGGTTCGAAGCATCTGTAAAAGAGATGAAGGTGGCCAGCCTACGGATTCCAAGCTCTGATTTGTTAGGATCCGTAGAAGAGTCTAAGGACTTTAAAGGAACAGATTACTGGCCTCCGGGTTTGAAGCATCTGTAAAAGAGTCGAAGGTGACCAAGTAATAAGGTTTCAAGGCTCCGGCCAATGAGACACTTTTAAAGTCCTAAACGACTAGTATAGGAGCTTGCAAATATAAATTCAGCTCCGAAACTTACAAAAAACATAATACGAACGTATAGTTCGAAGAACTCTATGAAAAAGTAAAGTATGGTTATTAAGTGTTGTGCGAAGCATTGGATTGTTGTGCACGTCATTGTGTCCGACGAACCTTATTGCAACGCGTAAGGTCCCTCACCCACAAGGAGGGGTAGGAGAGTAAGGAACAACAAGATGCTTCCGAAGCAATTCATATTAATTTATTAATCATACTTTTACATCAAAAGAAATTTTGGTCTAAACCTAGGTAAAATCAGAGACCCTTTCGGCCTCTAGAACTACTTCTAAGGCTACCTTGGCCTCCGGAGCTTGAAGCCATCAAAACTGTCTTTTTAGTCCGAGTGCTTCTTTTCTTCTTCAAAGCTCGCAGTTTCTTTTGCTGCTCTTAATGTTCAGCCCAAGTCAGAAGCCTTTCGGAGTTAGCCTCCACAGGATCTTCGGCCTGATACTCCGAGTCAGACCAATATATGTGCTTAGAGGATGAAGAATTTCTTTCCTTTTCCTCCTCCTTGATGTAAGTTAAGACTTCCTGACAAACTTCGAGGGTTACCTCTCCTTCATCTCCGCGAGGAACAGAGAAGCGAGAGTGGCGGTAAGGCCTTAAGCTCTCAAGAACTGACCACCGCCGATGGAGCCCTTCGTTAATTTCCAGTATTTCGAAGTCAGGCTCCGAAGGACATGGTAGAACCTAAAAGAATAAACACCCAAACAAGTTCCTCGTTTATAAACTTTTCATTAATGCAAGGGGATTTACAAGATTTCTTATACATGATCAAGCGCCCTATGAGCTAAACCTGTAGGTCGGTTGGCGGAGCAAGAGGTGTTGGAGCCAGCGAAGCTGGAAGCGGTGGCCTCGTCTGTACTTGCTTTTGCCGACGGGCCTCGTCGATCCAAGCTTTAGCCGCAGCCTTGTGGTCTGTTTTCTAGATTGACCGAAAAACTTCCCAAGTCGAGGCTACGTCTTGTGAATGATGCAACAAGTTCTCGTCGGCGAAGCTTCCGGGTGTCGAACCACTAATCGGAGTGATGGAAATCCCAAGGGCTTCGAGGTGACGGAGGACTTTGATTCCAGCGCATTGTTTGGAGATCTCTCCGTACCGGACACCGAAGCCCATCATCAGCGACATCGCCACTTGAATCCTCTTCAGCTTCCGGTCGAGGGGCTCGCTAGCCGCAGCAGAAGACGAAGGGCACATGGTGCCAAAATATTCCAAGGTACCCTGAAGGGCATCCAAGGTACGCTCTGCTATAGTGGCATTCTTCTTCTCTGCCGCCTCCAGCCCCGAAGCAGTAGCAGATACTTCAGCCATCTGGGATAGCAGGGAGCTCTTCTAAGCCATCGCCTGCTTGAGAGAGCCTTGGATCTCTACCAGTTGAGTGCTCGAAGTAGCTGTCGCCTGTCGGAGCTTCTCGACCTCCGCTTGGAGCACCAAGCACTCGGCTTCAGCCTCTTGGGTCGAAGTTTGGACCGTGTCGCTGCTCTGCTTTTCGAGCCGGAGGGCTTCGTTGGTCCCGGCCATAGCCCTCCATTCTTCGAGGAGCTCTTCCTCCAACCGAAGTGTTTTCTCTTCGGAGTCTTTAAGCGCGGATTGGAGGGTGGTAACCTTCCTCTTGAGTTGGTTAGTTTCGACTTCGTTTGAAGTCGCTGCCGCTCTAGCAAGGACAAATTGCTGCAAGAGGAACAAGTAAGTACCAAGTATTTACATTTGTTAATTAAAGATATTCGTGGTACTCTTTATACCTGAAGGGCAGCCCTTTCGAGGGCTAGATTAAGCTCCGGGGCCCTGGCTTCGCTCAAGACGGAGACCAAGTCGGAGTTTACGACTTCCTGGCCTTTCTCCACCGAGGGCTCCAGAACCGCCCGGAGGCCCGTTCGTTGCTCCAGGAAAGGAGCCAACAAAGGGAGCCAAGACAAAGCTTAGCGGTTATCTACCGTTGCCTCTTCCTCCGAGTTGCTTGCCGAAGGCTTGTTGGAAGAGGGGGTTGTCGTCAGAGCGAGAGGGAGTCCAAGGCTTGTCATGCTTTTTCCCCTCCCCGGCACGAAGGCTGGAGGCGCGACTCCGGCGGAGGTGGAACCTCTTTCGACAGCTGTCCCTTCGTCCGGAGCCGCGTCGGTGGAGACGGCCCTTGCCGCCGGAGCTGGGGCATCCAGTGGAGCAGAGGTGTCCATCGGAGCCGCAACCCCTGAAGAAGCTGGAGCTTCATTTGCGGCCAGGGCTTCGTTGCATACAACTCTATCTCTGTCGAAGTGGGCTTCGGCCAGGCCCGTCGAGGCCTGCTCCTCGGGCCGAAGCTTCGGTGGCCTGGGCCTCCGAAGGCTTCCTAGCCGAAGGCCGTGGGCTGGCCAGAGGATTTCGGAGCCCACAGCCCAATGGACCTTCAGTCCTATAGGGATTCGGCCTGACCCCGGACATGTGTATTTTTGGCCCAAATTACCAAAATTGATATTTTGACAATCTCGGCCATTAATGCCATTTTTTGCTATCAACACATGCCCCCTGCCTTTTAGTGAACTGAGTGAATTAAAAGCACAACGAGCTGAAGACGATACCGTCCATATCGGCTTTTCGACACCCTTTATGTTGTTGGCCACACACTTGGGAAATACCTTTTCAAGTACCTACCATTCAAAGCTCTTCGAAACCGCTCTCCCTGCAGAGATTCCAACACGTATGCATTGCCAGGAGTGATTTCAGCTATCTTAAAGGGACCATCCCAACTAGGTGACCATTTACCAAATTTGGGACTCTTCGTGCCTAAGGGTAAAATCGTCTTCCACACCAAATCTCCTACTTGAAATGATTTTGGTTTAACCTTCTTATTGTAGGCTTTAGCTACTCTCTTCTTGTCTACTTCTATGGCTTTTAAAGCCCTTAGTCTCTTATCGGTCACTTCCTCTAGATTATCCTTTAGAAGAGTTTCATACTCGTTGACTGATAAGCCATCTTGCTTTAGCACTCTTAAGGAGCCAAGATCTACCTCTACAGGCAGAACGACTTCTTATCCATATACCAACTCATATGGACTGACTTTGGTAGCACCGTGCTTTGCAATTCTACAAGCCCATAGCACCTCGAAAAGCACTTCATGCCACCTTTTAGGAAACTCTTCAATTTTCTTCTTAATGAGCTTAATCACGGTTTTATTACTAGACTCGGCCCGACCATTGGCCTGAGCATAGTAAGGTGAAGAGTTTATCAACTTAATACCATAATATTCGGTGAAGTCCCTTATTTCTCCAAAAACAAATGAACTACCTTGATCCGTAGTAAGGGTTTGAGGAATGCCAAATCTATGTACGATGTGTTTCAAGATAAAATCACATACCTCATTGTGAGTCATGTTCTTGAGAGGTACGGCCTCGGTCCACTTAGTGAAGTAATCCGTCGCCATCAACACGAACCGATGCCCTTTTGAGGAAGGAGGGTGAATCTGGCCGATGAAATCTAAACCCCGACCTCGAAATGGCCACGACTTGACAATAGGGTTGAGTAATGAGGTAGGAGCCAATTGGATATTGCCAAACTTCTGACATGCTTCACACCCTCTGTAGTACTTGAAACAATCTTCAGTCATAGTCGGCCAATAAAACCCTGCTCTTTTAAGCATCCAACTCACTTTTTGGGCCGACTGGTGAGTGACACAAAGTCCTTCATGGACTTCTCCCGTAGCCACCTGGGATTGTTCGTGGTCTAAACACTTCAATAGTACTCCATCGATGGTTCGGCGGTATAATGTGTCGTCCATCAACACGAATTTGAATGCTTGTCGCCGAACCTTCCGATCAACCCTTTGGCTAGGGTCTCTCAAATACTAGACGATTGGGATTCTCCAATCGCCCTTATATGTTTCAGAGGGTCTCACCGCTCACCTTCTGAAAAAATTTCTAAATTACTGACTTCGGGGTGCCCCCCGAGCCATTCCTGCTCCTGCCGAAGCTTGGTCGGGCTGGTCATTCGGAGTGTGCTGGGCTGAAGCCCTCTGAAGGGTCCGGACTCCTGAGAGCCTTCACCGTGCGGGAGGCTTCGACCTATGGCCTCCGGCGTGCCAGGTCCCTTGGTTAGAGAGTATTCTGGTCCAGGGACTTCAGCATGCAATGACCTTCGGTGGCCGGAGGGGTCCGACCCGGAGGGTGCGCCTGCCCACCGTTACTGGCTTCGGCAGTGAGACCAAGCATTGGCTTCTCCAATACAGAAAATTTTCCTCTCCTAATTTGGTAACCAGATGCTTGCTGAGCCAAATCATTTGCGACTGAATTGGCTTCTCTTGACACGTGAGAGATTTTGAAGTCATCAAAAGCCGCAACTATGTCTAGACATTTATCCAAGTAACTATTCAGCGGGCCGTTAAAGCATTGAGCACTTTTAGCTACTTGTTGCACTACTAACAAAGAATCACCATATGTGTGGACATGTTTAGCACCTATAGATTCTAGTAATTCAAGACCTAGCAATAAAGCTTCGTATTTGGCTTGGTTATTAGTGGAAGGAAATTGTAGACGGGTGAGAAACCATGTTGAAAAATATGGTTTTGATATTCCAGATGTGATGAGTGATTGTCAACGGAAGTCAAAGGAAGGGATATATGAAGACATGCCGAGTCTGAGGCGCATGTGACTCAGGTACACGGGCAGCGAGCGACAGCCGGGCAGAGGAGCCATGGAGTCAGGCTGGCCCAATCCGGGTACATGGCTAGGAGCAGCAGATGATCCACCGGTCTGTTGACTGGGTTTGACTCAGGTACACGGGCAGCGAGCAATTGCTGGGCTGAGGAAGCTGCGGGGTCGGGTCAGCACAATCCGGGTACCCGGTGCGAAGACGGTGGACGCTTTGTCAGTTTCGGCGCAAAACTGACAACCTATGATTATCTTGTTTGTTAGGATATTAATATTTAGTTTTTAAGTTTATAATATTTTTAGTTGAGTCAGGTGATTTTTAGTTTTTAAGTTTATAATATCTTTTCATGTATTAGGAGTCGCCTATAAATAGGCCCATATCCCCCGAGGATATATGACTGCTTTTTTAAGAGATCAATCTACAATCTACAGTCCATTGTTCAGTTTTTGCGTTCCACCGAAAAAATATTTTTCTTCTTCGAGAAAATTCTTCGTCGCCGTCAAGCAGCTCTCGAGAGCACGGGTTCTGTTTCTGAATTGCCGCCGCTATCTGCAATTTCTTCCTTTGCTTCATCGTGTTTTTTTCCTAGCCGCCACCCTCGATTCAGCAGCAAACCCATCCAAGTCGTAGGTGCTTCCTTCTCGTCGGTGTGATTCCGTTGGACAGGCACATGCCACGAGGGCTGGATGGAAGAAACGAGGATCTCTGTTTTGACTGTCGGCCGGTGTGTCAAGACAGCGGGGTCCACGGCGTTGAACGGCGTGTGACGTGAAGCCAGGCGGGCCCCACGTTTTCCATCCGCCGGCTGTTGCAGCAGTATGGGCACATGATTCCACGGCGGCATTTGTTTTCTTTCACGGCGCGGCTACAGCTCGCGCGGAAGAAGCAGCAACACGGCTTTTCACAGCAAAATCTGCGGCAGTGGCTTTCCGGCGATTTCCACGCCTCGGTTGCTGATCTCCACGGCGGCTCGCTGTTTTTTAATTAGTTCTACGCACACAGCGAACATCGATGCAGGTTAGTTACATTTAATCCCCTATTTTTTAGTTGTTTAATTAAATCAACATTGATCTATTTTCAACTAGCAGTAAATTTGTTTTTAGTATTTTCGTAGATATTTTTACCTGCTAGACTTTATTACTTAATCTGCTTATTAGTTATCTCGTATTATTTATTTAAATATATATGTTTAATCTACTCATATAAAAAGTAAAGAAAAATTTATTAGTCGCAATAGTATTTTATTCTAGTCTTTACCTGAAATATTTTAGGTTTATTTCTGAATTAATTTTTTGAATAATCCATGTTTTATTCATTTGATTAGTATTTCATTTTTAGACTGCTTTATAAATATTTCATGATTTATCTGGTGTTTTTACTCGCTGCTGTATTTTTATTTAGTTTATCTTTAATATCATTTTAATTAGGATACCGGTCATTTTTAGGCTAGACAACTTTAGTTCCTATAATTTGCTTTGCTAATATTGTTTGTCTGGTTAAGTTCGTTTGGGTGTTGGGATTAAGTCATAGTTTAGCAAGAATTTTTTAGGCGCTCATTCACCCCCCCCCCCCCCTCTGGTCGCTACTTTCGGTCCTACAAGTGGTATCAGAGCAAGGTTAGGGTTTTCTAATATCTTAACCGATTCTAAATCTAGGTAGTGACCATGGCGTCTCCTGGCAAAATCCCGTCCCTAGAGGCTTTTGGCTACACTTATTGGAAGACTCGCATGCGAGCATACCTTATGAGCCAGAGCTCGGACATATGGGAGATTTATGTTCATCCTACTTTCATCATAAGGACTATTGCTGCAGATACTGATGAATGAATGTACCTTGCTTGCATTTTTTGCATTGCTTGATTTGCAAACCAAGGAAAAAGGTAAGCTTGCCCAACATCGACATCTCGAACTCCCTGCTCATAGAATCTGCAAACTCGGCAACAAGTGCATGGGAAGAGCCACAAAAAATGATATCATCAACATATATTTGAACAAGAAGAAAATCTTTGCCATGCTTGAAAGTAAACATTATTTTGTCAATAGAGCCCATTTTGTACCCATGCTCAAGCAAAAATGACCCAGGTCGGTCATACCAAACCCTAGGTGCTTGCTTGAGTCCATACAAAGCTTTATGAAATTTAAAGACTCTATGGGGGTACTTGGGATGTTCAAAGACAGGGGTTATTTGACATAAACATTCTCTCCTATAAAACCATTAAGAAAAGCACTTTAGACATCCATTTAAAAAAGTTTGAAACCACAAGAAGATACAAAAGCAAGCAAAATCCTAATGGCCTCACATATTTGATAAACAAATCACCAAACATTTTAGCAGATCATTTGCATTTCATCAAACTCATGGCAATCACACAAATATCACAGAAATTTCATCGAACACAAGGTGTACACAAAGATCTCACATGAATTACAATAGATACTTGATATGCAAGAACTTCTCTCAAGTATTAAGCAAGCATTTAATTGAACACAAGTAGTCCATATCAAAAATTTCACAGGAATTTAAATAACAAAATTAAGTGTTAATGAGATCGTTACTTGTACTTACCTCTCTCGGGCGGAGACTTCCTGCACATGAGATGGCAAGAAAACGCGCCCGTGCTAGCTGTCGTCTTCCACGCACGCAGGCACTGCGCGTCCAGGTGGATTGGACAGCTCGCCCAGTGGAAAAACTAGAGGAAACAAGCCGGCGACGGAGACTGAAAAAATTGGGCAGCAAAATATAGGTTGGGCGACAGCCACGATCAGGCGTGCAGACCAACACGTGAAGATCAAGGCACTACCCGCACAGGAAAAACACAAGCAATGAGACCACGACAAAACACACAGATGACGTGATGGAGAAAAACACAGTAACGGACTTAAAATCGCCAATTATGATAGATGAACTCTAGCGGCGGTGGAACCAGCAGGTAGAGAGGAAAAACACAGAGAAAAAGTGACCCAAACCCTTTTGAAATGAGAAAATGATTTTCTAAATGGGTAGTTAAAACCATAAGGGGCTTAGGTCCTTTTATAGGCTAGACTCCAAAATAAAAAGACTAAACTGCCTCAGGTGATTTTCACTACAGACTCATTTTACATACATAGGCTCACTAAGCAAAATAGTAAAATCCTATTTCTAGATAGTTTGTCCAGATGTGGATCTTTCGTAGCAGCTACGACTTCTCACCACGACCTTTAGATCTTTATCTGACGGTTTTTAGCTGAAACCGACAAAGCCTCTCTAGATCTTTACACGTGTCACCTATCTCGTGATCTCGATCATCAGAAAGTTTCTCCCGCTCTTGATCCCTTGAGCCGCCTTGTCACATGCACTGGCATCTCTTTTATTTTACTTGGTCAAGACGCTGTCTTGATCAACCTTCAACTCATGTCTTGCTTAATCTTCACGTGTATGATTGAGATCATCCTCAACTTCACCCGGCCTCCTTGATCATCCAGCACCAAGCTCCTCGCTTGACCCTGATCACCCACCGTTGACCGTTGAGTAGCATCCAAGTTTAGCACACCATGAGACAAGCAAACATGTATCTTCCACACACACCAACCTTCTAGTGAACTCATCGTACAATCACAAGTTCAAACCCTAAACCTAGCAAGCTTGTCAATAACTCATCACTTACACCAAATCAAGGTACATCTTAACTTGGTTTCTCAACCTAGTTGACAACGGACCGAGGCAAGAAGGTGGGGATGGTAGGAACAACTAGGGGTGGTGGCGTTGCACGACTGATAGTGGACCAAGGTGGGGAGGCAAGGTTAGGTTAGCAATTGAGGGTTTCCATTTCTAATTTCTAGTAAGTCGCTACTAGCCCGCTACAATGCTATTGTGGGCGGATGCTACTCCCTCCATCCCATAATATTATAACTTAGTATTAGATTTAATATTTTATAATATAAAAATCATATTATAAAATGTTAAATCTGGTTCTAACGTACAATATTATATGATAGAGAGAGTAGCTTGCTACTTTGCTAGAGGGTTAGATTGAATTTTAAGAAAAAAATAAAAATAATTTATCAGTTAAAACTATGGGTGTCTATATGTTTTAAAGCAAACGCCTGACTATAATTGAGTATTTGAACCCATAAACTCATAGATAAAAATTTAAATATAAACATATATCTATCTGGTATGGACGTATGGTACCCACAATGAGAGACAAAATAGTCATTCTAGTGAGAATGGAGAAGGGAAAAGTAGAATGAGAGTAAACTTACCTACAACACATTGTTGATTTTATGATAAATAGGCACGTTCAAACCTTAGCCCGAAATCAGTTGGGATCTTTCTACTGTCTTCATAGGCCATAAATCTAGAGCGAGATCAGCCTAGTGCACTAGTCTAGCCACACTAGGTTAGACTTTGAACATGCCTGCTTCACAAATTATTTATATGGATATTTATGGTACCTCTGAACCATCTATATTATTTATCAAATGGCTCAGATTTAACCAAAGGTTATTGCGAGGTAAGAGATGGTGTTGCCTCCCTACCACTGCTTCTCCACCGATGCTAGCAAGTTTTGACTGCACCACAGCAACGGGGATGACTGACGAGACACAGAGGCATGGGTCTGCACTAGTCGGGGCACAGGGAGGTAGGGAGGCAGATGGATGGTAGGGTGCAGGGTGGCGTAGGGCGCGAGGCCACGCAGGCCGGGGCATAAGGGGGTGGGGCGACGGACGAGCGGCGGGGCATGGGCCGATAGGGGTAGTGGATAGCCACTAAGGCACGAGGTAGTGGGGGTGATGGATGGGCGGCAGTGCACTGCTACGACGAGGGACTGGGTGAGTTACCATTTGGAGCGAGGAGGTAATAATAAAAATTTTATTTTATTTAATTAATTTAATTATACTTAATGAGGAGTTAAGGTTTATTTTATCTCTTACCTCTATAGAAGGTATATGTAGAGGTGGTAATAGGGCAGGTCAGGTCTAGGTTGAAAAATACTAGTCCCGAACCCAACCCCATTTGGACTCAACCCACATGTTCCAACAGGTTGAAATCCCGACCTAAATCCGGACCTAGTAGATCCCCGTAGAATTTGACGGTTCACTTTGGCTTGGCGGAGCGGCTAGAGACGGGATAGCCAAGGGCTGGTGAAGTGGCCAGTGGTTGTCGGTGACAGCTAGAGACAATTGGAGGGCTACTAGCGGAGCTAGAGTAGTTGCGGCAGCAGATCTGGTCAGCGGTAGAACAGGAGGAGCCCAAATATGGCTAGGGCGATCAAGAGCATACGGGAGTGATAGGAGGGTGTGGTCGCCAGCGCAGTAGGGGTCCATGATCGCTAGCACGGTAGGAGAGCCGCGAACGCTGGGCACGACAGAAGGGCAGTAGTCGACGATGTGGTCGCCAGCATGACTATGGGAGCAGACGAGTGGTCGCTGACGTGGCCAGGGGGGAAAATGGCAGTCGCCGACGGATGATACCTTGATGGAGGAAAGTTGTACTTTGATGCGTGGCATGGGTTGGGAAAGAAAAAAAGGTTGGGAAAGAAAAAATAAATATTTGTGTAACCGAATGTCCATAGATTATATAAGAGATCTGAACCTATACCTGTTTTAATGCAAGACCCTACCCCGGTAGACCCACGGGTCTAAATTTAATCCAAACCCAAATCCGTAGGGTCTAAATTTAATCCAAACCCAAATCCATAGGGCGGGTCTAAATTTAATCCAAACCCAAATCCGTAGGGTCTAAATTTAATCTAAACCCAAATCCATAGAGTGAGTCCCCAACGGTACCCAGACCTGTTGGGTTGACTTGCCACCCATAGGTATATGGTATATGAGACACATAAAGGCTCCCATAGTCCCATATATACCCACACCCACAAAGACAACTCATTTCGCGACAATTTTGCCACAGCACGGCACTCGCGAGTAAGATAACGCTAAGATGTTTTGCACGACAGTAAAATAAGACAGCTGAACGTGTGGAAGCCCAACATTTATGAACAAACCGTCTAAGTAGTAATCTGCTTTACATTTCCAAGAACGGTCATGGTCAGCCTTCAGCTGCCAGCCTGAACTGCCAGATAATCAACCATGTGTAGCCCAGCATACGGAACTCACGTTACAGTGGCAGTTTGAGAGCACGATTTTCACTAATTCTCTCTAATGGGAGCACGATCTCTGACATGCCATATCTTACATGCCCTCGTTTGGGCAAACGAATATATGTACAGATGAAAGAATATTGTACAGGTGACTAGGTGAAGCTGTTCAGTGCCTCTGGCATTGTAACGGGACGAGCCTTGTGTTGAGGGCTTCAATATATGTGCGCAAGCGTTGTCGATCAGCTCTTGTTAAGGACAAAGGGGGGTTCAGGGCGAGTGATGGTGCTTCAATCAGGAGAAAACGCAGCATGCATATTGCCTTTGTATACCGCGCCATGGCAGTTGCTGATTTCCCCATCATCTCATCAACCTGCAATTTAACACAATAAAAACACAAAAAAAATGGAGTAGGGATGAGAGGTATACACCAAGCTTTCGTTTTGCGATGAAAGTGCGGGCTTGACAATGACTTACACCACCATGTCTTCCTAGTTGTAGTGCAGATTGAAATATAATTTCTATCGCATCTGGCATTTCTGTAGCATCTGCACGCATAATCTTACTATCAGCAATTCAGCATTCAAAAAGTCCAACCACCAATTCAAAGCCCCTATAGCAAGGTAACATACCAATTGTCTGTCCTATGGTGCTGGCAAGTTCTTCAGCATATTCCATTTCGACCAGAAACAATCTCTCTATATGCATGCATGCATCATCCACCACTTGAGAATTTGCAAGCAAATGGGGAATATCTGAACCAACCCCCTTCGCAGTGATATCAGAGGAAGGACTCTCTCTTGTAGCAGAAGATGCATAGGAATTGCATATATGAATTGCTTGCCTCCAGGTTGCAAGAACAACTAGTTGAATTGAGAATGCCTCCAAGAGCTTGGCACCTTTAATCTACAGATATTTGGATGGTTGATCAGCAAAATATAAATAAATTAGCAGTTGCATAGTACTAAAAACTTGTTTTAGGCAGATCAATGTAACACAAGAACTTAATTTGATGTGGCAAATAAGCTTTGAGCCAATATTTGGACAGAAGATTTAACCATCTCAAAAGGCCAAGAACATGTGATGACGTAAAATAGATGGAAACCAAATAGGAAATCAACCTGAGCATCTCAGAAAAAAGAAAGCTACCTCTTCTTTCACCAACTCCGCTATGGTAGATGCAAACTGCTCCAATAATGTAATCCTCGTCAGAAAATCAGATGGTGGTTGATACATAGCATCCATGAGGTCTGCAGATCCTTGTGAAGTGCCAGATACAGGAGAGCAACGACTGTCCAAGCTACCAGTTCCAGCAGATGGCTGTCGGTTTATTGCCATGCCATGTATTGGCATTGGTGCACTCAAAGCAGTCAACTCTGGTGGTGAAAGAGATATATTTTCATATTTTGATGGCATGTTGTGCTGTCGAGAGTCATTCACTGAAGAAGATCCCTCTGTGTGTGGTCCAGACACAAAGACATATTCCTGATCTACAAACTCTAATGAATCAATGATAGGGGAATCTACATTTACAAAGTAAGGAAATAGCAAATTTAGTAAGCATTGTTCACAATGATAAGGAAATATGTGATAGTCACATAATCAACCTCAATACCTTCTGGATAACCACCCTTAGGATTGTGTCCTTCACCAGTTCTGTTTTCCTTGATTCTTCTTGGATGGTCCAGGTGTTGACTACTAGCAGCACAATTATTTCCCATAATTTTATCAAGCCTTTTACTTATAGAAAACCCATAGGACTTCATTGGACTCTTACTCTCAGGAACATGACTCTCATCCATTGACTCATCATCTAAAGGAAAAGGCATACAATCTTCCTGAGAACTTTGGCTCAAAGGCCTTGTTGGGCTGCTATTAATGAATGGAAAGCCATCTCTTATGTCCGATGGTGTCTGGCTGTCAATGCAGTACAGAATATCAATCATCGTGTGGGATGCTGTAGAAGTAAAATTATAGCAAATAATATATATTACCTTAATGTTCTCTGAGCATGTTCAGAAAGAAATGGATGATTTACAAACTCTTCAACTGTAAGCCGTTCAACTACATTAATATTAGTACAGAAAGTTAACCATTAAATCTCACTCATAATGTGTCTGCAGCATAATGATAATTGTATAAAGTGATAGTTAATCTGCCACTTTTGAACAGCTTAAGTTGCTTTATGACATGTCATGGCCCATGGGGTTTCAGGATTATCATGGGCATTAAGCACTGGTGTAAATTGGCCAAATGTATAAACCATACATTAAAAATGATTTATTGATTTCTGTAACATTCTTGTGCAGATAAATATCTGAGAAGCAATCATATAAGGACTTTCTCAAGTAAAGCATAATTCATGAGCCATGCCCTGCTGCATGTCATGGAGCATTCACATATTTCTTGAAATAGATTTATCCATAAAGAACCTTTTATCTAGCAATGGATATATCTATAAACTGTCTTCCCCTAATGCATACTGAGAACAAGATCAAAACTAGAAGGCCACGTATGAATTCATATAATAGAAAAAATGGTCTAGTTACAACACCGCCTAAGTCTGCTCTTGCATGATACCATCATTTTTTATGTAATACCAGCCATGTCACAGAATTTCACCTATACAAGGATGTAAGAAAAAATGAAGTGATACAAAAGTTCTTATATATATATAATTACCGCAGAGGATTCATACCTGAATTGATCTGCAGTAACTTTCTGCATAGGTCAATGCAGCCATGGCTCAACTTGCAATCAGATGGAAATCGTATTTCATGTGTGTTAAGTATATTTCTCAGCAACTGATGGGAAATAAAAAATTTCCATTATCCACTGTAGCAAGATGCAAAGTCAACAATGCATAACTAAACCATTTGGAAATTTTAAATAAACCTGGATTTGACTATTCCCGGTAAAAGGAGGAGATCCAGTAACAAGTTGATATAGGATAATACCAACACTCCACAGGTCTGCCTGTTCTGTCAGAAATCAGGCATGAAACACACAGTCAAGAAAAGGTAAACGTAGATGATAAAGCTCAAAAGGAAGCAGAAAAAGCCCTGACCTTTGCATCATACTTCTGAGCTTGCATGACTTCTGGAGCCATGTAAAGTGGTGAACCACACAGTGTTTCGGCTAGAGAAAAAGGTTCTAAAAACCTGCTCACAATAACACAAAAAGTATCATATGTCTGATACTATCCCTGACCCTGACTCATCCTTCCATCAAACCTCACTTGATCCGACCATCATTGAGCAGTATAGAGAAAGCTGAGGTGACTTTTTTCATGGCTGTAATCAAATATGCAAGGAACCAGAGCAACACAGGATAAGGCACAAGGCAAACTGATCCTATTCTCTTGCCCTGCACAGTACTTATCTAGTTGTCTTGAAGAATGTTTTGTACTTTGCTTTTATGTGCACAATTTTTGTGTACAAACTCTATGCAAATTCACAAGGAAGTTACATTCTGGAGTTGGACAGTACAATAACAAAGCACAAAGCAGAATTGACTATAGGGAACTACTTGGAGTCAAGATAGCATTTTTAACACATTCAGTATATATGATGTACATAACATTTCAATATTTATCACAAAGTGTCTCTAGCATATTTTAAAACAATGCAGAGGTGATTATGCACTTTTTTAGGAGATTGTGCGGATTGGCTGTATTTTTTCAGAACTGTTTCATTTTTTGAAATATGAGACAACATATTTTCCGCAATACCACGATTTCATTTCAGATATGGGGAACTCAAGATCTGTTAGTTTTTTTAACCATGCATCAAACTCATCAAAGATAAATCACAAAGTAAATCCAAAGCAATGGAACATAGATAACTTACTTTGCAAATCCAAAGTCTGCAATCTTCAAGAGGGAATTTTCATTATTTGCAACAAGAAGAATGTTCTGTTTCAACAACCACAAATTGAGGAAAAAAGAATAAAAGAACATGTCAAGAGATTGCATTACTTTCATCAACTCTTGATCTCCAAATATAATAGAAATATATACTATAAATAGTAAATTAACCTGTGGTTTCAGATCTCGATGAACCACATTGTTTTCACGAAGCATCTGCAGACCAGAAGCTGCATAAACAAGAGAATATGAGTCTGGCTCTGAGGAGAGAGATGAAGATAGAGATGGCAAGAGACTTCGAATTCAAGGAAGTGCTTGCCTAGCTGCTGGATGAAATGTTTAGCAACTGTTTCAGAAACCCTTTTATGCTGCTGAAGGTATGAATGCAAGTCACCACCTCGACAATACTCTAATACGAGATATATCTTCCCACCATCCTAAAATCATTGGATAAGAAAAGGACATGGAAATTAATAGTTACACGTGAGAATAAGGATATAGCAATTGTTCTACCATCTCCATAGACAACAGCCTGACATTTGCCCAAAAACAAATAATAGTGATGCACGAAAACTACCAAGTTACTACTTTAGTAGGCATTTTCACGTTTTGTTTCCACAACCCAACGAGCCAAATTTTCTCACCATCCGAAAGTTAAATTACTTATGTTATGCCGCTATCAAATAGATATAAAGCTAAAAACGTGGCATAGGATCACCACCCGTAGAGACATCAAGAACAAAGAGCTCTCCCTTGCTTGAAGCCTCTTAACAACCAAGCCCAACACAGTTCAACTAGAAATGGCCATGAGAACTCTCAAATTTATGTGTAGGCACCATCTGCATCAAAACCTGACAGATCCAACGCAATTACGCAAGAGATAAAGAGAAAGAGGGCGGTGATCCAACGATCGGGGTACCCTGATGGACTCATGGAGGGCGATGATGTTGGGGTGACGGATGCGCCGGAGGATGTCGACCTCGGAGAGGAGGCTCTCTCGGAGCTTGCTGCTGAGCCGCTCTACGGCGATCTCTTTCAAAGCCACCTCCGTGCCCCGCGTAAAGTGCCGCCCGAGCCACACCCGCGCGTACGCCCCCGACCCGATCTGCCGCACCAGCACATACTCCCCCACCCGCCGCCCGCCGCCACCGCCCCCACCGCCGCTACCTGCGGCGCGACCCTCCATCGCCCAGTCCTGTCTTCCTACAGCGCCGCCGCCGCCACCCGCGAGCTCTCCCGTCGCCGGGAGAGATGCCGACGTGCCGCGGGGAGAAGCAACCGTGTGCCTGTGCGGAACAGAAATAGGGGAAAAGAAGAAACAAGGTCTCTCCTCGCAGCGTTCGGTTATCCCTATCCGCTAGTTTTATAATATCTGAGGAGCTTAATAATTTAAAATGCAACCAGTGAGAAGCTGAAGCTGAGACAGTGAGATGTCTACTTTTAAATACTAGTTAATTTATAGATTATATAACTGTTGGATTTTATAATCTAAAATGAAAATTTAACTTATTTAAGATTCCATTGTCTTTTTCAAGATTCCCCTTTCATGGAGTATGATGTACCCGTTTATTATGGCCACAAGAGCAACATAGTATTTGCGTCATAATGTTTTGTTAGTATGGTATGAATATGGAAATCATATTTTGTTTATCGTATATTTTCAGTTAATTGTTTCCCAATTTTTTTTTTGCATGGTTCTACTAATGTGCTGCGTGTGTTTAGTGCACAGATGTTGTTGCCAAATATCCACCAATGACGAACAATTTGGCATTTTGTCTATAATTTATAAATTACAAAACTATGATCATTGGCAGCTGGGAAATTCTAAGCTTGGATTTTTTTTGGCGTATTTTGGTGCAGTTGGTGCGGACCTGATGATGACAAAAAAAATGCCTATGATGCGTCGAATCGGGATCAATTGCTGCCACAAGCAAGACGACACCTCACATCATAGATTTGCTGCTGTTGCTGCTGCTCTCATATAGAAAACCCAAGTCTCAAAAGGCAAGCTATTTTTCTATCGAGCGGCACACAGCAACACAAGGAGACAATGACCGTTTTTAATTGGAAAAGGAGCAGATGCAGGCATCAGGCATGTACAAAGTGGTTGTAAAACACCAAACATGACAAGATTTACCCATTTGTTATCACATATGCCAAGCTCGGGAAGCAACAATAAGCTTACAATGCGCAGGCTACATGAGGTTACAACATTGGTAATCACTTCAAAGTTCAAACTGATGCAGATTTACAATTCCCAGATATGACGCGCTACAGTAACTGATGTTTGATGGACACTCCCCAGTTGTGAAGGAAAATGCAACGCCGGTGTACCACCTTAGCAGGAAACAACAGTTAAGTACCTGTCTGTTCAGTCCGTAGTAATTTTGAGCAGAAGATATGTGTCACAGAGGTGGTTCACGCCACCAACTGAATTGTAATTAGATGTGATTCTGTTGTCTTGGACAACACCAAGGCAAGAAATGACCTTCATCCCTCGAGCCTCCAACCAAGTTCCTTGCATTGCTGTTCATCAGGCTGCAGAGTATTTGGTATTGCACCAAAGACACATCGAGCCGTTTCAATCCCAGAAATCGCATTATGAAAAAATGCTGATGCCTCCTCCATGTTCTTCTTCAATTCATCTGGAGATATATGCATGAAATATTGTGAAGAGGGAGAATGTTGTTTGATAGACATGACTGGTGCAATATCAGCAGCCCTGACAAATCTCTCTGTCGCTGCATCCCAGGAAAGCTCGTGTCTCAATTCTTCTGACAATGGGATTGGATCTTCAGCCAATGCTTTCATCGTTAGTCTCACAAACTCTTTCTCAGTATTGTATATGTGGCAGTTAGGAAACCTTTTGAAGAATTCATTCGAAGGATGGTTTGCACATATCACAATTTTCCCCATCGCCAAAGCTTCCGCAGTTGTTGTGCATACAACATCTGTGGTGCTTGGGTTTATGAAAACCTTGTAGCTGAAAAGGAAATAATCCAACTCAGTTAGGTCATAAGTGAATCAATAATCAACTTCTGATGAAACATAACCCAAAATAGAATCATCTAGCAGCTAAAATGTTTGTGCATAATGTCCAAAACATTACTTGTCTGCTTAATACTCACTCATGGAAAATGGAATCTCCATGATCGCGACCAGGATAGACTCTCACATCTAGATTTAGTTTGTCAGCTGATGCTTTAACCTGATCAGCATCTTCTCCACTGCCATACAGCTCCATCTTAAGACCAGACAATCCATTCTGGTGCTTGTGAAGGAGCTGAAGCAGCTCTGTGTAACCTTTACTCCAGACCATCTTTCCAATATAATATGCACCCTTGAAGAATGCTTGTTTTCTTTCAGACATCTGCTGATGTTTCAGTTTACCAATTTCAATAAATCTGGGGTTTACTCCATGGACATTGCAAATTACTGACCTCGGAACATCCTGAGTTGCTGCTGATAATCTTATAACCTACAAAAGGGCAAAAGAATGAAAGGTGAAAACATGGAAAACACGATTACAAACTAAATTATCGATGGAGAACATTATTATACATGTACAGATAAGAATATAATGTGATTATAGAATCAAGGACCAATTAAGTTTATTACACCATTATGCCTTGTACTTTGCACATTGTGGATCATCTCTAACTTGACAAAAATAGTAAAATAAAAAGGCAATATTTTCTGGCGACTGTGCAAACATGGTGATTCCATGGATTGATGGAGACCACCATAATTTTATATTCAATAACTAATGTTTTATAGCAGCTGGTAACGAACTACAGAAAGGTAAGCCCAATGGAGTTCCTCCAAAGAGTTAAGAATCATACCCATGTTAAGAGTGCATTTTACCTTCGACTATGAAGGTTGTTACTGAAACTAGAAGATTAGAAGGTTATATTACACAAATCGGATGCCAGTAACTACTGAAAATCTTGAAAGAAAATGCAAATGCAAAAAAGTATAGTAGAATAGAAATTGAAGCTGCTAACCTTGTGGCAATAGATGTCAGTGACCCAGGAATTTATGTGTTTTAAGAGGAATGCATGAATATATCCGTTTTTCTCTCTCTTTACATACTCCAAATAATTGGTATGAACAACACCTATAACTTTTCGGAATTTGTTTTTCCACCTCTGTCCATGATGATACCATGTAAGATGTTCTGGCTCTTCGAGAACTGCAATGTCTGCTTTATCATCAGACACAGTCTGGGTGATGTCCCCAACAGGTAGAATGCTTCTTTTCTCTGTTGAGAACTGTATGTGGATCAAGTATGTCAATAAACCTCATTAAGACATAACAATGGCATTAAATGTGTCAGCTCAATTGATGTTGCTCTAATGCCCTTTCATAGATGGATAGAGCAAGTGCTATACCAATACCATTAGATAGCTCCTCTCTCCATCCATCTGTATGCTCATTTTACTTCTATATCATCAAAAGGGTAAACACAAGTTTTATCATTTAGTGCTTCCCATTTTCTGTTCACTCTACTACCATAGATATTTCTAGTAATTACAGTATTGAAGTTACTAAATGCCGACACTTCAAAAAAAAGAACCACCTTCAAATATTTGCTTTTGGGGGGTTTGTTTCCCTCCACAATGAATCAGAACATAGAATCCTGCTCCATTTTAGTTTCACCACTAACATTAGTTAATAGTGATGGCTGCACAATTGTATAACAAAGTAATTTCAAGCTCCCTTGTTCACTCGGTTGGCTGGTCTATTTATTGATATTTTGTCTTAATAGAGAAGAAGCTTTTTCCTGTGAAGATCAAGTTGAACGGTGAGTTCTAAAGGTTTTCATGATGTACCAGTGTCTGTGTCGCTTTCCAAGTAGTCCTTTCTTATTTAATCAAAGAAAGGGCTTAAAAATCCAGAACTGCTAACAAACCAAGGATGCCCTTTTGCAAACCTTGAAAAAGGAGCTTTATTTCAAGTAAGAAATAAACAATACTACATCGTGCATATCATAGCATTTGGTAACATGAGATAATACTATATTTTGGAAATTTGATTAACTTTACCTTTCCAGGATAGAACTTTATGTCGAACTTTGGCAGCAGTCCAATCCGCTCCTCAAGCCACTGCCGCACATAGCCTTCTTGTTCCCCAGGCACACTGAATTTCATCTTGTTAGGGTAAACCAGCACCTGGTCCCCCTTCGACAGCCACGGAACCACCAGTGTAACATCCCAGCCCCCAACCTTCGCAAGGTAAGCAGCCCGGAAGAGGGGGTTGACAGCGGTCCCAGTCATCCATGGTAGGCTCGCCGTGGTGAATATGGCGATGTGCTGCTTCTTCTCCATCGGCACCAGAGACCACCCCGACCGCACACTGCAATGTCCACGAAGAACCCCCACTAGCCTTAAATAGCATTACCAATGTGTAGCATAATACGTTGTAGAAAGAAAAATGCCCACATCCCTCAAAGTTTCGCCACCATTTCCCCCTTTATCCCGCTCATGCACATCGGAGAATCGAATCATTGCATGCGGATCAAAAGGAAACGAATTGAGATGGCATCTAATTTGGAGCCGACCAACACGCAACCGTGATTCACGCACGCCTGGAGAGGGGGCTAACAGAGAGATCCAACAAGAGGGCAGCATCGATCTAATCCCGACCCAAGCCACCGGCGATTCAAACTCCGCCGCTCTGCTCATGATCCTAATCGCCGCTCCAGGATAGCGCGCCGGCAGAGGGGGATCGGAGACGGTCCCGGAGGGGAGGAGCCGGTTACCTGTGCGATCGGTGCGGCCGCGGGTGTCGATGGGAGGAGGTGGGAGAGGAGGGGGAAGGGAAGCCTGGTGCCGTGGAGCGGATGGCGTTTGGCCGTTGGGTGGAGGGTGTCGTCACCGCCGTCAGTTCTCCCGAACGAAACGGCACGGGACCCGCTGCGATGTCTGCCGTGTGGGCCCGGACTCCGCGCCCGATTGGGATTGGGCCGAGAAGAGAGCTACAGATTCCGGCCCATCCACATGGAATGGGCCGCGATTCGGCCCGCTAAATTAAGCGAGAGAATGAATCTTACGATTCTCCAGCCATTTGACCCACTGTCCCATCAACCGATTGAGTTCGTTTAGATTTTGAGTAAATTTCAAAAGAAAAAGGTGAATATTTAATCCATTAGTTAGACGCCTTGATCTTATTTTTAGCAAAATTGTTGGGGGCGTAAGTGCGAAACCAAGGATGGGAAGAAGAAAAATCAGATGTTATTTCAACATTTAGTGAAAATGATTTTATTATTCGGTGAAAATGATTCAAGCAGATGCCATACGACTTCGAAAATGATGATTACAAAATCAAGAAACTAATATATCACCATGAAAATACAGACTGCAGCGTGAAATCACCACGAAAACAGCACACGGCGCACAGCTCGCATCACATAATATCGGATCAAAGAGTGAAACACTACAACAATAAAACGAAGTGCAACAGGATAAAACAATAGATTGCAACAAAACTGTAATGTTCTTCTTCTATACTTCAATAGCCGGATCTGCTTCTGGCAGCAACGGTATCTTTTACAAGTGTACAACTGAATTTTACGTTGCTGTTGGAAGCTGAAAGTTTCTGCTTAAGACATGCGCTTGAAGGAAGAGTGTGCTTCTGTTAATGGCGTTTACTGACCATCTTACACTGCCGCACCATCAACTGCAGATCTGCTTCATTGCCAACATCAAGATCTCGACGTCATTTTGTTTTCAGGAATCGAGAAGATTCTGCATCAATGACACCTAAGCGACAAAGTGACAGCCACATGACATGACTGCCTAGTCATGGCTGATTGGATATTGCTCCATGAAAAGTCAGAACCACAAATAACTCAAATGTTTCGACTTTCGAGATTGAAAAAACTGATAATGCTGAGTCTGAACTCTGAAAGAAATGTAGAAGTACTGCAATTGAACAAGAGCACACAAAACAGAGTACTCCTGCACAATGCAAATTCTATGGTGAACAAAACCTTCACACAAAACAGGCGCAGGCACTTTATCAAATCATGATCCTTGATCACACAAAGAACACGCTGTTTCTTTTTTTTTCATTCAACTAACGCATATCTACAATCGTTAGACTCATCTAGCATGCAGACTAATAAGCACACTACTTGGGCCAAGAGTTTACAGCAGCTGCAGCGAAAGTTCAGAAACAAATCAGACAACAAACATATCAAGGATATAAATCCTCTTTCCGTCGACGCACTTAGCATCGTCATGTAACGAAAACACGCAGATCAATTAATCCTTGTTCCATCACATGACGATCTCGGGCTTGAGGATGCTGGACTTGATCTCCTTGTGCGGGAGCACGACGCCGCCGTTGCTGTAGACCTCGTCGCAGACGTGCACGTCCTCACCGAGGATGGTCATGTTCTCGACGCGCGCCCACATGCCGACGGTGGAGTGCCACCCGATGATGCTGCTGGAGATGCACGCGTGCTGCTTCACGCGGGCGCCGCGCATCACCGTGCACCGGGACAGCCTCACCCCGGCCTCCACCACGCACCCGGGACCGACGGCGACGTCCGGCCCGATCAGGCAGCCCTCGCCGATGACGGCAGTCTCATGTACGAGCACGTTTCCCAGTACGTGCGTGCCCGAGGCGAGCTTGGCCGGCGCCTTCTTCCTCAGGGAGTCGAGGTACAGCCTCAGGCCAGTTATGTAGTCCCGAGGTTGCCCGATGTCCATCCAGAAACCTGGCAGGACCATGGCGAACAAACCGTTGTCGGCGGCGATGCGCGGGAATACCTCCTTCTCGATGGACGTGGGCTTCAGCTCAATGCGGTCGAGCACCGATGGGTTGAGCAGGTAGATGCCGGCGTTGATCTTGTTGCCGACGAACCCCTTGGGCTTCTCCACGAAGCGCTCCACCTTGCCGGTCTCCTCCTCCATGACCACCACGCCGTACTTGGAAGGCTCGTCGACCTGCATCAAGCAGCAACATTCCTCGATTCTCGGTGCACTGGTATGCATGGATGCGAGATTCTTCGGTGTCTCGGCAGTCGGCACTGAGCGTACCTTAGTGACCATGATGGTGGCCTCGCCGCCATGGGACTTGTGGAACTGGATGATCTCGGTGAACGGGTACTCGTTGATCACGTCGCTGTTGAGGACAAAGAAAGGCTCGCCGGAACCGTCGGCAAGCTTGTCACGGGCGAGGGCCAGCGGCCCGGCGGTTCCGAGTGGCTCTGTCTCCTGAGAGCAGGTAATCTTGATGCCAAGCTTGCTCTCGAAGTCCTTGAGAAAGTTGAGCATGACCTGCGGTTGGCCAAAGCAAAATCGGATGCACCAGCCACCAGTGAGATCTCCGTGGCTGACAGAACTATGATGTTCTACTGTGCGCCATGTCACAGGAAATGTCAGTTACCTCGGGCTGGTAATTGATGGCCAGAACAACTTCTGTAACTCCAACTTCTTTCAGAGCTTCGATCTGGTGACCGACATCACAAAATCAATGCAAAGATACAACAAAATACGGTGTCTCAATGCAGCAACAAGAACTCTGAATCAGATCTTTGCTCCGAACGGGGATAAAGTCGAATATTTCAAATCATCAAATCCATCATCTCTGATTCTTTACTGTCAATTCGACCAATTATTTATCACTGGACCGAACAAAGCCTTTGATGCGTGAATATGCTGTTGTTGTGAGGAATCAACTCACATGGATCCACCAATAAAAATATATACGATGAGTATAAGGCAAAAAAAAAAACTAAGTCTACATCTAATGCCAAATTGAACTCAGATAAGTCAATCAAGTGATGACCAATCTGACACTTCTACTCTTCCAGCATCTTGCACTCCTATTCCCCACCCCAAATGAATCCCCTTTAATTACTGTTGTCTCTTGCTCGAAGAACTCAAAGACTGCATTTTTGAGACAAAAGATGGAGCATTTGTGCTGACCTGATGCAGGATCATGGGCTTGTTGCCGAAATCGACGAGCGGCTTCGGCACGCTCAGTGTCAGTGGCCGCAGGCGAGTGCCGAAGCCTCCGACAAGAATGAGCGCCTTCATGTTCGTAGCCCTGCCAACTCAGCTCCCCAAACCTGTGAAAATGCAGCAAGCAGCAGAAAAAGGATGAGACGATCTGATCCCGACCGTGCTTCCAGTCACGGAGGCTACAGTTGGGGACGGGCCCCTCATCAACTCCAAGACCCCTCTCTCATCCGAATCAAACTAGCACAACTGCAGAACTGATCTTGAAATCATTAGGATAAGGGTAAGGATCGACGACCTGATCGGCTGATCGGCTGATCTCTTTAACGCCCGGGCAGAAAAGGGGAAAGAATCAAAGAAATGGCGTTCTCTTTGTTTGGCAAGTGACGAGGAAAACGGAAAAGAAAGCGCAGGGGAAGGAGATGGATATAGGTGTCGGTAGAAATGTAGAATCCATCAATCCATTCATCTACCTAACCTATCCGACGTGCTGATGAACGCGTCGCTGTCCGCATGCCATGAAATGCTGCTTCCCACCGGAAAACCAACCTACCCCAATTATAGATCTCCGGCAGCCAAGCACAAAGAGACGACTTCCTCTCGTGACTTTTCTGGGTTTCTTCTCCTTGATTACAGGCTGGATCATGATGAGATGAGATGGAGTGGTCGCAACCATCAAGCACGGAGCACCCAACCCCACGCGCACCCAACAACCCACCGACTGATCCACACAAGACAAGGAGAAAAGGGGAACAGAAAGAGAAGCAGGGGAGCAAAATTAAGCAAAAATTGAAGAGAACGGAATAAACAGTGGGGGCGAACCCACTGGCCATTGCCGATCTATTCTAAGGTGGTGATAGCTCTTGTGATCTTGTCTGTGGGCATTACCCTTACCCGAGTTGCCTGCGAGCGGCGGGCAAGGAGTCACCTTTCTGACGGAACAGAAACCGTGCTGACGAGAGAGAATCCGGCGTGGTGCACGCACCTTAATGGAGAGGCAGTCAAGGCAAGGTTGCGCCCGAGGAGATCGAGGACGGCGTGGCGGGAATTCAGAAAGGAGAAGTCAGGACCGAGGAGGAGGAGAAACAGACGGCGGCGTCGCAGGACGGATGCCGGCTGCCGCGACGCTCTTTATACGACAGCGTGTCTCCTGCTCGTGCACCTGCCTCCAACCCCCATCCAAGCCGATGCATAAAGTTGACGTGTTTTACCACAGGTTTCAAGTCCCCGGGTGAAATCACAACCCATTAGTTTATCCAAAACTGCGGCCAGTCAGGTAACGAAAATAATAATAATAATAATAATAATAATAATAATAATAATAATAATAATAATAATAATAATAATAATAATAATAATAATATGCAGTAACATAACTAAAAACAATAAATATATTATGTTTAGTATTGATCTAGTTATTCATAACTAATTATCCAGTTTATATATATATAGTTTTATATTAGTTTTCAAACAATTTTTATAACAATTTTGGTAAAAATAATAATTAGGAATGAAGCTTAAATCTAGCTGAGCTGTTCCATCCTGTCTCAGTTTAAGTATCTGGTGTCACCTCACCGCCTTTGACCCTACACATGTTTGCCGTAACTTTTTTAGCAGTAAAGCTGATACATTTAGGAGCACATCAGGTGCAAATTAAGGCCATGTTTGGATGAACTTGCTTATTTTTAGGGACTAAAACTTGCTTATTTTAGTAGAGACTAAAGTTTAGTCATCTTGTTCGGATATAGGGACTAAACATCATTTAATGAGGAGAGATAGAGTGTGCATGTCACTTTTAGTCCCAATAAGTAACATCCAAGAGACTAATGGACTAAACTTTAGGGACTAAAGTTTAGTCCCAATAAGCAATCTTGTTTGGGATTTTAGGGACTAAATGAGACTAAACTTTACTCCCTAAAAATAAGCAGCCCCCGTCGCCTAAGAGCACCTTCAATGGGAAGCTTGCAATGATGCTTAGAGAAAAAAACCGGATTTTTTTTGCCATCATAGATGCTTAGCGCTAAGAGCTGCTGCTTACTTTAGCATCGGTTCTTAGTGGGTGCTTATCAAAGTAGTTAAAGAAATACATGGCTAATCAAGTAGTTGTAGTAATAAATTAACCAATATATATAGCACTACTATATATTTTTGCATTGAGGCATAAGACTCTTAAGATAGATGCTTAACTTTGTTCTCATCCTAAGCATCTATATTAGCACTAAGCATTGGAGATGGCCTAAGAATGAATAACTATATTAAGTGATTAATCGGTCTGTGGTTAGCAATGGTGAAGGTGACGGTTATAGCAGGCTCGTTTTTGGGGCGCATTGCACGCCGGAAAGCTAGTCACCGACGATGCCGAGTCGCCGAGACGATCGGACGGCGACTTGACGTGGCTTTGCCGCTCTTCTCGGCGCGCGCGTGGTTTCGACTCGTTCAGGTGGGCCGTCGGCGGGGCTGGCGGACTGACAAGTGGGCCCTCCCGGTCAAGGCGACTACTGGCACATGGGATTTTTATCTCTTTTCCATATCTTTTTCGTGCGATGAATTTATACATAATCTTTACGTCGATAATACTAAAAATCACTCTCTTATTTTTATTTTGTTGGTAGATTCTCCGATGGCACAAACTGGTCATTCGTTTGGTTGGAATAGCCAGCCAACGAAATAACAACATGACGGGATATTTGTACTCACTACAAGAAAATGATAAATTTTCGTCGGCCCAAATAACTTCCGTCAGTTTTTTAAAGCCGACGGAAGTTACGTAACTTCCATCAGTGTGGACGAGCCGACGGAAGTTAAGACAATTATCAATACTCGTGTGGTGCCCTAGCTTCGGTCGTCATTATTCTCCGCCTCCTCAGTCCTCCCGAGTCCCCGCCACCGCCTCCATGCACCCACCACCTCCTTCCGCCCCACCGCCGTCATAGCACTGCCCCGCCATCGCTCGACCGGTCGCCTCCCCCACTCGGTCGGCCACCGCCACTGCTTCTACCCTCTCGGCCCACCGCTACCACGCATCTCCCAAACGGAGTGCCCTAATTTCATCCCCAAATCGAGCCGCCACCACCACGCATCTTCGTGCCTCCGCGCCATCCGACCGCCGCCACCCCGCTGGTCGCCACGCGCCGCGCTAACTTCCATCGAAATGCTTTCGTCGGTCAAATGCCGACGGAAGTTAGGCTTTTACCGATGGAAGTTAGCTTCTTTCGTCGGTATTATCTTAACTTCTGTCGGCTTTGGCCGACGGAAGTTTTTTGTTTTCTTGTAGTGACTTGACATTGTTTCCTAGGTGAACGAATTGGATATGAAAAGTCTAATATTTTCTTCCTTTACACGTTGTTACAATATTAGATAATTTTATGATTAATTTTCAAATAAGATAAATCGTGACATAATTAACATGAACAAATCTATCATGTTAGTGAAAAACAATAGAACAATCATGATTTCACAAAACATGATTAATAATCGTACGAAAATGTAACACATGTATTGTACCGTTGCCGAGGACTAACCCACAGTCGGTGCATAAGTACTCTTGTTGTTGTCAGATCGTAGTAACCGACGGTAGACGTAGACAGAAGATGAGCGTGTTGAAGAACTTGAGCAGTCGCGTGGAGCGCTTCCCAAAAATCTTATTTGTCCTATCTCGATGTAGGATTGCAAGGATGACTAGTTTCAAAGACCTACTCTCCTTTTTTTGGTGCATTCCAACGGACGGAATAGAGTAGTCTACGGTGGCAACACAGCAGAGAGAAGAGACAACCAAAAACCTTAGCATGTTTCTTAGTTCTGATATGTTATCTCATTCTCGCTCGCAAGAACCGGCCTGATTGATGGGTATTTATATGGGAGCAACCAGATCTCTTGTCGCGATCACGATCTCAATCAAGTCAGTTTCCATATAACCACATCCTGCAAACTTTTTCACATTCCCAAAGAATCGTAACAAGAAAAGAAAGGACCGCATCCCCATAAAGCAAGGAGTCGAATTTCGAGAACATGTGGTCGAACATAGCAAGCCGACCCCCGACACCTGAGTTCTGACTCAGATCAAGCACTCGAGAAGTGCTGATCCCCGACCTCTGAGTATCTAGTTCGAGTCCGACACTTGGTAGAGCCGAGTCCGATACCCGATCACTCGGTATTTCTATTCTTAGCACGAGCCTTTGAGATTTATTTAGGAATTTCTTAAATATTCATATGGGAGATTTGTTTGATTCTCACTACTATTTGATATACTAACATTTCGGCAAGAACTTTTAAGTTGAACTCTCATCTAGAACTTCAAGATACACTCATTCACAATTTGGACAATGGACTATGCCTTGAATTACAAGTTTTCTATGAACAAGTTTTACTCAAAACCTTAACTAGTACTTGACTGCCAATAGTCTACCCCTCGGGTGGAGCATATGCGTCATACTCCCTGATCTCATAATGAGCTTACTAGAGATCACCCAAATCTTGTGGACTACGACGTTAGGCTCATATATGTGTATTCTTTCAAGAATGATCTATAGGATAGCATCTCCGCTAGTTAAAACCAACATAATACATTAAGGCATAAAGTCAACTTGTTTTACAGTTTCTCAGAGTATTACATAGTATTACATCTTAGAGAGGGTTAGGAAATAATAATTACTCTCCTCAGTTAACCAATAGCTTGTTTTTTCTAGGTCCTAATTCACGGGATCTCTGATCACATAGGTTGGGTTACCACTGTGGTAACTCATATGAGTCTCACACCCATCTCCTTCTATGCATTTTCTATCAGAATATGTGATAGACTTTTTGTAAAAGGATCTGCGAGGTTTTTATTTGTTTGAATATAAGTCACACTTATAACTCCGGAGTTTCTTAACTTCCTAGTAGACTTTAATCGTCTTTTAATGTGTTTTGATGACTTCACATTATCCTTAGCACTGTTCACCTTGACTATCACAACTTGACTATCACGGTTCATAAAGATAGCCGACACTAGTTTTTCAACCACGGACAAATCCATCAAGTTCACGCAGCCACTCTGCTTCTGTAGTTGTTGTATCTAAAGCAGTAAGTTCTGCTTTTTAAAATGTTATGTTTATAAGACCTACGTGATATTACACAACCTCCGAGAATAAACACATACCTAGTTGTTACATAAAGCTCATCAACATTAGATATTCAGTTCAAATCACTATATCCCTCAAACATATTGAGGTGCCTAGAATAGTGAATCTCATAACTCATAGTTACTACCAAGTAGTGCATAACCCTTTCAAGTGCATGCCAGTGATCACAACCCAGGTTAGACATGAACCTGCTTAATTTGCTCACAACAAATAATATGTCAGGTCTCGTTATGCTAGCTAGGTGTCGCGCCCCGATTTAATAAATCAGGACTTTATTGAAATTCCATAGAAAATCAATAAAACAAGACGTTCATCATGCGACCACGTACAATACGGGCAATCATTCACGGTTCGTAGACCGCATTAATACAAAAGTGAATAAAGATAAAGAGAAACTAATAAAACAAGGGTCCTAGATGAACGCCTTCTTCCAGTCTCGCCTTGACTGGGTCGCTACTCCAGACCTTCATCCTCCTCGTAGTAGACGGGCTCTGATGTTGTAAGTCAACGGGGTGAGTACAGATGTACTCAGCAAGCCACCGAATGCAAATATAATGCAAGATAATAACAAGGGAGATGGTGGCTAATTTTGCGGAAGCAGCATAATTGTAAAGCTTTAAATGAGAGCAATTTATTAGTACGGAAAAGTAAACATGTGCATGTGTATCATCATCTTCTAACTCGAGGGGTACAGTCAGCCCCACCTCGCTCAACAGTCCTTACGTGCCATGAATAACTTGAACATTCACACAATTGTAAACTAACTGCGAGTAGTCACACAACCCGCCCTTGACCGTGGGCTCGGCTTTTCGAAAAGATTGAATTACTCTGATCAGAGATGTACCACTGTACCCACAAGGCACACACTTATCACCTACACCGAAGTGTAACGAGATAACCCATCACACGGGAACTCGTGCCAAAACCTTCCATATAGTCCTCCCCGACTCAATAGCACCCTCTTATGGGTTTCATATGGTGTCCCGACGCATCGGAGCCCCACCATACCCCCCCTTGAGCCTCGTCGGTACAAGTCGCCCGCAGGCTAGCCCCTTGCCCCCTCCTCTATGGTGCATCAAGCCGGAGTATTCCATACTTCCAGTTAGGACTTACCCATTAGACTTGTGGTTGGTACGGAAGTGCTTTGCAACAGATCCCGCAGACCGGTCCTTATAGTGCCCCGGGTGCGACAAACCAGTGCCCGAGCTTGCACCCGGAACCCACTATACTTATAACTTAGCCAACTCCAACAGAGTCCAGAGACGAGAATAACGGGGAAAATCATATACAGAATCCGGCTATCTACGACTCATTCTTTTATCCTATAGCAGTTGTGCCGGTACATTGGGCACTAGCTAATATTTTTATAGTAGAGTGACAAGGAGTTGAGGCTCAATAAGCATGGCTTGGGTTTGCACACAAGGACAGGGATCTAATAAATATAAGTGTAAGGTTTGAATATTCGACTAATGCAATATTAACCTATGGGTTATAGCGATAAGTTATTAAAACATGGGCTCAATATGATCAACTGTTTCCACAGAGGTGGTCGATGACTTGCCTTGCTCAGCAAAGGGTGAAGGAGGAACCTCGGGGTAGAACTCCTGCTCCTCGACGAACTCGTAGTCTTCTCGATACGGAAAAGTAAACAATACATTCACATTCAATAAAACAGATAAAATCCACCAAATAAAGAAACATACATAGTTGTGGGTGAAGTAACATTTATTATTCTGAGTTTTTGCATATAACAGTGAATTTTAACCTTTTTAGGATTTTTCATAATTTATTTTGTTGAATTAATAATTTATCCCTAAGGGGTTTTTATTCATTTATTTATTAATAATATTTTGGGCAACAGAAACATACTGTTTTTATGGCATTAATGTGTAGAGAATAATATTCTGATTCTAACAAAATTTGAATGGTGAAATTTGGAGTTAAAATGAGCAAGATATGAATTTTCAAAGTTTAAACTATTTTCTGAATTTTATTTAAAACCAGAAATGGGCTCTGGTCCACGGTGAGCCAGGCCCACGGAGGACCGCACCACTGTGCGCGTGGACCGGATCAACCAGATCTGTTGGATCCAGATCCGGCGGCCAGGCGCGAGGCGGGATCCCTTAAGTGAAAACGGACGACCACGATTAAATCGTACCGAACCGGTACGCGTGGACGCTCGAGATCACGTCTGGGGTTTAAGTGGCGATCGACGGCCGAGAGCGAGCGATACCGCTTTGACCCAGATCGAGGGCTCAGATTGAGTCAACAGGGGATCTAATCTCAGCCGTTCACTGCAGATCGAACGGCCGAGAGCTCATACGGCACGGCGGTACTGCGGCGAGCTACTCCGGCGATGGTAAGGGCCTAGCGCCTAGGCTACTGGCTAAAATGGAACCAGGAGAGTGCAAGGATCACAACGGTACCGGAGATGGCGACGATGGGGCAGAGGTGACGGTCGACGGCGAGGGTAGACGGCGGGGTCCCTTCGGGGCTCGGCGGCGACGACGATCTGGCGGTATCCACGGCCAACCGAGTGGATGCCGGGGACGGGTGGACGACGACGGATCCGACGGTGGTGACGGCTAGGGCGAGGGGGGCCTGGATCAACGGTGAGCGGCGGCCGGAGTTGAAGCCGAGCCGAAGACCTAAACGAGGTCGGCAGCGCTCTGTTCACGCTATAGCTGGCTTCGGTGGTGTGGGCTGAAGGCGGTGAGGGCGAGGGGTTCTTATAGGGGGGTCGCCGGCGTCCAATTGGAAGGGAACCGAGGGTTTCCCTTTGCTCAACGCCGGTGAACTTTCCTAAGGCTCGGGTTCCTTCCATGTGCGGCGAAAACGCGTGGCTATCGGTGGAATGAGATCCCTGGTGGTCTGAGAAGGCGATCCCTCGGTTGATTTGGTGAAATCGGTTACGGGGCGGCGAATTTGGAAGGTGGGGGTCGCCGGCGGGAGGGAGGGGATCCCCTTCCATCGGGGAAGAAGATCCTGACAGGTGGCCCCCACCTGTCAGTGGCCGAAACGAAAATAGAAGGGCCGACAGGCGGGTCCCGATGGTCAGAGAGTGCGGAAAGGGCAAGAGTGGCTGACGGGTGGGCCAAGCGGGGCGCGGGGAAGGAGAGAGGAGCGGGGGAGTGCGCCGACAGGTGGACCCCACCTGTCAGCGGCACACCGCTGGATTGGGCCGGGCTGAGGTCGAATTCCGGGTTGAGGCCCATTAAGTATTTTCAATTCTTTTCTGATTTAAAATAAATCCAGTAATTCGTATATTTGATTAGGGGTTGAATCACTGTTGATAAAAATTTATAAAAATTCCTAAAATTATATCTTGGTCTCTAGTTCATCTCATAAAATTTTCAGGTCCAAATTTTGAGTATTTCTCCCTGTTTGGCTTTATTTGAGCTCTTTGGTGATTTTTCCTTTAATAATAAATCCAGAAATAATTTAAATAATATTTTTCTTTTATTTTAATCCTTTTTAATTCCTGGGGTGTTACACTAGGTACATGAGTGAACCAATTATCTGTAAGTATCTTAGTTGATCTTTGGAAATTTTCTTGTTCTTTTGAAGTATCACACTTGGATCATAAGGTGTTTGAGAAGACTTGTTGTCTTCATAGTCGAAACGGCTCAAGACCTTCTCAACATAATGAGATTACGAAAGTGTAATATCATTCTCGTCCTTATTTAGTTTGATGTTAAGAATAACATCAGCTTATCCCAGATCTTTCATATCAAAACTCTTTGATAGAAAAGACTTGACCTCATTGATTGCATCAATGTTTGTGCCAAAAATCAGTATTTCATTGATATACAAACATAATATAACTCCTCCACCCCCACCATGTCGATAGTATATACATCTACCGGCATTGTTTATGACAAAGCCTGTAGATGTTAGAGTTCTATCGAACTTCTCATGTCATTGCTTAAGAGATTGTTTCATACCATACAAAGACTTTAATAATTTACCCACTTTGCTCTCTTGACCCTTCACTATAAACCCATTAGGCTAATTCATGTAGATCTCTTCATCCAACTCTCAATTTAGGAAAGTTGTCTTTACATCCATTTGATGAATGATAAGACCATACGAGACTACTAGGAAAAGTAATGCTCTAATTGTGGTCAGTCTAGCGACAGGTGAATAAGTATCGAAAATGTCTTCTCCTTCTTTTTGTATATAACCTTTGGCCACGAGCCGAGCCTTGTGCTTCTCAACAGTACCATCAAACCTAAACTTCTTCTTGAATACCCACTTACAACCCATGGTTTTGCAACTATACAGTCGATCAGTCAGTTCCCATGTACCATTGGATAGAATCGAGTCTATCTCATTATGGATAGCTCCTTTTCAATCATCTACATCTGGAGATGCATATGCTTTGGTAATGATAGTAGGAGTGTCATCTACAAGTTACACAATGAAATTGTCACCAAAGGATTTTACAACCCTTTGTCTCTTACTTCTTCTAGGAGCTTCACTGTCAACCTTCTTAAGGATGTCCTCGAGCTGATTATGTTGTTCAGAATACTCGAAATTAATCGATGTAACACATTCAGGAATTATCTCAATAGAATATCTAGCAATGTTATGCATATCTTTCAAAGGAAACACATTCTCAAAAAATATTGCATCACATGATTCTAAAATAGTATCAACATGCATATCAGACATCTCATCTTTTACTACCAAAAATTTATACGCCATACTCCCTTGAGCATAACCTAAAAATACACAATCCACTTTCTTAGGTCCCAACTTACATTTCTTCATGATTGGAACATTGACTTTCGACAAACATCCCCAAGTACGTAAGTAAGACAATGATGGTTTTCTCACAATCCATATCTCATATAGAGTTTGATCTTTATTCTTGTTAGAAACTCTATTTAGGACATGACTCGTAATCAATAGAGCCTCCCCCACCATGTCTTTGATAAACCAACAATATCTAACATGGCGTTGACCAAGTCAGTCAGTGTGCGGTATTTTCTCTTAGTAATCCCATTCGACTTGGGCGAATAGGGAGGCATCCTCTCATGAATAATACTATGTTCCTCACAGAATTCATCAAATATTTTGGGAAAATATTCACCACCTCAATCATACCTTAGATGTTTGATCTCTCTCTAGTTGATTTTCAACTTCGGCTTTATAGATTTTAAAGTAGTATAATGCCTCATCATTAGTTCTCAATAGATATACATAACAAAATCTATACGCATCATCAATCATTGTCATAAAATCTCTTTTCACCTTTTGTCAACACACCATTCATCTCATAGAGATCAGAATGTATGAGTTCAAGAAGTGCCAAGTTTCTCTCCCTAAGCGCCTTGTGAGGCTTCCGAGGTTGCTTCGATTGCACACTACTATGACACTTAGAACCTTTGACAATAGTGAATTTCGGAATTAAACACATGCTGGACAGACGAGACATCAAGCTAAAATTAATGTGACATAAACAGGAATGCCAAACGCTTACATCACCATTAATGTCATCACAAATATGGTTCACTGACTTATTGCTAAAATCAAAAAGGGAAAAGCGGAACAAACCTCCGCAATCATAGCCTTTACCAATGGATGTAGAAAAATACAAAACTTTTATATGTAATGAGATATGTTGTATTTTGATTATAAAAAAGTTTCAAGTTCAAATAAAGATTTAACCATTAATATATTTTCAACCATAACCTATTTCTTTTCAAAATTCTAATTCATCTCAAGAGAATCTCAAAGTTTCTTAACATATTGTATGATAACTTTCTTAAAATATTTTCAAAATTTTATCATAGTATCTACGTATAATATTATAACACCACGACAAGTCTCCTATTTTCAGACTTTATTTGATTTTTTAGAATTAAAAAACCCTTAAGCTCCATATTATCGATGAATGTCATAACATAATTTTTTTAAAATTTCTTTAAATTTAGTGGATAATAACTAAAAATGGACACAAATAGTGAATATGATTTTCTATAAATTTTAGTGCATTATTTTAGGTACTTGCATTTCAAATTTCACATATTTCAATTTAAATCCTAGAAACACAATTAATGAGTTAAAATAGCAAATAGATCTAGAAAAATACAAAAAAATACATAATATAAGTTATGTTATATATCGAGTGTATAAAAAAATTTCAAGCTCAAACAAAGTTACAAATATCTTACTGTTTTGTATTGCTAGAAAACCCTCACTAACTTATGTATTTCATAATTATATAAAAATAAAAAATGTATATTATATTCACTGACTTAAGTATTCCATAATTATATAAACAATAAATAAATCATTAATATAGTGATGCCATGTGATCTTGATTCAAAGTTTAATCTGTTTAAAATCCTAAAACAGATACAGATGTATCCATTTTCATAACCACATTCAACATACATTCGGATATCCGTTTCCATATTCACATTTGTAAAATGAATTCGGATGTTTCCGAATGTCATCAATATTTAATTCGGATACAAATACGAATATTTATATTTACAGTTATTGAATACGAATATGAATAATTCAGATATTTTAACATCCATATCAATCCCTATATAACCTCAGAATTAGCAATTCAGATATTTACAGTAAAGATTGTCTTTTGTACCCGGTTGATTTCCATATAGCATCTCCTCGTTAAGCTGTGGGCAGCTGAGGAAGATGACTCGAGTCTGCTCACGCAAGCTCTGAACCTAAAGGTAACAGTGAGGGAACTTGGCAAATGGTGTTGTGTCATTTTTTTCATGTTGTAAGTTAATACGCTGTTTAACTATTTTTCTTGTTCCGGGCACTACAATAAAAGATTAGTATTGGACAATAAGATACATTCATAAAGTGCTATGATTTCAAAAAATACGTTTAAGCACCTGTCTTTAATACACTGTATTAGGAACTGAGACTCTTAGACAAAATTAACACTTTTTATTATTTTAACACATGTTTAAGCAATAATGCATTAGAGGTACCTTAAGTAGTGAATTGGAGGTGCCCTTAAGTATTCCAAGCTAACAGTCTCATTAAATAACAGATATTTTCACTTAAGATCCACAATTTTTGGACATTTCTTAAACTATTGGTGCCCAATTTTTATTATTCCTGTTCGAAAATGAAGTGGTATTTCCACTCTTTTCATGCTTGACTGTTTTCTTCTGAAGAATTTTACCAAGAAATTTGGAATTGAGGCCTATACCCGGCTATACGACTTGAATATGGAGCACATCCTCACAAAATAGCCAAGAAGCAGCAATATATGTTCATATATATTCTCTTTTTGGAAACCAAGAAGCTGAAAGAACAAAACGAAGACAAATGCACACATTACCTTATCAATCACACACACAAACTCACGTTTCACGCAGCCGGCTTGATCTGACCTCTATTCACGACCTGTCGGTGTATCCAAGGGGACGATGCCCTGTTGCCGAATGCCGACGGCCACTGCATCCGGCAGCCGACGTGGCGACGGTACTACTTCCCCGCCGTAAAATGGCGCGTCGACGGTCGCAGGCGGCCGGGAGTAGGATCCAGAGTCACAGGTTGCCATGGCCAGCCTCTTGTACGAGGTCGCCGCCGCCGGCGACGGCGAGTCGTTCAGGAACGGGTTGCCGACGGCGCGGACGAGGCCCTCCCGACCCTCCCTCCTGCGCACGATCGCCCTGTACACGAACGGCAGAAGCCCTTCCATTAGCTCGACGCGCGCGACGCCCGCGGCGCGGCCAGCGGCCTCCTCCGCAGCGCGGCTCCTCCCTACCGTGGAGCCCGTCGGTTTTGAGATCAGGTGCACGTCTCGTACGTAGCCGTGGCCACGTTTATGTATAGCGGTTGGCGTTTACCGGATTGCGAACACGGTGCTGTGAATTACAGCTTGCATCGTAAGTGGCAAACCAGTATCCCGGTTGGTCTTGAAGTGTGTAGGTCAACGAAAGAATTGTGTGGTCTTGACAGCTTAGCTAGAACTTGCTGAAAACAGTATAAATGTATAATACTCAATTTTACCATTTTTATATCCAGCTGCAACCTGCAAGCTAGAGCTTGATCCTTTGATTGTTCAGGGGAAAGAGATACCCTGGTGGCATTCTGGCCGGACCAATTCAGGCCAAACGGAAACGAGGGGCCGCACCACTGGATGGACGTGTCATGTCTGGTGCCCGCCAACTCTCTGTTCCGATCCGTAACGTGTACAGAATATGTAGTACGATCAATGACATAAGCCATAAGGGAGATGACGGCGTCGCAGTTTCAACTCTGGTTTTAAGGTATGAATGTTTCCTAATAGCTAGTAGATGTCAGTATCTAGCTGATTAGCTGATTAGTATGTTACGTGAATCTAAATAAATTAATATTTTGTAACTCTCCAATAAAAAATTTTAGATTCCACGTCTACTAATCTATTTTCGCTATTTAGATTCATATCTAGACTATTTATTTCAGTGTTAGATTGTATAAATAGCTAGCTGACCAAGGTTGGGGCGCTAGCATACGCGAGGCCCAAAGCACAAAAAGCAGCGTGAGGATTTCGAGTTAGAATTGGGCCAAATGATGTAATTAATGGTGCATTTGGTTCGATATGTATATTTCTAGATAGGATATGATCATTCTATTTAATTAGCTATTTGGTTGGAGAGTGAGGGTGGATGAAATGGTCACTGAGAGAAAATTCCTTCAATATACTGGATGGAGAGATTTTAGAAATTTTTTTTGGATGAGCTCATTTAATATTGAATGAGATGATGTATCGTCTTCTGATTGGTTATTACGCGTTTAATTTTCATTTATAAATATTCAAATGATTTTTACTCCCAACTCATTTATCAAATTTATGATCTAATTACGTCATTGTATTGATTACAATTTAATCTATAAAATAAGATCTCACATAAGTATATATTTATTAAAAAATATATTTGACAAATGGTTCTCACTAATTTAAGTTTATCTCATTCAAGTTATATACACCTAACTAAACAAAAATTATTTTATCTTATCCATCTAACCAAACACCTTACATATATCGTTTCATTTTTAAATCCAAGTATATCCTCGAACCCAAATCAAGAGGATCCAAGCGTATATAAGGAATTGTTTGCACGAGCAGTCAGAGCAGAAGGTAACGTCTTGGCTGAGAATTATATCGGCAGCGGCTCGGCTGGAGTGGTTCTCCTGCGCGAGAGTTAGGGTTTTATTTTTCTTTGCAGCTATTTGTTGTTTTGTGATTGATCGTTCTGCTGTAATTTGGGTTACTAACAAGCTTCTAGATGCTGAAACAAATATATCGGAAATGCTAGTTTCAAGTAAGAGTAAGAGACGGAGTCATGAAATTTGTAGCTTAAAAACGTTCTAACTTTTAGTTATAATTTTTTTGTTTGATAAATGATAAAAATTAATTTGTTAGATACTGGTATAACTTTTTTGTTTGATAAATGATAAAATTTAATTTGTTAGATATGGGACGAGTCTATCGAAAAAATTGGTGAAACATGATCATATTCCTTGAGACATGAGAATAACAATGGACCCAAAATACTAAAGTAAGATAAATTCGTCTAATCTCTACAAGTTGGACTGAAGTCATCTAACTTTAATTTACTCCCAATTTTTTTCTTCAAATTAGGATTAGCATGTTGGAGGAGAGGAAAACGGGCACATCCCAATCTGAATTCTGAGTCCATGACCGGCCCAACAACCCTAGCTTCATAAGGATCGGGACTCGCAGTTACTCTATTCTCATGATGTTTATCACACCCTATACCACCAAGTACCCCCACCCAAAAAAACCTTGTGTATTGGGTCTCATTCTACAGACCAACTATTTCGGCCCAGTTCAACGATGCATGACGGGAACATTTACTCAAAGCTCCGGTAATGCCGTAACGGATACGCCAGTTGGACTCGCCGGACCACCCAATTATTTCGGGGTTAATTTTTTCCGTGCCATTATAATTTTCACGGTTTGCCAATATGTCATCGATGTGTCACTGAGAAATGGGGCCACCACAGTCACTGACAGTAGCATGTGGGCAATTCTTAAAAATTATAATGGTATGTGAGTAATTTTTCCATTATTTCGCGAGATCCCAACGCGAAATGGCTCACCATACAACCGATTCACCGTCCCAATCCTCACAGGCTTACACCAACGTGGATAGCGACAACTGATTTATCAGTAATCACCGTTTGTTTCCTGCGTCGAGGTCGTCGAACCGGTTCTGCCATCCTAGGAACACCACAGAGCCAGAGAACAAAGTGCCCTATGCCCCCCTCTGTACACAGAGGCCAGAGCTAGCCTCTCTTTTCCCCCCAAAAGGGCGAATTTTCGCGTGTTCCCTATTCCCGGCAGATGTGGTTCATCCGGCGACGTGCACCGCCCGTGTCAACCGTGTTTTCCGCTGGTACCGGCAACGGCATCTTGCCTCCCATTGTATTCATCTCCTCTTCAAGACCAATCCTTTGTTCTCTTTAATTAGTTCTACTCATCGCTGTCAGACAACTAGTGGAACAAGAGATTAGAATGTGAGCTAGGGGTTCTCAGGACTTTTGACGTCCTGTGCCGTCGGCGAAAGCTTCAGCGCAGCGAATGCTAACTAGCTCGTTGTTGTTCTCCTTTTTTTTCTGAAGACGTTTGCAAGGACAGGGTTCCAGACCTGGAGAGTAAGGTAGGCGTGTGTTAACAGCGTAATCTTCTTGGGGCTGATCCGGGAGAGTTACGCAACCATTCGTGTTTCTCGGGGAACGAATTGCAGAGTCCAAGCGATGAAGCAAAGTGGCGCGAAAACGTACGTGAGGATAGTTGTGCAGGTGGCGTCTCTACTGTCTTCTGAAGCTAACTGCTCCAGCTTGACGGACTGACGGGTGAATTCTCGGTGGTTTGTGGCATCATGTTACATAAATCTTAACTATATAAATGTGACGAGTTACTCGTCCGTCCGCCTCGGCAGAGCTCGCGCGCAGCGCGACCGCGCCCCCCTCCCAGGTCCGCCTCGACCGCAACCCCCGGTCCGATCCGCCACGACCGCGCCCCCCTCCCAGGTCCGCCTCGACCGCAACCCCCGGTCCGATCCGCCACGACCGCGCGCCCCCGTCCCCGCACATCCCGCGCAACTGCCTGGACTCGGACCGTGCACCCACTTCAAAACCCCGACCTCTCCCCTCCTCTCTACCTCACTCATCCCTCCCCTCTACTCTCTCCCTCTGCTCAGACTCGCCGCCGCTCGCCCGCTCCGCTTCACCGAAGCTCGACGCCGTTCGCCCGCTCCGCCGTCTGGGTCGTCTCGCCGCCGCTCACCGGGGCCGGGTACGCCTTCGGGTAAGAGAGGAGAGGGGATCAGAACCACCGAACAAACAGAAACAAAAAAACGAAGCTTAGGGTTAGGGTGAAACCCTAACCCTAAACTAAGATTAAGGGGGTCGGGTCTCACCTTGTCTCTCGGGTCATGGCGTCGCCTGGACGGGACCCCTCCGCCGCCGCTCGCCGGAGGCCGAGAAGAAGCCGGGGCGTCCTCCGCCGCTCCGCCGCGCCGTGCAGGGACCTCGGGTTTTGACCGCCGCGAGCTAGCTCGACGGAGCCCCGCTCACCCTCGGGTGAGCGCGGTGCTCCGGCGAGCTAGCCGGTGGCGGCCGACCGCCGGTCGCCGCCGCTCGCCGCCGCTCGCCGCTCGCCGCTCGCGCTCGCGCCGCATCGCTCTCGGGCCAGAGGGGGCGAATGAGCTAGGTTTAGGGTTTGCGGCGCGGCGATGCTATTTATACCGGCGACAATAGCGCTCAGCCGTCGGATGAGATCCGACGGCCAGCATCTACCGGGCGCTGATGCGGCCCAGGCGGGGGAGCGAAATCCCGGCCCAGGCCCAGGTTGCGTGCGCGCGCGCGCGCCGAATGCCTGGCCTGGGCCCAGGACTCAGTCAGCCTGCGAAATTGCAATTTTGGGCCGGACCGTGGCACTGTTTGGGCCGAAAACCTTTTAGATTTTTCCAGAATTAAGAAAATTGATTTCCAGTTTTGTTTATTCTCTGGAAAATAAGAAAATTGCCCAAAAATCAGATAAAATTAAGTTTGATGCTAGAATAATTTTGTAAAATTCATCATGTTCATTAAAATTACTCCTAAATTTTCCAGAATTTATATTAGTATTTTCCATTTTACAGAATTAAATAATTGCTTTTTCCTATTTAATTATTCCCTGGAAAATTATAAAATCACAAATATTAAGATAAAACAACTTTAGGGATGTTCTGCAAAATATATTGCCGTTAACATTATGCATCCGTTGCAAATTGTTAGAACTTAATAGAATTAATTTTTTATTTTATTATTCCCTTTAACATATAAAAGTTTAGATGTTGTATATTATTGTATAATTCATCATATTCATTACCACTACTCATAATGTACCATTTATATCTGAAAATGATTCAAATTGACATAATGTACCATTTTTGAAGCACACTGTCTTTGAATAGAGTAGAACAAGGAATACATATCAACCCATCAAATAAGCAAATGTGAATCATTTTGTATTTTCCATAATTAAAATGATTACTGAATTCATTTTGTTATTCCTGTAAAATAAAATGATTACTGAATTCAGCTAAAAAATGATATAAATTTAGTCCAATGACTATTTTTTTATTGAATTCATTTTGTATGTTCCATCATTAAAATGATTACTGAATTCATTTTGTTATTCCTGTAAAATAAAATGATTACTGAATTCAGCCAAAAAATGATATACATTTAGTCCAATGACTCTTTTTTAATTGAATTCATTTTGTATTTTCCATAATTAAAATGATTACTGAATTCATTTTGTATTTAGTCCAATGACTCTTTTTTTATTAGAAATAATTATTTTTTTTTCTTACTGAACTATTTTTATTTCTTACAGATTCAAGACGATTTCTCATCTAAAGAGTATTCACATCTAAAGACGGTTTGAACCTGATTTATCTCTAGCTTATCTCCTTATGAGATGTTTATTTCCTATGAGTAATAATACCATCATTTCCTATGCCGTAGTATTTAGGCACATCTGTTTATTTCTAATGTAATGTTCCATTAGAAATTATGTTGGTTGTCTGTGATCTTGGGTCTATTTGGCGTCTCATTGTTATAAGTAATAATTTGTACATTGTAGTTAATATTTTATTCAGATAACTGTGGGCTGAAAAAACTGCCTTAGAGGGGATAGGAGCAAGACATGCAATTTATAGATATCATTATGGGCCATGAATCTGATATAGGATGTGCATTGTTTAAACCTGATTTATCTCTAGCTTATCTGCTTATTAGATGTTCATTTCCTATGAGTAATAATACCATCAGTACAAACCTAATTATCATGACATTCTCCAATTATTACATGGGAAACACAAAACATATATTGAATAAAAACATCAGCCAATAAAAACCAACTGTTCTTAATTTTTTTCCGCATTTCCATGATTTTTTTATATTTTTCTATACATTTCTTAATTGTGTTTCTGTATTTTTTGAATTTTTGGCATTTTTCGATGAATTATCCTGTTTATTCTTTAATATTTCCCCCTTTTTATTCTGTAAAGATTTTCCCCTAATTTGATTCTTACATGTGTTTCTATTCTATTTGTCAAATAATGTGTTTATATCTGATTTGTCAAATAATTCCGCTAGATAAAACATTATAATATAGTTGAATTTCTTAGATATATTAAATGGCTGGCATGCGAAAGAGAACTTACGCCGACCGTCCAACCCGTAATGCGGTGGTACCTAGGTGAGCCTATATTAGTAAAACCAACTTTCCTGCAACGATGAAAGATGTTCTAAATTGCATTTTTTTTGTTAAGGTTTATGAAATTTGACGAGATAGAGTTCGAGCACTTAAACTATGCATGGAGTGCCGTCGCCAGAGTAGAAGTTAAGTTTCTCCCTGATGAATATGGAGAAAAACAACGATTTATTTTAATGGATATTACCGTAAGTTGCACACAAGTTGGACTAAATTTTACATAGTAGTGAACATGTGAACTATTCTAAACCCTAATATTATACGTAGGGTGCTAAAATAGAAGTCATTGCATGGGAGCGGGAGGAAGTTCATAGGTTTAACATTCTCCTAAATGAAGGACAATGTTATACTATTCATCGTCTATATTTTCAACCTAATCTTGAAGAGGCATTGTACTATCGGAGCATTGCCCATGCCTATGAAGGTTCTCTTCGAAGAAATACAACAGTTGAGCCATACATTCTTCCAATCCAATTCCCTCCCTATCCAAAATATCTATTGACGTTTCATGACGCGTGGATTCGTCCGAATAAAACGTTTGTGGGTACGTACGTAAATTGAATCGGTGATGCATAGTTTCAAAAAAAATAGTTGTCTTACTTGTAGTATGATATGATTATTTGGACAGACATAGCTGGAGTGGTTGTCTATTGGGGGAAATTGGAACGACTTGGAGGTCTATATAGGGAGATAACACTGATGGACACTAGGTAATTCACAAGTTAGATACAACCACTTATATCGTCATAAACAATCACATTGTTTTTGCAAATCGAAAGCTAATGAGAATTTGATCTTTTTTAGCTTGAACATGATGGTTGTTGGAATTTGGGGGGACTCCCTCACTGATCACATCTCTGAATGGACAGAAGCTCATCGTAACAACCACATTGTTTTAGGAACCATGCTTCGACTTCACAAGAAGCATAGTAATTTAGTCCTAACCCATTTTATCATTAATAAACATATAGTGATGAATTACACTAATATTTGTTCTACTTGGCGATAGGATGTTTAGAGACTTCACAACACACTACAGTCAAGTTTAATCCGATTCATCCATCCACACTACCTTTGCAAAGTAAGTAGTTCCAACAATAAAACACAAGCTAAGAATAATGGCAATACATCACATAATATTATAGATATTGTTAATTATTTTTCTTTGAAATATAAATGCAGACTTACGGCAGCGTGTGAGTTCAGGAACTATGGATCTAAGCTTTGTGAATCGGTTCATGGAAGCTAGATGGAGATATTTTGCAACGATTTATGGATCTGACTGTCCATAGTGTTACAGTCTTGTGTGTATTGTGGTGTGCGTTGTTTATGTACTTCCTCATATTCGGATGTTTTGTGTTTATTTCTATTGGGTACACCCTTGAAGTTATTTGAATGTAATATTGGTTTTTGTGTTCATTTCGTTTAATCTATTGTGTACTCTCTTTGAAGTTATTTGCATTTGGTATTTGGTTTTGTGATCATTCGTTGAATCTATTGTGTATTCCCTTTGAGGTTATTTCAATGTAATATTTGTATTGGAATACATGTCTCAAATTCAAATACGCTTATTTACAAAATGAAAACATCATTCACTGTAATACTCTCATTCCTAACCTTGAAGAATATTTTCTTTCCTCTAACACAATCTCCAGATCCAGTCTTGATTAATAATCATCCAATGCCCTATTTAAATAACAAATTTGTGATCCTAACCCTCAAATAACCCTTTAATCCAAAACAAGTATTCTAAATCACTCTTTGGTACCAAGAAAAATAAATTAAAACTCAAACACTTATCTGAATTAAAATCATGTTCCATCTATAATGTTTCCACTCAATTATCGTTTGTTTAGTGGTTAACCAATTATGCAATCAACAGGTCGCTCGACGCCGCGATAACAAAGCTATCAACCATGTCAGAAAATATACCGAGGAGAGAGGGGAAAGAAGGTTATTATATTTTATGCGCCTAATTTATCATGTTTATTTGTCTATTCAAATATTTGTGCTACAACATTACACTAAAATTATTGTCTGAAAATGTGTACTCATTTTAAATTTTTAGTTATCGATGGTCGTCATAGACAAAAGAGAAATCGTTGTAACATTTTGCCTCACGGCCCTTCTGGAATTTGTATTCGACAACCATCACAGACTCCATCGGAAAGTTCATCGGACGGTGAAAATGTGTCATATCGACAACCGTCCTCATTTGTTGTTCCTACACAAAGTACCCTTACATCAGCGGGATTATTTCAAGGACAAACCTCTAATGGTATAAACTACTGCAATGTGGGTTGTGCAATTACTAATAGCAAAAATTATGTCTCATGTGATTACATAAACTTTGTGCAGGTGCAAATTCTGCTATATTAGCAACTCCAACTATCGACTCACAAGAGCAACAAGCAATTCCATCTGTTCAACAAACCCAACTTGACCGATCGATAGATCGTGCTGAGATAAGGCGTGCTCGTGAAAGAGCACGCTATGCAAGCTTGACATCAGAGCAACGAAACAAAAGACGTGCACGTGATAAAGCTCGATATGCAAGTATGACGGATGAACAGAGGCAAGCGAGGCGAGAGAACCAACGATATTCAGCAAGTATGACAGATGAGCAAAGGCAGGTTATGCGGGAAAAACGTAACCAACAAAATCGAGCAAGAAGAAGAACTCTTGGTCCAAACTGTGTCGTTCGTAATACACCACATGGCTCTGAGATAGGATCTAACAACCTTAATACAACTGACGTTGTCTACCAGAACCTACCTGTTAGCGCCCACATTTTAAAGACTCAGCCAGACTGTCGTCATTGTGGTGCGAAGAGGTTTGAATATGAGCCGCCAGGATTTTGTTGTATGAATGGCAAGGTCAAACTTCAAATACCTGCGCCACCTGAGGAGCTTCGACGGTTGTACACAGGTGAAGACATTCAATCACAACATTTTATAGAGAATATTAGATATTTTAACAGTCATTTCTCCTTCACCACAATGTACTGTGATTATGACAAGAACCTCGCAAGTGCAAGGGATGGAGTTTACACATTTAAAGCGCATGGGCAAATGTACCATAACATACATTCTTTTGGGAATGGAGACAATGAACCAAGCCACTTGCAGTTGTACTTCTATGATGATGATCCTAGCTTATCACATCGTTTCCGTCGTGCTCGAGATGAGATATATAGAGAAAGGGACATATCTATTATTAGATGTTTGGTACATATTTTGAGAGATAATCCCTACTCTGAAACATTCAGAAGCCTAGGACAGGTTGAAGACGTTGATGAATATCGTATATTGCTAAATATGGATTATAAGCTAGACCAGAGAACTTACAACAGACCGTTAACATCAGAGGTTGCTGCTGTGTGGGTTGAGGGGAATGATATTAATAAACATTTTGATCGTAGCATCACCTTGTTTGGCAATAACAACAACTACTATTCAATTAGACCGAGTGATGGGTGCTACGACCCTTTGTCATACCCCCTATTTTTTCCAAGAGCAGAGCTCGGTTGGCATTCTGATATACCAAGACAAGGTATTGACATTAGTCAAATAAATACAACCCGACAAAGAAATGCTGACAACTCAGGTTAGCCAAGTGACTCATATTCATGTTATTATGATACTATTAATCCATACGCTAATCACCTATATTGATTTCTCTTTTCTTTGTAGATACTACCAGCAAGTTTTTTGTTTCGATGCGTGAATATTATTGCTATAAATTCCAGATGCGTAGTGGAATCTTCAACACGGTCTTGTATGGGAGACGTCTATTCCAGCAGTTTGTAGTTGATACCTACATAAAAATTGAAACGTCTCGCCTGAATTACTTCTTATACAATCAGAAGAAGATTCGTGCTGATCTTTACCAGGGCTTGATGGATAGTGTATCTGTTGGAGAACATAGAGCCAGCAGATTGGGAAAAAGATGGGTCCTACCTGCATCGTTTATCGGTGGCGGGAGGGATATGAGACGAAGATATATGGATGCTATGGCCTTAGTGCAGAAGTATGGAAAACCCGACATATTTATCACAATGACTTGTAATCCTAATTGGGAAGAGATAAGTAGGGACCTTGCACCTGGCCAAACACCACAAGATCGTCCTGATCTTGTTGTGCGTGTATTTAAAGCCAAGCTAGAGGATCTCAAATTCCAGCTATTTCGTAAACATATCCTAGGAATCATTGCAGCACAAGTCCATGTTATCGAGTTCCAAAAAAGGGGTCTACCACATGCACATTTCCTCCTTATCATGGAGTCAACATACAAATTGAGTTGTCCCGATGAGTATGATAATGTTATATCAGCAGAACTTCCAGATAAGGATAAATACCCAGAGCTATATGAAATGGTAGTGAAACATATGATGCATGGCCCGTGTGGTCCACTAAATAGGAAGAGTCCATGCATGAAAAATGGTAGTTGCAAGTGCTATTATCCACGCCAGTTTAGTGACACAACTATCCAAGGCGAAGATTCTTACCCTATCTACAAGAGAAGGGATGACAGACAAAGGGTAAGAGTGAGAGGTCATGACTTAGACAACAGATGGGTTGTCCCATATAATCCCATGCTTCTAAGAAGGTATGACTGTCACATCAATGCAGAAGTTTGTTCGAGTATTAAGGCTGTTAAGTACCTCTACAAGTATATTTATAAGGGTCATGATAGAGCGTCTGTGTCCGTCAATGAAGCTGATGAAAACCGCGAGATTAATGAGATCAATGAATATAGGGATGCTAGGTGGGTAACACCACAGGAGGCATTGTGGAGAATATTTGGATTTGATCTTAGCGGGATTTCACCACCAGTGCTACAGTTACAGCTCCACCTCCCAGGAATGCATCTTGTGTCCTATAGAGAGAATGCTGATGTACGTGAAGTTCTCGACCAACAGGGTGCCTCAAGAACCATGTTGACTGAGTATTTCAAGGCAAATCAAGAATTTACGTGGGCACGCACATTACTTTATAGGGATTTCCCACAATATGCAGTGTGGTTGCCTGGACGTAAGCTTTGGAAAATAAGAGAACGAAGCACGCAGGTTGGGAGGATCATCTCAGCACATCCAGCAGAGGGAGAAAGATACTACTTGAGGGTGCTATTAAACCATGTGGTTGGTGCTACTTCATTTGAGAATTTGAGGACATATGATGGTATTGTATACCCTACATTTCGAGAAAGCGCTGAGAAAAGAGGTATTATTGAGTCAGATAACAGCATTGATGAGTGCCTCTCTGAAGCTGAAGTATTTCATATGCCTTCGTCCCTCCGAAGGTTGTTTGCTACAATATTGGTATATTGTGAACCTAGCGATGTGCGTGGACTCTGGAACAAACACTTCGAAGCAATGTCTGATGACATCCGACGATCCCAGATGAATGCATATGCAGTTGAACAAATGGTGTTATTGGATATAAGAAAATTGCTTCAATCAATGGGTAAAGAGATAACATCATTTCCTCTTCCAGAAATTGATGAATCATATGACGCCATGGCGGGTGAGGTGAGGGAGATTTGTGAAGAGTCCTCTATACAGGTGGATAATGAGCTACTAGCGAGCACATCCTCTCTTAATGCAGAACAGAGATATGCTTTTGATGTTATACTATCATCCGTTGACAACAATAGTGGAGGTGTGTTTTTTGTTGATGGTCCAGGAGGAACAGGAAAAACCTTTCTGTACAAAGCTTTATTAGCAAAAGTCCGTAGCGAGGGGAAGATAGCTATTGCTACTGCAACATCTGGTGTTGCTGCTTCCATCATGCCTGGAGGTAGGACGGCTCATTCAAGGTTCAAGATACCACTAAGCATACAAGATAATGGAGTGTGTAACTTCACCAAACAAAGTGGTACTGCGAAGCTTCTTCAAAAAGCTTCGCTTATATTATGGGATGAAGTCTCCATGACAAAAAGACAGGCAATTGAGGCGTTGGACAAGAGCATGAGGGACATAATGGAAAAGCCCAATCTACCATTTGGAGGCAAAACAATGGTTTTTGGAGGTGACTTCAGACAAGTTCTTCCAGTTATACGAAAGGGGAATAGGGCTCAAATTGTAAACGCAACATTGCGTAGATCTTACCTATGGGATAACATGCATCAGTTGAGACTTGTCCATAACATGAGAGCTCGATCAGATATATGGTTTTCAGACTACCTGCTACGGATTGGCAATGGCATTGAAGAGACCATCGATAATGACTATGTAAATTTACCCGACGAAATATGTGTACCCTACACTGGTGCAGAATCAGACATTGATAGTCTTATTGACATGGTATTTCCAATGTTAGGTGCAAACATGACTGATGCAGACTACATCACATCTCGAGCTATTTTGTCAACGAGGAATGAGAACGTTGATGCAATAAACATGAAGCTTATCGAACGTTTTCCTGGTGACGAGATGATTTATCACAGTCATGATCGAGCAGTCGATGATCCATGCAACCATTATCCGTCTGAGTTCTTGAATTCATTAACGCCAAATGGGTTACCTCCACATATATTAAAACTCAAGGTTAATTGTCCTGTGATTTTGCTCAGAAATCTTGACCCGGCCAATGGTCTGTGTAATGGGACTAGGTTGATAGTCCGAGCATTTCAAAGAAATACTATCGATGCTGAAATTGTATTGGGACAACATGCTGGTGAGAGAGTCTTCCTTCCACGCATACCCTTGTGCCCCTCCGACGATGAGATGTTCCCCTTCAAGTTTAAGAGGAGTCAATTTCCTGTTAGGGTGAGTTTTGCAATGACAATTAATAAAGCACAGGGTCAAACAATACCGCATGTTGGAATATACCTCCCGAACCCGGTGTTCTCTCATGGACAACTATATGTAGCTCTGTCACGAGCAACTTCTCGTAGCAACATCAAAATACTCGCCGCTCCGGAGAAAAATATGGGAATCAATTCAACAAGCACGCTAACGAAGAATATTGTCTACAAGGAAGTGCTCACTGAGTAGATAAAAGAAGATGTGCTCACTGTATAGTATATTGTACGATTTCATACCAGATCTGTAATTATAAATATGCAATGACACTTTATATAGAAAGCATACTTCTATGTATTGTTTTGAGGAATAATATATTACTTTGTTTCTTATCGTCTCAATATTACTAAACAAATGTGTTCGGCAAATATATCATGTTCTAAATATATTGCCGTTAACATTATGCATCCGTTGCAACGCACGGGCCTCTCACTATCATGTTCTAAATATATTGCCATTAACATTATGCATCCGTTGCAACGCACGGGCCTCTCACTAGTTCAGTATAAGTACAAAATGATGAAAGGATGGTGTTGGAATTTATAGGATGGTGTTGGAATTTATATAGCCCAGCCCGTGTAATAACTAATAATCTAAAAATTCATAATAAATCTCAAAAGGCATACCATGTAAAAGAATGGTGGAAACATTTAGTTATACATATAGTTTTTAAGATCTATATTGGACCTTGATAAAATAAAATTATGTAAATTTTACTTTTAATCCAAAATAAAATAAGATTTTTTAACTAAACATTATCAATCCATCAGTCAATCGCCAACATCAGATCTGAAGAAAAGAAAAGCAGAACATCGTCATCATCAAAATAGGGTGGACACCCCGAGAACAGGATAATGATGTATTTTTAAGCGTGCGAAATAGCTTTTAGATATTGTATGTGTGTCAAACCTATGTTTCCACCAGAAAGTTGAATTTAAAAACCGGAGTTTTTTTTTGGAAACGGCGAGAATAGGAATATCTCTGGGTATGGCTCCTTTGGAATAAAGGAAATTCAAATTTTTTTTTAAATAATATTTTTTTAAAAAAATCAAATCTGTATGTCCGTTTGAAAAATTTGTAAAAGTAGCATGTGGTCGGCACTTGAAATGCTGACTAAATGTCACATCAGCTCCAGTCGGTACTTCAAGTGCCGACTGTACCACGTCAACTTCAGTCGGCACTTCAAGTGCTGACTGTAGCTGATGTGGTAGAATCTGATAGGGGGCAGCATCCAGTCGGTACTTGAAGTGTCGATTGGAGCTGACGTGGCACCAGTCGGCAATTCAAGTGCCGACCGCATGCTATTTTTGCAAATTTTTCAAAGGAGCATACATATTTGATTTTTTTAAAAATATTATTATTTTAAAAAAATCAAAATTCAAAATAATTTTTTTTCATGTGATATCCTTTAGAACAATAAGCATGAGTTAAATTTCTAAAATCATTTGAATTAGATTTCTAAAGACTCGTTTAAAAGAAAAAAAGCGTGAGTTCATATCTTTTTGCCTTTGAGAAGCTCCATACATACTCTCTTCCTTCCTCTACTCTCCCTCTTCAACCTATGTTTTTCTTTAAAATTCCTATGTTTTCATTCTTATAAACCATCCAAAGACAAAAACATCTTAGTATCTATGTGTTTTAAAATCATATAATATTTTATAATACGAGATAATTACTATTACCACATTTCTAGAATCTTGGGTTATATAGAATTACTCCCGCCTAAACATGCTTAATGTTAGAGTTCTAATTAAATTTGGTGTCAACTAATTAACATTTTTTCACATGTCTCCACAGTTTTCATACCATTTAATAGTTATTTTTTTAAAAAAACTACCGATATATATCAATATGTGGTATATCATTCTAAAACATGAATTAAAATTCAACATATACATGTTATAAAAAATAAACATAACAGTCAAATGTGTGTACTATTTAATTATTTTATGTTAATTCATGCAGGTCGTATTTAAACAATTTGTGGAGTGAAAAGTTACGTAATAATATGTGTTCACAATTGTTTTCAAATTGTCCCGTGACAATTTGAATTGAAGTTTTTTTTCCGATTTTTCTGGACTATTTGAACCACGTGAAAAATGTCATTATATTTATTCTTTTAGTTTCTACTAAATGTAAACAGTTTGTGGAAATTCACGTATATATTGATATCTCTTCGCATTTTTTTTCATTTTTCGTGATCATTTGAACAACAGTTTTTTTCCACATTTTTCATGAATATTTGAATTGCATGACAAAATTTGAATTGAGGGGACATCCCATCGAGGGTGTAAGTGGACTTGTCCGGTATTACATATTTGATATATTTGCGGAAGACGGCTATGTGTTTTTGCACGATCCGGATGAACAGAACGAATTAATTTAGAAATAAATGCATGAACAGAGCAGCAGGTGGCAATCTAGTCAGAGCAAGTAGGAGCAAATTTTATTTTTTCCCACCAGGAAAAGAGACTGGATTAAACTACAATTTCTCTGACGCTTGAGGAAGTTTCTCTTCAAACATGAGAAAAACATGAGCATTTCTTGATAAAAAGGACGGTCTGACTCTGATCATTCTGATGAGATCACAAACGCCCAAAAAAGTAAACGAAACAATGCTATAATAATAATCTGCAATTATATGCTTCAAGGATGGCACATTCTGATTGATCACGGCTTCGTCCAGATGAATTTGAGTTAGAGATGAGAAGGAAACCGGGTCACAATTTCGGGCGGCGCCTGAGATTGACGACGACGACGCTGACGTTGTCCGAGGTTTGCCGTGCCAGCGCCAGCTTGGTCAGCAGGACGGCCGCCTCGGAGCACGCCTTGTCCTCGTCGGAGTTCTCGTCGTCGCTCTCCGAGCAGCCAGCGGCGGAAGGAGCGCCGCCGTCGTTGGGCGCCTCGTCGTCGCCGCTGCTATTGCTCTGCCTCGGGCTCAGGCTCGACGTCGGGCTCGACCGGTTCCTCTCACGCCGGCCGCTGCTGCTGTTACGCAGGCAAGCGCGGACGACGTTGCAGGCCACCTCGTTGTTCACGACGTCCCACAGGCCGTCGCTGGCCAGGATGAGGAACTCGTCCTCGTCGTCCTTCCTCTCCATCACCCTCACCTCCGGGTCGCATATCACGTACGGTTTTAGGTAGATGTCCCCTATAATTTCACATCCATGGAAGAGGTCAGCATGTGACGCTAGTTCTATATTTTGGTCAGCACAAGATTTTGTAGGGGAAGCACTGAAGCAGCTTATCTCACCAATGGCTCGAGACATGGCGAGCATGCCAAAGACGCGGGCGCCGTCCCAGAAGATGACGCGCCCACCCGCCGCGTGGATCCGTTCGAACTCGTCGGGACGGTCCGGCTGAATAGATCAAACAAACGCGCTTAGTACGACAACGCATTTGATATTACTTATCAGTAAGAAAATTTTTGGTTAGCCGTGTGGACGCACGCGGCACGCACACCTTGTGGTCACATGAGAGCGGGATGGCGGTGCCACCGCGGCAGAGGACGGCGCGCGAGTCGCCGCAGTTGGCGACGACGACGTGGCGAGGGCCCAGCACGGCGACGACGGCCGTTGATCCCACGTGGTCGCACTTGGGCAGCTGCATCTCGCACCGGCAGGTGGGCGCCGGCCCGACGCTCCCCCTTGAGCCCACGGCCTCGGAGTCCATCCGCGCGAAGCTCCTCTCCATGACGGCCCTCCACCGCGCTTCCACGTCCGACCCCGCCGACACAGCGGCGGCAGTGGCCTCCTCGATTACGATCTCGTGCATCCGTCCCCCGCATGATGTCGCCACCTACATGCACATGCAATCCATTGATAAAATACTCCAAAGTCGAAACCAGCGCGGCGGCGCCCAGACACGCGCGGCACATGCCTACGCCGTGCGTTTCGGCATAGATAAGTAACTCGAGCACGAGCAGGCAGTTCAGGCACTCACATGAGAGCAGCCGTGCCCGTCGAACACCCCGAAGAAGTGGTGGCCGAGGACGAACCCGGGGCGGGCGGAGACGGCGTCCTCCATGTCCCTCCGGCGGCCGCACACCGACGTCACGCCGTACATGGCGCGTTCCACCTCTTTGTCCTCGTCGTCAGTCGAGGCCTCTCCCCCGCCGCCGTACAGCCTCCGCCTCTTCCTCGACGCTTCCTCGTCCGTCGCACGCTCGGCGACCAACCTGAGCCGCCGGATCTCCATCCGCCGCCGCCGCGCCGCGCGGCTCCCGGTGTCACACTCCGCGACCTTCCCCTCCGACGACCCCGCCGCAACGTCGCAGCAATTCTCCGCCATACACAAACAAATCACCAAACAATCCTTCCAAGAGATAGAGTAGGAGAGAGCTTCTCAGCTCAGCTCAGCTCCGGTACCAAGAAATGTTTTTCTCCTTGTGGGGTTGAAGCGGTGAGAGCGATGGAGAAAAGGCGGGCGCAAGTAGCAGCGGTCCGCGATATAATAAAAACGTTAAAAAAAGGTCGAGCAGAGATGCGAAGTGCCACGCGGCGCGGGCCGCCCGTGCAGTTGCGTGATCGCGCCGAGGCCGTTGGATGCAGCCACATGACGCGTGTCGATGCTTTGGCAGTTTGGTACGTCCACGAGGCGATCTCGAGCTGGGGGCAGCGACCGCGCGCCACGAGCTAAGGCGGGGAGCCGCGCCGCTGCGCCACGCTACGGGCTAGTACGCGCGGCGGTCTTCGTGGTTCGGCGCGCGGGCTGGGAGGGGCGACACGTAATGACGTAACCCGCCGGGCGCCGGCTCACTGCTTTATGTGACGTTTGGTTTAAGAGTCTAATAGAATGGAATGACTCCGTTTTAGATTGGAAGCAAGAACGGAGCCACTTTATTTTTTGTTTGGTTCTGGAATCTGATAGAACGGAATGATTCTATCCCTTGTTTGGTTCAAGGGCAAAAATCAAACACAAAATACAATGATTAGTACATAATTTCAATAGTTCAACACACATAATTCAAAACACATAATTAGGTCCATAATTTTAAAAGTTAGCACATAATTTTAATAGTTCAACACACATAGTTCCACCCATACATAATTCAACACACACAATTCAAAACACATAATTAGGTCCATACTAAAATGATACGTGAAAAAATAGAGCACAAGTTTAAATCAAATTTATATACGGCGGGCAAAAATGGCTAAGGCTAGTAGTCAAAAGAGTACTCACTGTAGTCAAAAGAGTTTTTCATTTCATATTTTCAACACGGGAAAAGCATTATTGAAGTTTGAAAAAATAAATAAATTGCCAATCTCCATCTCGCTCCCCACCTGTCAGATTGGAAACGCCAATGGATGAAATGCACATCGGGGAAAAAATACAAGACCTTTCCCCAAGAGTCCCCGACCACTGACCGACGGATCCCGCACCCACTCCTCCGGCCACCGCCGCGATGGGCCGCAAGAGCGCGCTGCTAGTGGGCATCAACTACCCGGGAACCAAGGCAGAGCTCAAGGGCTGCCACAATGTACGGAGGGAAGCCGGCCACGTGCGGGCGGCGGGCGCAGCCGGCCACGCGCGGACGCGGCGACGCCGTTGCCGGTGCTGCACCGTAGGCCAGGGGCAAGAGGGGAAAGGCCCGAGCCAGCCGCTGTGGCTGAGCCGGAGGTCGAGGCCGCCAAAGGAGGAGTCCAGCACCCGTCGCCGAGGAAGAAAGAAGGTGGAGCCTACGACGAGCGAGGAGGAGCGTGGAGCGGACGGAATCGCTCGGTTCGGCTGTTTTCTTGGGACGGGATGGTTCCGAATCTAAAGGGAATATTCCCTTTTCGGAGCCGTTCTATTCCACCTAATTCCAAGCCAAACACATATAAAGTGGAATAGAGTCGTTCGCTTCCACTAACTCTTGAACCAAACGCCACCTTACTGGGCCGTTTGCGGAGGCAGCGGCTCGGGTCGACGTGGCCGTCGCGTGCATCCGTTGGGCGGTTGGGGAGAGGGACACGTGGAGGGGGTGCGGTTAGGGGCGGTGTGTACGGATATTGTTTGATTTTGAGATGAACAAGAGCAAAGGTGAAATACTTAACAAACAAATTTTATTGATCATTTTGATACATATTTATAACAAACAAAGGGTGGCAGTTTTTGCCGTCACACTGCTTCATCGCCGTCACGTCGCTTCGTTGGGCGTTGCGTCGCTTTGCCGCCGCTGCGCCTCTTCGGCGCTTTGCCTTATGTGAGATTAACTGTGAGATTAACCGCGACACTCCCCCTTAATCGAACTTATAATAAAGATTAATATATGTATTTATTCTCCAAAAACCCTATGGGAAAAATAGGAGGGAATATGATATGTTGTTAAAATTCCTTTAAACCTAGTAGAGAAAATAAGGAGAAAATGATATAACATATAATTTGTACTTTAATATACCGTATATGTATTCCTTTATAAAAAACCTTTTTAGGGAAAAATAGGAATATGGTATACATATAATCTTGTGTGTAGATATTACCTCATTAAAAACTTTTATGAGAAAATATATAAAAACTCATAAAAAAAGAGTATAATATAATGTATATACATGTTAATTATTTAAGGAGATACTCCCCCTGATGCTTGCAAATCTCTGAAATGTCTCATACCAATACCATGAACATATTTTTCAAATGTGGATTCTGGTAAAGACTTTGTGAATAAATCTGCGAGATTATCACATGATTTAATTTGCAAGACATTTATTTCACCGTTTTGTTGTAATTCATGAGGGTAAAATAATTTAGGAGTAATATGCTTAGTGATATTGCTCTTTATGTAATCTGTCTGCATTTGTGCTACACAAGCTGCATTATCTTCATAGATAATTGTTGGTGATTCAATGGAACCAATACCATAAGATTTTTGTATATGGTTGATCATTCTGTGAAACCATACACACTCACGTGAAGCTTCATATAGCGAAATTATTTCAGAATGATTAGTGGATGTAACTACTAGTGTTTGTTTTGTAGACTTCCAAGATATAGTTGTTCCACCATGTAAGAATACAAACCCTGTTTGAGATCTATCATTATGGGGATCTGATAGATAGCCAACATTTGTATATCCAATAATATTTGGATCTTGGTTTCTTTGGTAGAATAGTCCAAGATCTTTGGTACCTCGGAGATTTCTAAAGATATTTTTGACTCCGGTCCAATGTCGTTTGGTTGGAGCAACGCTATACCTAGCTAGTAAATTAACTGTAAATGCGATATCAGGCCTGGTGCAATTTGTAAGATACATAAGCGCTCCAACAGTACTGAGATATGGAACCTCCGATCTAAGTGCCTCCTCTTGTGCTTCTCGTGGTCTAAATTGGTCCTTCTCTATATCTAGAGATCGGACGAGCATAGGTGTTTTAGATGGATATACTTTGTCCATATTAAATTTCTCTAATATTTTCTGGACATAAGTGGTTTGATGTATTAAAATACCTGATGGAAGGTGTTCAAGTTGAAGACCTAAACAAAATTTGGTTTTACCCAAATCCTTCATCTCTAAATGATTGCGAGCTTCGTCTATATCGTTAGTATTGCTGGTAATATTTGAATCATGAACATATACAGATATAATGCAAAAACCTATTGAAGATTTCTTGACGAATACACATGGGCAATCATCATTGTTTGAGTATCCTTTTTGTATAAGGAACTCACTCAGTCAATTGTACCACATTCTTCCCGACTGTTTTAAGTCGTATAAAGACTTGTTAAGTTTTACACAATACAAGTTGCGATTTGAATTTGGATTCGGAATTTGGATTCCATCGGGAACCTTCATATATATGTCTGAATCAAGTGACCCATATCAATATGCAGTCACTACATCCATTAACTGCATAGATAAATTATATTGTTCTGCCATTGATAAAAGATATCGAAATGTGATTCCACTCATTACTTGAGAGTATGTTTCATTAAAATCAATACCGGGTCTCTACGTGAACCCTTGTGATATAAGTCTTGCTTTATATCTCACCACCTCGTTGTTTTCATTTTGTTTTCGAACAAAAACCCATTTAAATCCCACAAGAAAGGTTTTCGGAGGTGTAGGTATTACTTTTGAGAATACCTCTCTTTTCCTAAGCGAGGCAATCTCCGCTTGAATTGCATCCTTCCATTGTGTCTAGTCCGAGCGTTGTTTACACTCTGCCATGGTCTTGGGATCTGGATCATTTTGAAGGTTTTGTGCAATAGTGTTGGAGAAATATGTATCGACAATTGTAGTATTTCTATCATATGATTCTCCAGAATTTACATAATTGGTGGAAATTTCTTGTACCCTTTGTGATTCATCTAAATTTCCCAATGAGTTAGGGTTTTTCGATGTTCCAGCATCATATATTGAAGGTATTATAGAGCTAGATCTTTGTACATTTACTAAGTGTCCATCAACTGAAGGTTGATTTTCTTCGGATGTTTTATCCTTTGATATTCTTTGGTGCTTACAAGTTTGTTGATCCTCTTGAATGACCTTTCCCTTTTTCCTTTTATTTTGGACAAGAGATTGCATACTCCCCCTATTATTTTGAACAGGTGGATGAGTAGATTTAGCTAGTATATCTAGTCTTGTAGGCACATTTTTAGTAGGATTATATGATTTTGTGACACCTTTGTAATCAGTAAATGCATCTGGCAGGTTATTTGCAATATTTTGCAAATTAATGATTTTCTGAACTTGTGTTTCGGATTCTTGAGTACGTGGATCTGAGGTGGAAATACCTTGGACATTCCAATTGATTTCCTGGCATTGATAGTGGTCCTATAAATCTCCCCCTAATGCTGGGAAATGTTCCTCTGTAAGGGGTTCGAGATACTTTATGATAGACGGAGATCAGTATCCCACATAGATCTCTAATTTCTTGTGTGGACCCATTGATGTACACTGTGGTGGTGAGATTGGTACGTATGTAGCGCATCCAAACTACGTAGATGGGAAATATTTGGTGTATTTCCATGTACTAATTATAGAGGATAATTTGTGTGATATGCAGTAGGTCGTAATTGGATTAAGTCTGTAGAGTGTAAAACCGCATGACCCCAACAAGATGTTGGTAGATTACAATTATGTAATAATGGTCTGACAGTGAGTATAATCCTCTTGATTGGAGATTCTGCTAAGCCATTTTAAGTATGAACATATGTGACAGAATGCTGTACTTGAATTCCAAGGGCCATGTAATAATCATTGAAGGCTCATGAGGAGAATTCTGCAGCATTGTTCATTCGAATTGATTGAATTCAATGTTCTGGATAGTAAGTTCTCAACCTAATAATTTGTGCAATTAATTTTGCAAATGCATGGTTTCGTGTGGATAATAAAGACACATGAGACCATCGTGTATATGCGTCTATTAAATCCATGAAATATCGAAATGGGCAAGTTAAAGGTTGAATCGAACCACATATATCGCCTTGAATGCGTTCAAGAAATTTGAGTGGTTCGATATGAACTTTAAGTTTTGATGGTCTTACTATCAGTTTTCCTGTAGAACATGCGGCGTAGATAAAATCTGATGTTTGAGGAAATTTAGCATTATTTAAATCATGACCATTAGAATTGTTTATGATTTTACACATCATCCCGATACCAGGATGACCAAGGCGATCATGCCAATTTTGGAATGCATTGACATTCTGAAAAATAACTTTGTATGCAACATTTGTTCGGGTTGAATGTATGTGCAGTACAATCCGGAGGTGAAGGAAGGAAATTTTTTAAGTATTTGTTTGCCATATCCATCAAATTTGGTTAAGAGAAGATATTCCTCTTTATTGTCACTATGGGTTTCTAAATGTAAACCATTTTGACGGATATCTCTATAACTTAGTGTAACACCCCAAATTTTCAGAGAAATAAAAATACCATTTAATATATTTTTCTGGAAATAATTTATTTTGAAATACCTTAAATACCCTTCTAAGTTTAATTGAACTAGAACCTAGATAAAATATCCAAACGAGGGGCTAGAAAATCTTGTATGTGATCCCTAGGCCAAGATATATTTTTGAGAATTTTTACAAATTTTTATCACCCTTGGAAGTAGCCCAAATATTTTAAACTAATTTATGCAATTATTTTTATTCAGAAAAGAATTGAAACAGTAACGACCCCTTTTCCCCCATTCTCCCTAAACCGGCCGGCCCAACCCGCTCCCTTCCCCGCGCCCGTACTGACAAACAGGCCCCACCTGTCAGAGACCCTCTCCCCCTCCGCGCGCGCCCGATGCCTCGGCCCAACCTGTCGGTCGCGTCCCATTGCCTCGCCCTCGCCCCGCGCCCGCTAACCGGTGACCCCCGCTTGTTAGATTCGTCGTCCCCGCGAGATCCACCCCCAAATCCCCCCTCGCCAGACGGCGCCTTAACGCGCCTCGGATCCACTGCCCCCGACCCCCTCCCCTCAAATTGAGAGCGGAGTTATGCCTCCCAATCCCCGACGACCGTTTCCCCCATTAAAACCAGCCCGATCGCGTCCCGGTTCGACGAACCTCCATGCAACCCGACCTCGCCAGCGTTAAGCCATTTTACTCCCGGCTTCCCCTAATGACGTCCCCTCTGCCCCCGCCGGTGACCCTATTTAAAGCCCATGGTGCCCCCGCATCCACCCCTCGCTAGCAATTGCACCGGAACCGAATAGAACGTTTGTACTCCAAGTTCTAACATCACACCGCCGCCCCCACTCCAGTCACTGCTCGCCATCGCCGGAGTACTCCCCCACCCTCGATGAACGCACCAACGTGACCGTCGACACCTCGTCCACCTCGGCCACCGCCCCATCGCCGACGAACCCCGCGGGAACACCCTCACCGACGAGGACCCGAACGCCTTCGCCACCCCCGCTAGTCGCCGGCCACGCTCCGATGACCATTCGTCCCGCTAACGGTACCCTCGTGATCCCCGTAGTGTTCCCTTTCCGTTTTAGCCCTTAGATCTGACCGCCACCGCTCGCCGTGGCCCCGAGCACACTCGCCGTTGCCGGAGAAGACGACCGACGCGGGTAAAATACTCGTGCCGTGTTGGATTCGTCCCCGACCGCGCGATCGTGATCCGACGGCCGAGATTAAATCGATCCCTCGGTTTAATCCACACCGTCAGATCTGAGTGAAGCGGCATGGTGTAATCTCGTGCGTCCGTTTGTATTTAAAACCCGAGATGAATCTGGGCCATCCATCGCATACCGGTTCGGCCTTTTAATCTCGCGCGTCCATTTTCATTTAGGGTTAATTTTTTTCTATGCCATTATGATTTTTACGGTTTGCCAAAATGCCATCGTTGTGTCACTGCCAGATGGGGTCGTCACAGTCACTGACAGTGGCATGTAGGCAATTTCTGAAAATTATAATGGCATGTGAGTAATTTTCCCTTTCATTTAAACATCCCGCCTCGCCCGTGGCCGCCCGATCGCGTTCCACCGGTGGATCCGGTTCACCGTGGACCGACGCCTGTTTTTGGATTTAATTTAAATTCAAAAATAGTTCTAAACTTATAAAATTCATATCTTGCGCATTTTAACTCCAAAAATTACCATTTCAATTCCAGAAAATTTATAATTTTATTCTCTACATGTTAATGCAATAAAAACAGTAGGTTTATATTGAGTATTTTATTTTTATTTAATAACATATTCAAATGCACTTTAGGATAAACTATAAATTTGTCCATTTCAACTTTAGAAAAATTTATCTTTTATTCTTTTCATACTAGTATAATGGAAACACTAGGTTTATTCCGAACCTTTTATTTTAAATCAATTGGAAGTTTAAAATACATTAGTTAACACTTTTATTCCTTTTAGAAACTTCCTAACCCCCATTAAAGGTTCATTTTAAAATATTCCTAAAGTGAATTTCAGAAACTTAATGACTCTATTTCCCTTGGTTTAAACAAATCAAAACTTATATGCTTGTGTGTGGTTTTTGGATTGTTTATTGAATGTTATTTTTGTCATTCATATCGAAAAGACTACGACGCCGCCGAGGAGCCGGAGTACTTTCCCGAAGTCCCTCCCTCTCCTTTCGCTGAGCAAGGCAAGTCACCAAACCAATCTTTTGAGCATATTGAACCCATGTTTTACTAATCTATCGCTAAAACACATAGGATATACGTGCATTAGTCAAATAAAACCCTTACATTATATTTATTAGGATTCCCCAACCTTGATGTACAACCCAAGCCATGCTATCTAGCCTAAACTCCTTGTCACCATATTATTTGTACTATTAGCTAGTGCCCAATGTACCGACACGATTGCTATAGGATTAAAAATGAGTCGTAGCGATTGGAATCTACTATATGATCCTCCGTTAATCTCATCTCTGGAATGCTGTTGGTGATAGAGTTTTGGTTGTGAGTGTATGCATGGTGGGTTCCGGGTGCAAGCTAGTGCATTGGTCGGTAGCACCCGAGGCACTATAAGGACCAGTCTGTGGGATCCGTTGCAATACACTTCCGTACTAACCACAAGTCTAGTGGGTAAGTCCTAACTAAGGTTTGGGATGTTCCAAACCGAGGCCACCACTTGGAGATGGGTCAAGTAGCACCTGCGGGTGGCTTGTACTGACGTGGCGCAAAAGGGGGTGCGACATTAGCCGGGATGCGGCCCGGCGCGCCGACGAAACCTAGAGCGGGTGGTTATCGCTTGGAGCATTTCATGCTGAGGTTTTGGCACGAGTTCCCATGGTATGGGTCATCTCGTTACACCTTGGTGTTTGGGATGAGTGTGTGCCTTGTGGGTACAGTAGTACACCTCTGATCAGAGTCATAAATCTTTTCTAAAAGCCGAGCCCACGGTAAAGAGCGGGTTGCGTGATATCCCACAGTTAGTTTATTTATAATGAATGTGCATGATGATTTGACATGTAAGGATCGTTGTGCGAGGAGGGAAAATGTACTCCTCGAGTTAGATGGTATTATGATGCTCATGTTTATTATTCCGCATGATTAAATTTGACTAGACTAAATGCAACAACTGAAAAATGTACTTTTCCGCACTTTTAGCCATTATCCTTCCTTTGTTATTGTCGCGCCCCGATTTAATAAATCAGGACTTTATTGAAATTCCATAGAAAATCAATAAAACAAGACATTCATCATGCGACCACGTACAATACGAGCAAATCATTCACGGTTCGTAGACCGTATTAGTACAAAAGTGAATAAAGATGAAGAGAAACTAATAAAATAAGGGTCCTAGATGAACGCCTCCTTCCAGTCTCGCCTTGACTGGGTCGCTACTCCAGACCTTCATCCTCCTCGTAGTAGACGGGCTCTGATGTTGTAAGTCAACGGGGTGAGTACAGATGTACTCAGCAAGCCACCGAATGCAAATATAATGCAAGGTAATAACAAGGGAGATAGTGGCTGATTTAGCGGAAGCAGCATATTTGTAAAGCTTTAAATGAGAGCAGTTTATTAGTACGGAAAAGTAAACATGTGCATGTGTATCATCATCTTCTAACTCGAGGGGTACAGTCACCCCACCTCGCTCAACAGTCCTTACGTGCCATGAATAATCCGAACATTCACACAATTGTAAACTAACTGCGAGTAGTCACACAACCCGCCCTTGACCGTGGGCTCGGCTTTTCGAAAAGATTGAGTTACTCTGATCAGAGATGTACCACTGTACCCACAAGGCACGCACTCATCACTTACACCAAAGTGTAACGAGATGACCCATTTCACGGGAACTCGTGCCAAAACCTTCCATATGGTTCCCTCCGACTCCACAACACCCTCTTATGGGTTTCGTATCGTGTCTCGACTTGTCGAGTGCTCACCATACCCCCCCTTGAGCCTTCTTTGGTACAAGTCGCCCGCAGGCTAGCCCCTTGTACCCCTCCACTATGGTGCATAGAGCCGAAGAGTTCCACACTTCCAGTTAGGACTTACCCATTAGACTTGTGGTTGGTACGGAAGTGCTTTGCAACAGATCCCGCAGACCGGTCCTTATAGTGCCCCGGGTGCGACAAACCAGTGCCCGAGCTTGCACCCGGAACCCACCATACTTATAACCTAGCCAACTCCAACAGAGTCCAGAGACGAGAATAACAGGGAAATACATATACAGAATCCAGCTATCTACGACTCGTTCTTTTTAACCTATAGCAGTTGTGCCGGTACATTGGGCACTAGCTAATATTTTAATAGTAGAGTGACAAGGAGTTAAGGCTCAATAAGCATGGCTTGGGTTTGCACACAAGGACAGGGATCTAATAAATATAAGTGTAAGGCTTGAGTATTTGACTAATGCAATATTAACCTATGGGTTATAGCGATAAGTTATTAAAACATGGGCTCAATAATGATCAACTGTTTCCACAGAGGTGGTCGATGACTTGCCTTGGTCCGTGAATGGTGAAGGTGGAACCTCGGGGTAAGACTCGGGATCTTCGATGACGTTGTAGTCTTCTCGATACGGAAAAGTAAACACAACATTCAATAAACAATCCAAAATCAAGCATATAAGCATACAAGTTGTTGTTGGATTTAAGTAAGTGAGATAGAGTCTTAAATTCTAGGGAATTGTTACTTAAATATTTAAGGTTGATTCCTAATGAGATTTCTGAATTTATGACTTGATGTAATTTATTTTTCCTATGGGTTTTTATTTCCTCTTGTTAGAGATGAACTAAAAAGGTATTAACTTTGATGTTTTTATGGTATCAAAGATAGTGACTTTAAAATATTAAGTCTTTGAAGTTTGTTATAAAGTATGGATCTTTACTATTAAAAGGGCTTTGTGTAATATGATTTAATGGAACAAAGTGGGTAAAAATGAATATTCTATTTTTATTGTATTAAAAATAGTAAACTCAAGTTGTTAGGTTCTCTAAAGTTATTATATAAGTTGTCATGACATTTTTATAAAGTGTTTAACTTCTATTATATGAATTACTCAATTATCCTACAAGGGCCTTTGCAATATTAATTAATAGATTAAAGTGGGCAAAGTGAACATGTTGTTTTTGTTGCATTAAAACAGTGGAATAAATTCATTAAGTCCTCTGACTTTATTGAATAAGTATTCATGATATTTTTGTAAAGGGTTGCATTTTTATCATTTGAGTTAATCATTTATTTTAAAGGGCCTTGAAAAGGTTATTTAATAAAATGAAATGGGCAAAATGAATCATTATATTTTTATTGGCTTATAAACAGTGTAAGGGAGTCATTGTGTCCCCAGAAATTAATATATATTTTTAAGGATTTTTCTGGATTATTTAAATGTAATATGATTTAAATCCTAAAGGGGACTTAGAAATGTAATTCAATAAAATGTCATGGACAAAATGGTTATTCCATTTTTATTGTATTAACAACAGTGAAATGGGGCCATTATATCTTATGAAATTAATTTATAAATTTTTAAGGGTTTATCTGAATTATTTAATTAAAGTATTAATTAAACCCTAAAGGGGAATTCTCTTCATTATTTAATAAGATTATTATATGCCAAGTAAACATATTGTTTTTATTGCATGAAAGTGTGGAGAATAAAAAGATAAATTTTCCAGAATTAAAATGGTGAAATTTGGAGTTAATTTGAGCAAGATATGAATTTTGGAAATTTAAACCATTTTTCTGAATTTTATTTAAACCAAAAATCAGTCTCTGGTCCACGGTGAGCCAGGTCCACCATGGACCCGCGCACTGTGCGCTGGACCGGTCAGATCTGGATCGTTGGATCGTTGGATCAAGATCCAATGGCCAGGACGCGTGCGGGGCGTTTAAGTGAATCTGGACGGCTGAGGGAGCCCGATACCTCTTTGACCGAGTGGACGGCCCAGATTAAACCCGGGGGGTTTTAATCCTAGCCGTCCATCTCAGATCGGAGGGTTCGGTGCCCATCCGGCACGCGCGCGGCACGGGGGAAGGCCAAGGCCTTCGTCCCTGGCTCCGGTGGTGCGACGGCGAGGGCGAACGGCGGCGGCGGGGGTCCATGGCCCTAGGCGACGGCAAAAACGGAAAGAGTAGGGGGAGGGGAGTGTAACCGTACCGGAGATGGGGACGGGTGGAGACCGGAGGTCGCCGGCGGAGAGGAGAGGCGAAGAAGGCCTTCTGGTCGATGGTGGCGACGGTGATCCGGCGGTAGGAAACGCGAACGGAGGCAAGGCCAAGGTAGTAGTGGCAACGGCGGTCCTGGTAGTGGCCTTGGCGAGGACGACGGTAGCCCGGAGCGCCGGCGAGGTCTTGCCGGAGCCGAAGCAGAGGAAAAACGCAAATGAGGGTGGGGGCGCTCGGGGAGGCGAGGGCTTGAGCTCCGGTGGCGTGGCGAAGCGCAGAGACGTCGGGGGATTAAATAGGGGTCACCGGCGGTGGAATAGGAAGGTTTACCGAGGGGAAATCGAGGAGGATTCCATAAGCTTCGGCGAGGCTTCCATAGCTGTCAGATTGCCTTCCAAAAGGGATGAAATCGTGTGGCAATAGCCGGAATGGGGTCGCCGGTGTTTGGTAAGATGGGATCGGGCGCCAATTTGGCATGGGGTCCGGCCGGCGGCAAGTATGGCAGGGGGGGGTCGCCGGCTAAAAATGGAAGGGGAGAGATCCCCTTCCAAGGAAGAAGAAGGGCCTGACAGGTGGCCCCCACCTGTCAGTGGCTGTGAGCGAAAAAGAAGGGGCTGACGAGCGGGCCAGGCTGGACAGCGACCGAAGGGAATGCGGGAGAGGCTGGCGAGTGGGACCGGCTGGCGCGTGCGGGTGGGAAGCAAAGGCGGGGCGTGCCGACAGGTGGGCCCCGCCTGTCGGTGGGCGCGGCCGGAATGGGCTGGGCCGAAAGGCTTTCGGAGGGAGATTTAGGGTTTCGGCCCAACTAGATTTAAAATGTATTTTCCATTAAATTTAATTCCAGAAATTCAAATATTTGCTTAAGGCTTGAAGATCTGTTGGAAAAATTTTGTAAAAATTCTCAAAAATATTTCTTGGCCTCTAGTTTCTCCCATAAAATTTTCAAGTCCAAATTTTGAATATTTATCTCTGTTTGGCTTTAATAGGGCTCTTTTAGGAGTTTTCTTTAATAATAAAATTCAGAAATCCATTTAATATTATTTTTCCCTTTATTTTATTCCTTTTTAATTTTGGGGCTGTTACAATCCTATCCCCCTTACAGAGAATCTCGTCCTCGAGATTCGAAGCGAACCTCGGGAAGACTGAGGGACTGAGTTCTACTGGTGCTCCGGATTAGGAGGAGTTACATCAGAAGTAGGCAAGGCGATCTCCGGATCTGGGTTGGTTGAAACCAAATTGGGAGTGTCCTCGGTTGTATCTGGTTTCTCTTTGTGGTGATCTAGAGTATGTCCCTCTGGTTTTGTAATGGAGGATGGCACCCGCTTGGGGTAGGGGCACTTGTTGGCGTAGTGGCCTCCTTGGCGACAGTTGTAGCACACAATCGGCTTGCCGTTCCTGTCCCTCTTGTATCCGGTAGCTGGTACTGGTGTCTTTCTGGCTGGCGGTGCTTGGGGTAGGATGTCAGTGCTTGGCCCTCCTAGGGTGGTTCGTGGCTTGGCAGGGGTTGGGGCTTGAGGTGGAATTACTCTGGTTTCTGGTATAATTGCTTCGTTCACCAATCGCTGAATGTTGGCGAAGTCCCCGTGGATTAGTTGAAGGGAGAGCTCGTGTTGGTGTTGCTGGAGACGGAACAACTGTGCCTGCTGCTCTTGCATCTGCTTTTGTAGTTGTTGCATCTGGGTAAGCAGCGTGGTGATCAGTTGGTTCTGTCTTGCCATCATCTCCGTAAGTGTGGGATGATAGACAACAGGGGTCTGCTGATGTCCAGTTTCACCCCACTGAGGCAGGTTGCCTGAGGTGTTTCCGTCGCGTGGGGCTTCTGATCCTTGGTTATTGGCCATCCTGAAGTTGAGGGGTTCAAAAAGAAGGTGCCAATAGTTAAGGGGAAATTGTTACTGGTTTTATTGCCTAAGATGAATAATTTGACCTAGATGCTTACATATCTTATTTTAGTTCCTTATCATCTTTCATACTCAGGCCTTATATTATTATAAATGATTTATCCTGTATTTTATTCACTCAACATTCATGTTGTAATATATTTTATTAATTAGTGTTAGAGTTTTAAGATGTTGATTATATCTTAATGAATTCCTTGGTACCAAAAATTCAAGAAAATTTTTGGAATGCAATTTAATGCTTAGGAGAATTTTTTTAGGAGAATACTCTAGCTAATTGTTATTTAAATGAAATTTTTAGGCCCATATTTTAGCTTTGATTTATCCTTTCCTTGGAATTTATTTATTTTATTTTTAATGTCTGGCGAAAATCAAGGTGTTACAATCCTAACTTCTTTAACAAGAATCTCGTCCTCGAGATTCGGAAAGGCTAGAAGTAGAAGGTTAAAGATAGGTTTCAAGTCTACATTTGCATAGATTGGGCTTGGCTAAGTTAGGGCTTTCCTGACAACGTGTATTGACTTCATGATTGGAGTTGATCTTGCAGAATGGCGACGAATGAATTATGTTGAGTTGGAACTAGAGGTAGATTTTCTCCTTTATATTGGAATTATGACCTAATAGGTGCATGAGGAAAAAGGAAATGGGATTAAGCTTTTATTTCAAAATGTATCGTTCTTGCGATTACATATATTTATATATTCATTCATGCCTTATTTTTGACATGAATGGTAATACAATCAAGTAAAAAGAAAAGCAATCAACCGTAAATCTACGTCTATGGTAGCTCAGGGGACGACTCGATCACAGGCTCGCGGGAGATGGTCGGGGTCGAGGAACTTGACGGTCCGGCGGGTGGAGCACTGTGGGAGATCCTCTTGGGCCTCACGGTAGGGATCCGAAGGGGTTTCTTCTTGCGAGGCAGAAGAGGTGCGATCTCCTCAAGGTCCTTCTTCAAGTCTTTGAGCTGCTGGCGGAGCTGGGCATTGACCATGGCGCCTTGGCGTAGAAGCTCGTTCTGACGCCTCAACTCCTCTACCTCGAGAGTCAGCTGGGGGTTCTGCTGGACTTGTCGACGGAGCTCAGCATTCTCGCGGGCCAGGTTCTCCGATGAGTGACGGTAGAAGTCGATGGTGTCGTGCTGGCTATCTGCGTCGAGGACGGCCTCCGTATGAAGGTTGTCCATGGCCTCCAAGAGTCTCATGGTGCGGGCGATGGCGGAGTTGTCCTGAGGGAGGGAGTTGATGTAGATGCTGCGGTGACTCCCTGGCGTACGCATGGGCATGAAGCGGTAGATGGTGTCGCGAAGGTGGCAGTCGTAGACCAGTCGAAGCTCGGCGAGGGACTGAAGAGCGGCTCGCTGGCTGGCCACCACGAACGAAGGTCCTCCGACTCCATGGGTGTAGAAGGGTGGCTGCGTGGAGGAGGGGCGGATCACAACCGTGACCTCACAGTAGCTCTCGTTCGCATCGGGAAAGATCCCGTGGAACGCAGGCTCATGGGGAAACCCCAAAAAGTCGACGAGCATGCGAAGCTCGCGGATGAATCCGGCCTCATCACGAAGAGTCCCGCTCATGGTATGGACCGGCATCTACAAAAGAGAGAAATTTTTGTGAAAACTTCGGAAGATGAGAGGATAAGTAATCTTTTGTAAAATATAGTGAATATATATATAAGTCCTAAGGTCAGGTCTGTTTGGCTTCCTACAGTCAAGTCGGCTCTGATACCATCTTGTCGCGCCCCGATTTAATAAATCAGGACTTTATTGAAATTCCATAGAAAATCAATAAAACAAGACGTTCATCATGCGACCACGTACAATACGAGCAAATCATTCACGGTTCGTAGACCGTATTAGTACAAAAGTGAATAAAGATGAAGAGAAACTAATAAAATAAGGGTCCTAGATGAACGCCTCCTTCCAGTCTCGCCTTGACTGGGTCGCTACTCCAGACCTTCATCCTCCTCGTAGTAGACGGGCTCTGATGTTGTAAGTCAACGGGGTGAGTACAGATGTACTCAGCAAGCCACCGAATGCAAATATAATGCAAGGTAATAACAAGGGAGATAGTGGCTGATTTAGCGGAAGCAGCATATTTGTAAAGCTTTAAATGAGAGCAGTTTATTAGTACGGAAAAGTAAACATGTGCATGTGTATCATCATCTTCTAACTCGAGGGGTACAGTCACCCCACCTCGCTCAACAGTCCTTACGTGCCATGAATAATCCGAACATTCACACAATTGTAAACTAACTGCGAGTAGTCACACAACCCGCCCTTGACCGTGGGCTCGGCTTTTCGAAAAGATTGAGTTACTCTGATCAGAGATGTACCACTGTACCCACAAGGCACGCACTCATCACTTACACCAAAGTGTAACGAGATGACCCATTTCACGGGAACTCGTGCCAAAACCTTCCATATGGTTCCCTCCGACTCCACAACACCCTCTTATGGGTTTCGTATCGTGTCTCGACTTGTCGAGTGCTCACCATACCCCCCCTTGAGCCTTCTTTGGTACAAGTCGCCCGCAGGCTAGCCCCTTGTACCCCTCCACTATGGTGCATAGAGCCGAAGAGTTCCACACTTCCAGTTAGGACTTACCCATTAGACTTGTGGTTGGTACGGAAGTGCTTTGCAACAGATCCCGCAGACCGGTCCTTATAGTGCCCCGGGTGCGACAAACCAGTGCCCGAGCTTGCACCCGGAACCCACCATACTTATAACCTAGCCAACTCCAACAGAGTCCAGAGACGAGAATAACAGGGAAATACATATACAGAATCCAGCTATCTACGACTCGTTCTTTTTAACCTATAGCAGTTGTGCCGGTACATTGGGCACTAGCTAATATTTTAATAGTAGAGTGACAAGGAGTTAAGGCTCAATAAGCATGGCTTGGGTTTGCACACAAGGACAGGGATCTAATAAATATAAGTGTAAGGCTTGAGTATTTGACTAATGCAATATTAACCTATGGGTTATAGCGATAAGTTATTAAAACATGGGCTCAATAATGATCAACTGTTTCCACAGAGGTGGTCGATGACTTGCCTTGGTCCGTGAATGGTGAAGGTGGAACCTCGGGGTAAGACTCGGGATCTTCGATGACGTTGTAGTCTTCTCGATACGGAAAAGTAAACACAACATTCAATAAACAATCCAAAATCAAGCATATAAGCATACAAGTTGTTGTTGGATTTAAGTAAGTGAGATAGAGTCTTAAATTCTAGGGAATTGTTACTTAAATATTTAAGGTTGATTCCTAATGAGATTTCTGAATTTATGACTTGATGTAATTTATTTTTCCTATGGGTTTTTATTTCCTCTTGTTAGAGATGAACTAAAAAGGTATTAACTTTGATGTTTTTATGGTATCAAAGATAGTGACTTTAAAATATTAAGTCTTTGAAGTTTGTTATAAAGTATGGATCTTTACTATTAAAAGGGCTTTGTGTAATATGATTTAATGGAACAAAGTGGGTAAAAATGAATATTCTATTTTTATTGTATTAAAAATAGTAAACTCAAGTTGTTAGGTTCTCTAAAGTTATTATATAAGTTGTCATGACATTTTTATAAAGTGTTTAACTTCTATTATATGAATTACTCAATTATCCTACAAGGGCCTTTGCAATATTAATTAATAGATTAAAGTGGGCAAAGTGAACATGTTGTTTTTGTTGCATTAAAACAGTGGAATAAATTCATTAAGTCCTCTGACTTTATTGAATAAGTATTCATGATATTTTTGTAAAGGGTTGCATTTTTATCATATGAGTTAATCATTTATTTTAAAGGGCCTTGAAAAGGTTATTTAATAAAATGAAATGGGCAAAATGAATCATTATATTTTTATTGGCTTATAAACAGTGTAAGGGAGTCATTGTGTCCCCAGAAATTAATATATATTTTTAAGGATTTTTCTGGATTATTTAAATGTAATATGATTTAAATCCTAAAGGGGACTTAGAAATGTAATTCAATAAAATGTCATGGACAAAATGGTTATTCCATTTTTATTGTATTAACAACAGTGAAATGGGGCCATTATATCTTATGAAATTAATTTATAAATTTTTAAGGGTTTATCTGAATTATTTAATTAAAGTATTAATTAAACCCTAAAGGGGAATTCTCTTCATTATTTAATAAGATTATTATATGCCAAGTAAACATATTGTTTTTATTGCATGAAAGTGTGGAGAATAAAAAGATAAATTTTCCAGAATTAAAATGGTGAAATTTGGAGTTAATTTGAGCAAGATATGAATTTTGGAAATTTAAACCATTTTTCTGAATTTTATTTAAACCAAAAATCAGTCTCTGGTCCACGGTGAGCCAGGTCCACCATGGACCCGCGCACTGTGCGCTGGACCGGTCAGATCTGGATCGTTGGATCGTTGGATCAAGATCCAATGGCCAGGACGCGTGCGGGGCGTTTAAGTGAATCTGGACGGCTGAGGGAGCCCGATACCTCTTTGACCGAGTGGACGGCCCAGATTAAACCCGGGGGGTTTTAATCCTAGCCGTCCATCTCAGATCGGAGGGTTCGGTGCCCATCCGGCACGCGCGCGGCACGGGGGAAGGCCAAGGCCTTCGTCCCTGGCTCCGGCGGTGCGACGGCGAGGGCGAACGGCGGCGGCGGGGGTCCATGGCCCTAGGCGACGGCAAAAACGGAAAGAGTAGGGGGAGGGGAGTGTAACCGTACCGGAGATGGGGACGGGTGGAGACCGGAGGTCGCCGGCGGAGAGGAGAGGCGAAGAAGGCCTTCTGGTCGATGGTGGCGACGGTGATCCGACGGTAGGAAACGCGAACGGAGGCAAGGCCAAGGTAGTAGTGGCAACGGCGGTCCTGGTAGTGGCCTTGGCGAGGACGACGGTAGCCCGGAGCGCCGGCGAGGTCTTGCCGGAGCCGAAGCAGAGGAAAAACGCAAATGAGGGTGGGGGCGCTCGGGGAGGCGAGGGCTTGAGCTCCGGTGGCGTGGCGAAGCGCAGAGACGTCGGGGGATTAAATAGGGGTCACCGGCGGTGGAATAGGAAGGTTTACCGAGGGGAAATCGAGGAGGATTCCATAAGCTTCGGCGAGGCTTCCATAGCTGTCAGATTGCCTTCCAAAAGGGATGAAATCGTGTGGCAATAGCCGGAATGGGGTCGCCGGTGTTTGGTAAGATGGGATCGGGCGCCAATTTGGCATGGGGTCCGGCCGGCGGCAAGTATGGCAGGGGGGGTCGCCGGCTAAAAATGGAAGGGGAGAGATCCCCTTCCAAGGAAGAAGAAGGGCCTGACAGGTGGCCCCCACCTGTCAGTGGCTGTGAGCGAAAAAGAAGGGGCTGACGAGCGGGCCAGGCTGGACAGCGACCGAAGGGAATGCGGGAGAGGCTGGCGAGTGGGACCGGCTGGCGCGTGCGGGTGGGAAGCAAAGGCGGGGCGTGCCGACAGGTGGGCCCCGCCTGTCGGTGGGCGCGGCCGGAATGGGCTGGGCCGAAAGGCTTTCGGAGGGAGATTTAGGGTTTCGGCCCAACTAGATTTAAAATGTATTTTCCATTAAATTTAATTCCAGAAATTCAAATATTTGCTTAAGGCTTGAAGATCTGTTGGAAAAATTTTGTAAAAATTCTCAAAAATATTTCTTGGCCTCTAGTTTCTCCCATAAAATTTTCAAGTCCAAATTTTGAATATTTATCTCTGTTTGGCTTTAATAGGGCTCTTTTAGGAGTTTTCTTTAATAATAAAATTCAGAAATCCATTTAATATTATTTTTCCCTTTATTTTATTCCTTTTTAATTTTGGGGCTGTTACAGTTATTACCTTGCATTACTATTGCATTTGCAGTGGCTTGTTGAGTACTTTTTGTACTCATACCCGTTGGACACACAATTCAGAGGATGCCTATTACGAGGTTGGTCTGGAGTAGCGACCCAGTCAAGAAGAAAGATACTGAAGAGGGCGTTCGTCATGCAGTTTATTTTTATGGTTTATTTTAATTTTACTCTTTTGTAATAATATGGTCTGCGTACCATGGATGTTTGTCGTATGTACGTTGTCGCATGATGAACCTCTTGTATTATTGTTTTTCTTTGGAAATTCAATAATGTTCTGATTTCGATAAATCGGGGCGTCACACTTAGTAAGGTACGAGTTGAATCGGGATATAGTAATGCATCCTCGATTGTAACTTGAGTACCCATAGGTAGGGTAATTATGGCACGACCTGAGCCAATAATTATTGCATCTTGTCCAACAATTGTCAAAACATTTTATTTTCTTTTAGTGAGAGTTTGGAAATATTTTGTTTCCCTAAGTATATAATTTGTGGTGCCGCTATCCACAAGGCATATTTCATCTTTCATTGGATTGTTTCCGTAGAAAATCTATATATATATATATGAAATAATAGATAAATTTCAGTAAATATAAAGGGTACATACAAATATTACTTAATTTACATAGCATACTTGGTTCTATATTATTACAACGTTTTGAACGAATGAATATAAACATTTAGAACAACAAGAGTATTCTTTAAAGAAAATCTCCAAATATGTCTTGTGAAGCGAATGCGGCGGGCATGTCATCTTTGGCAGGCTCTTTTTCCTTTTGGAGATCCTTGCTTTTACTTGGTTCTCGTGGAACATTTTGTGAACAAATGGCCTCCTTTGTAGTATCCGGTTGGATATTGAAGTGTGCTTCATATTGTTGTCCTCGAGTAGCTTGAGAGTTTCCCATGGATTTTTGATAGAGATCAATTAAATGCCTTGGGGTACGATATTTTTTGGTAATGTGATTGTAGCAACCATATTTTTTACACATAATTGTTTTGTCAAACTTTGGTTTGACAATGTTTTTCCCCTTGTTTTGCACTTGTGGTTTTTTCTTCTTGTTATTACGTTTAATATTTCATTTGAAGTTTGATGATTTTCTTTTGAAATGCCCACCAAACTTATTTTTGTTGTAGTCATATGCATGCACTTCAAGTAAAGGTGCGGCCCCAATAGGGCACTGGTGATGATTTTTCAATAAGAGTTCATCATGTTTTTCAGCCTGAGTTAATACATGAATAAGATCAGAATAAAGTTAGAAATTTCTAGCACGATATTGTTGCTGTAAGATCCTATCAGAAGGTAACATTGTAGATAGAGTTTTTTTTATCTTGTCTGCTTCTGTAGGTTCTCTTTAACAAAAACGCAATCTAGAGCAAATATTATGAATAGCATGGTTGTATTCATCGATTGTTTTCAAATCTTGTAGTCTAAGATGATTCCAATCGTGAATTGCACCTAGCAACAATGTTGCTTTTTGCTGATCATATCTCTGTTTAAGAGATTTCCACAATATATTAGGATCTTCTTCCAAAACATACTCATTTTTGAGATCTGTATGGATATGGTTCCTAATTAAATACAAGGCAGTGCATTTTAATTCATCTCTTAACGGTGGGACCCCTTGCTGTGGGTCTTGTATTGCCGCTAATATTCCACGGTATGCAAGGCTAACCTTGACGTCCGTTGCCCATATTGGATAATTGTGATTTTGCCTACATGGAATTGAGCCATGATTAATGATCATGGTTTTGTTGTAAATAATAATGCAAAATATGAAAAACTTTGAAAGTAAAATAATAACCTTAATATAAACACAAATAAAAATAGTCACCAAGAAAAATTTGGTGTAGATCTTATATGATTTAGGAAGACATAATCTACCGTATGGTTAGTAGATGTCAAAATTCCCAATATTTGGTATGCAATAGAACCAAAGTGATAATATTGTATGTCTTTAAAAATTGAAGGTTATGATTTTGTTTATTTTGCATTAGTAATTCCTGTTTGAATTTTAAGTACTTGAATATGACATGTATTTATACTTAAAATGTATTGAGGAATTTAAAGTATGCTATAAAATAACATAAAGTAAATACAATGCATGACATAACATGACATTTTATTATATAAAAAACACATTTACAACAACACAAGTGACACTTTTACAAACACATAGTACACTGAGGTGACTATATATATATATATTCCTTTCGGGGTACATTTAGTTCAGAACCTAAATTTGGTAGGATCCCATGATCCAGACGGCCTTGGTTTCTTGATTGCTGCATTTGGTATCCCCTGAAGAAAATGTTTGTAAGATAGCGATGATGATGGAGTTGGAGATGACAACTTGTCCTCTTTAATTGGAACATTGATGTCTATTGGAAATTTTAATTTCCTTCGACTTGTACTGCTTTCTCCCATAGTCTCACATTTTTTCAGTATTTTAATAACTTTAGACGGTAAATATGCTAAAGAAACTGGTTCAGCCGGACTCTCCATTTCTTCTGAAAAAATTTCCTGTGCTACCACTCGTGTACACGTTGCATTTTTCTTTCCCATCAACTTTTTCTGTGGAAAAGCAGCAGCCTTCTCCTTGCGGGACGCAAAAGGCAGAGCCACAGCGGGAGACAGAGCCACAGCGGGAGCGAGAGCTAGAAGCCACCGCCGCTGCCTGGCTCCTCAGGGGCTCCTCGGTCTGGGCGCGCGGGGACGTAGCTTGGGCGTGTGGGGGCTCCCCGGCCTAGGCACGTGAGGGCCTGGCCGCCGGGGCAGGCGGGGCTACCGCCTGGGCAGGCGCGGCTATCGCTGCCGCTGCCAGAGCGCGCGTGGCTGCCGCCTGGGCGCGCTCGGCCGCCGGGGCGAGCTGCAGCGTCGCTTGGGAAAGCGGGAGCTCCCCGGCCTGGGCGCGCGTGGGCGCGACCACTGGGGCACGGTGCGGGGGCGCGATAGCATGCCGTGGTGCCAGGGCAACGGGGCCACGTGTCGCGCCCCGATTTAATAAATCAGGACTTTATTGAAATTCCATAGAAAATCAATAAAACAAGACGTTCATCATGCGACCACGTACAAATACGAGCAATCATTCACGGTTCGTAGACCGTATTAATACAAAAGTGAATAAAGATGAAGAGAAACTAATAAATCAAAGGGTCCTAGATGAACGCCTCCTTCCAGTCTCGCCTTGACTGGGTCGCTACTCCAGACCTTCATCCTCCTCGTAGTAGACGGGCTCTGATGTTGTAAGTCAACGGGGTGAGTACTGATGTACTCAGCAAGCCACCGAATGCAAATATAAAGCAAGATAATAGCAAGGGAGATAGTGGCTAGTTTTGCGGAAGCAGCATATTTGTAAAGCATTAAATGTGAGCAATTTATTAGTACGGAAAAGTAAACATGTGTATGCATCATCATCTTCTAACTCGAGGAGTACGTTTTACCTCCCCGCACAACAGTCCTTACATGCCATGAATAACTCATCCATTCAAACAATTGTAAACTAACTGCGAGTAGTCACACAACCCGCCCTTGACCGTGGGCTCGGCTTTTCGAAAAGATTGATTTTACTCTGATCAGAGATGTACCACTGTACCCACAAGGCACGCACTCATCACCTACACCGAAGTGTAACGAGATGACCCATTTCACGGGAACTCGTGCCAAAACCTTCCATATGGTCCTCCCCGACTCAACAGCACCCTCTTATAGGTTTCATATGGTGTCCCGACGCGTCGGTGCCCCACCATACCCCCCCTTGAGCCTCCTTTGGTACAAGTCGCCCGCAGGCTAGCCCCTTGCCCCCTCCACTATGGTGCCGAGAGACGGAGTGTTCCACACTTCCAGTTAGGACTTACCCATTAGACTTGTGGTTGGTACGGAAGTGCTTTGCAACAGATCCCGCAGACCGGTCCTTATAGTGCCCCGGGTGCGACCGACCAGTTTCCGAGCTTGCACCCGGAACCCACCACGCTTATAACATACCTAATTCCAACAGAGTCTAGAGACAAGAATAACGGGGTATCTCATATACCAGAATCCATCTATCTACGACTCATTCTTTATATCCTATAGCAGTTGTGCCGGTATATTGGGCACTAGCTAATATTGTTATAGTAGAGTGACAAGGAGTTAAGGCTCAATAAGCATGGCTTGGGTTTGCACACAAGGACGGGGATCTAATAAATATAAGTGTAAGGCTTGATTATTGGACTAATGCAATATTAACCTATGAGTTATAGCGATAATTTATTAAAACATGGGCTCAAATATGATCAACTGTTTCCACAGAGGTGGTCGATGACTTGCCTTGCTCAGCAAAGGGTGAAGGTGGAACCTTGGGATAAATCTCCGGATCTTCGACGACGTCGTAGGAGTCTTCTCGATACGGAAAAGTAAATAAAACATTCAATAAACAATCCAAAACCAACAACCATACCAACATACATGTTTTTGTTGGATTTAAGTAAAGGAGATAAAGTCTTAAATTTTAGGGTTTTGTTACTTAAACATTTAAGATTAATTTTTAATGAGTTTCCTTAAATTTTATAGCTTGATAGAATTATTCCTCCTAAGGGGGTTTTACTTCTCCCTTTTTAAAGTTGAAGTAAAGAGTTATAAAATGACCTTAATGTTTTTATGGCATTAATATAGTGACATTAGGTTATTTAGATCTTCTGAAGTTTGTTATATAAGTTTTAGGATAGTTTCATAAAGGGTTGACTTTGTCTTAAATGCCTTAATTAAATGTTCTAAAAGGGCCTTTGCAATATCATTTAATGGAATAAAGTGGACAAGATGAATATTCTATTTTTATTAAAAATAGTGAACTCAAGTGGTTATGTTTTCTTGAAGTTATTATATAAGTTGTCATGACATTTTTAAAGTGTTTAACTTTTATTATATGAATTACTTAATTTATCCTACAAGGGCTTTCACAATATTAACTCATAAAATAAAGTGGCAAAGTGAGTATTCTATTTTTATTGTTTAATACAGTGGAATAAAGTCATTAAGTCCTATGAATTTATTATCTAAATTTCCATGACATTTTTGTAAAGTGTTATATTTCTATTATATGAGTTAATTATTAAATGGGCCTAGGGGATGTTTATTTAAGGAATTATAATGGGCAAAATGAATTGTTACATCTTTATTGGTTTATAAACAATGTACTGGAGTTAATAGATCCTCTAGAATCAATATATAAATTTCTAAGAGTTTTTCTGTATTATTTAAAGGGAATATTAATTAAATCCAACAAGGGGTATTGGGAATAAAAGGTCATGGACAAAATGGTTATTCTATTTTTAGTGTATTAATAACAGTGAAATGGAGTCATTATATCTTCTGGAATTAATTTATAAATTTTTAAGGATTTATCTGTATTATTTAATAGAAATATGAATTAAACCTTAAAGGGGACTTTTCTTTAGTATTTAATAAGATTATTATGTGCCAAATAACATATTGTTTTTATTGCATAAATGTGTAGAGAATGAAAAGACAAATTTTCTAGAATTAAAATGGTGAAATTTGGAGTTAATTTGAGCAAGATATGAATTTTGGAAGTTTAAACTATTTTTCTGAATTATTTTTAAACCAGAAAACAGCTGCGGGTCCACGGTGAGCCAGGTCCACCATGGACCCGCGCACTGTGCGCTGCACCGGTTGGATCTGGACCGTTGGATCCAGATCCAATGATCACTGGTGAGGTGGGGCGTTTAAGTGAATCTGGACGGCTGTGATTAAAAGGAATCCAACCGGTACGCGTGTACGTCTGAGATCAACCCGGCATTTTAAATGAAATCCAACGCCCCAGATCAACGGATACCGGTTCAGTGTGATCCGAGGGCCAGGATTGAATCTGAGGCCGATCTAATCTCGGCCGTCCATCCGCGATCGCACGACGGAGATCTCGTCCGGCACACACGCGGCACGGGGAAGACAGAGACCATCGTCTCCAGCTCCGGCCGAGCGGCGGCGATCCCCCACCGGCGACGGCGATGGCCTAAGGCCCTAGTTCTCGTCAAAAATGGAATGAGGAGGGGGAGGGGGTCACGACCGTACCGGAGTTGGCAGGAGATGGTGACCGGCGGCGACCCGGCGACGAGAAGGAGCGGAGGAGGGCCTCGGGTCTGACAGCGGTGCGACAATCTGGCGGTGATCCGGCCCGACGGAGGTGGGGCCGGGGTAGAGGGGGCGACGACGGTTCCGGCGAAGGCTATGGCGAGGACGGCGATGGTCCGGAGCGCCGGTGATTGGCTGCCGGAGCCGAAGCAGGGGAATACTCCCGAGGAGGCAGCGGCGGCGCTCGGGTGGGCGAGGGTTTTAGTCTCTGGTGGTGTGGCGGAGTGCGGTGGACCGGGGGGGGTTAAATAGGGGCTCGCCGGTGTTTAAATTGGGAGGAAACCGGCGAGATCCCGAGGTCTCCGGCGAGCTTGCCATACACACGATCACCGGCCATCTTTGACGAAAACGCGTGGGAATCAGAGGGAAAGTGATCACCGGCGAGAGGGGAAGGCGATCCCAGGGCTGGATTTGGTGGATGGCGACGGCCGGTGGTGAATATGGCAGGGGGGGGCGTCGGGAAAGGAAGGAGATCCCCCCCTTCCGCACGGGGAAGATGGATATGACAGGTGGGCTCCACCTGTCATAGTCCGAACCAAAAACCATAGCGCCGACCGGTGGGCCATCGATGGCAGAGGCTGGGGGCGCGGGGTGCGGCTGCCAGGTGGGGCCGGCCGAGGGCGCGGGAGAGGAGAGGGGGGGGTTGGCGCCGACAGGTTGGCCCCGCCTGTCAGCGAGAGGGGCAGGACTGGGCTGGGCCGAAAGGCTTCGCGCGAGGAATTGGGGGTTGCGGCCCAACGGCATTTAAAAATTGTTTTCTGATTAAATTTAATTCCAGAAAATCAAATATTTGATTAAGGCTTGAAGATCTATTTGAAAAATTTTATAAAAATTCTCAGAAATATTTCTTGGTCTCTAGTTTATCCCATAAAATTTTCAAGTCCAAATTTTGGATATTTGTCTCTGTTTGGTTTTAATAGGGCTCTTTTAGGATTTTCTTTAATAACAAAATTCACAAATTCATTTAATATTATTTTTCCTTTATTTTATTCCCTTTTAATTTTGGGGCTGTTACAATCCTATCCCCCTTACAGAGAATCTCGTCCTCGAGATTCGTAGCGAACCTCGGGAAAACTTAAGGGACTGAGTTCTACTGGTGCTCTGGGTTAGGAGGAGGAGTTACATCAGAAGTAGGCAAAGTGATCTCTGGATCCGGGTTGGTTGAGATCAAATTGGGAGTGTCTTTGGTTGTATCTGGTTTCCCTTTTTGTGGTGATCTAGAGTAAGTCCCTCTGGTTTTGTAATGGAAGATGGCACTCGCTTGGGGTAGGGGCAGTTGTTGGCGTAGTGGCCTCCTTGGCGACAGTTGTAGCACACAATCGGCTTGCCGTTCCTGTCCCTCTTGTATCCGGTAGCTGGTACTGGTGTCCTTCTGGCTGGCGGTGCTTGGGGTGGGATGCCTGTGCTTGGTCTTCTGAGGGTGGTTCGTGGCTTGGCAGGGGTTGGGGCTTGGGATGGAATCACTCTGGTTTCTGGTATAGTTGCTTTGTTCACCAATCTTTGAAAGTTGGCGAAGTCCCCGCAGATTAGCTGAAGGGAGAGCTCGTGTTGATGTTGTTGGAGACGGAACAACTGTGCCTGCTGCTCTTGCATCTGCTTTTGTAGTTGTTGCATCTGGGTAAGCAGTGTGGCGATCAGTTGGTTCTGTTTTGCCATCATCTCCGCAAGTGTGGGATGATAGACAACAGGGGTCTGCTGACGTCCAGCTTCACCCCATTGAGGCAGGTTGCCTGAGGTGTTTCCGTCGCGTGGGACTTCTGATCCTTGGTTATTGGCCATCCTGAAGTTGAAGGGTTCAAAAAGAAGGTGCCGTCATTAAGGGGAAATTGTTACTGATTTTATTGCCTAAGATGGATAATTTGACCTAGATGCTTTATGTTAGTCCCTTATTACTTTCATACTCATGCCCTATATTATTTTTAATACAAATGATTTATCATGTATTTTATTCACTCAACACTCGTGTTGTAATATATTTTATTAATTTGTGTTAGAGGTTTAAGATGAAGTGAGGTTGATTATGTCTCATTGAATTCCTTGGTACCAAAAATTCAAGAAAATTTTTGGAATGCAATTTAATGCTTTAGGAGAATTTTTAGGAGAATACTCTAGCTAATTGTTATTTAAATGAAATTTTTAGGCCCATATTTCCTCTCTCTTGATTTATACTAAATCCTTTTCTTGAAATTTATTTATTAAGGGGAAATTTTATTTTTAATGCCTCGCATAGATCGAGGTGTTACAATCCTAACTTCCTTAACAAGAATCTCGTCCTCGAGATTCGGAAAGGCTAGAAGTAGAAGGTTAAAGGTAGGCTTCAAGTCTACATTTGCATAGATTGGGCTTTGGCTAAGTTAGGGCTTTCCTGACAACGTGTCTTGACTTCACGATTGGAGTTGATCTTGCAGAATGGCGATGAATGAATTATGTAGAGTTGAGACTAGAGGTAGATTCTCTCCTTTAGGTTGGGATTATGACCTAATAGGTATATGAGGAAATGGGATTAAGTTTTTATTTCAAAATGTATCGTTCTTGCGATTACATATATTTATATATTCATTCATGCCTTATTTTTGACATGAATGGTAATACAATCAAGTAAAAAGAAAAGCAATCAACCGTAAATCTACGTCTACGGTAGCTCAGGGGACGGCTCGATCTCGGGCTCGTGGGAGATGGTCGGGGTCGAGGAACTTGACGGTCCGGCGAGTGGAGCACTGTGGGAGATCCTCTTGGGCCTCACGGTGGGGATCCGAAGGGGTTTCTTCTTGCGAGGCAGAAGAGGTGCGATCTCCTCAAGATCCTTCTTCAAGTCTTTGAGCTGCTGGCGGAGCTGGGTATTGACCATGGCGCCTTGGCGTAGAAGCTCGTTCTGACGCCTCAACTCCTCTACCTCGAGAGTCAGCTGGGGGTTCTGCTGGACTTGTCGACGGAGCTCAGCATTCTCGCGGGCCAGGTTCTCTGATGAGTGACGGTAGAAGTCGATGGTGTCATGTTGGCTATCTACGTCGAGGACGGCCTCCGTGTGAAGGTTGTCCATAGCCTCCAAGAGTCTCATGGTGCGGGCGATGGCGGAGTTGTTCTGAGGGAGGGAGTTGATGTAGATGCTGCGGTGACTCCCTGGTGTACGCATGGGCATGAAGCGGTAGACGGTGTCGCGGAGGTGGCAGTCGTATACCAGTCGAAGCTCGGCGAGGGACTAAAGAGCGGCTCGCTGGCTGGCCACTACGAACGAAGGTCCTCCGACTCCATGGGTGTAGAAGGGTGGCTGCGTGAAAGAGGGGCGGATAACAACCGTGACCTCACAGTAGCTCTCGTTCGCATCGGGAAAGATCCCGTGGAACGCAGGCTCATGGGGAAACCCCAAAAAGTCGACGAGCACGCGAAGCTCGCGGATGAATCCGGCCTCATCTCGAAGAGTCCCGCTCATGGTGTGAACCGGCATCTACAAAAGAGAGAAATTTTTTTGTGAAAACCTCGGAAGATGAGAGGATAAGTAATCTTTTGTAAAATATAGTGAATGTATATAAGTCCTAAGGTCAGGTCTGTTTGGCTTCCTACAGTCAAGTCGGCTCTGATACCATCTTGTCGCGCCCCGATTTAATAAATCAGGACTTTATTGAAATTCCATAGAAAATCAATAAAACAAGACGTTCATCATGCGACCACGTACAAATACGAGCAATCATTCACGGTTCGTAGACCGTATTAATACAAAAGTGAATAAAGATGAAGAGAAACTAATAAATCAAAGGGTCCTAGATGAACGCCTCCTTCCAGTCTCGCCTTGACTGGGTCGCTACTCCAGACCTTCATCCTCCTCGTAGTAGACGGGCTCTGATGTTGTAAGTCAACGGGGTGAGTACTGATGTACTCAGCAAGCCACCGAATGCAAATATAAAGCAAGATAATAGCAAGGGAGATAGTGGCTAGTTTTGCGGAAGCAGCATATTTGTAAAGCATTAAATGTGAGCAATTTATTAGTACGGAAAAGTAAACATGTGTATGCATCATCATCTTCTAACTCGAGGAGTACGTTTTACCTCCCCGCACAACAGTCCTTACATGCCATGAATAACTCATCCATTCAAACAATTGTAAACTAACTGCGAGTAGTCACACAACCCGCCCTTGACCGTGGGCTCGGCTTTTCGAAAAGATTGATTTTACTCTGATCAGAGATGTACCACTGTACCCACAAGGCACGCACTCATCACCTACACCGAAGTGTAACGAGATGACCCATTTCACGGGAACTCGTGCCAAAACCTTCCATATGGTCCTCCCCGACTCAACAGCACCCTCTTATAGGTTTCATATGGTGTCCCGACGCGTCGGTGCCCCACCATACCCCCCCTTGAGCCTCCTTTGGTACAAGTCGCCCGCAGGCTAGCCCCTTGCCCCCTCCACTATGGTGCCGAGAGACGGAGTGTTCCACACTTCCAGTTAGGACTTACCCATTAGACTTGTGGTTGGTACGGAAGTGCTTTGCAACAGATCCCGCAGACCGGTCCTTATAGTGCCCCGGGTGCGACCGACCAGTTTCCGAGCTTGCACCCGGAACCCACCACGCTTATAACATACCTAATTCCAACAGAGTCTAGAGACAAGAATAACGGGGTATCTCATATACCAGAATCCATCTATCTACGACTCATTCTTTATATCCTATAGCAGTTGTGCCGGTACATTGGGCACTAGCTAATATTGTTATAGTAGAGTGACAAGGAGTTAAGGCTCAATAAGCATGGCTTGGGTTTGCACACAAGGACGGGGATCTAATAAATATAAGTGTAAGGCTTGATTATTGGACTAATGCAATATTAACCTATGAGTTATAGCGATAATTTATTAAAACATGGGCTCAAATATGATCAACTGTTTCCACAGAGGTGGTCGATGACTTGCCTTGCTCAGCAAAGGGTGAAGGTGGAACCTTGGGATAAATCTCCGGATCTTCGACGACGTCGTAGGAGTCTTCTCGATACGGAAAAGTAAATAAAACATTCAATAAACAATCCAAAACCAACAACCATACCAACATACATGTTTTTGTTGGATTTAAGTAAAGGAGATAAAGTCTTAAATTTTAGGGTTTTGTTACTTAAACATTTAAGATTAATTTTTAATGAGTTTCCTTAAATTTTATAGCTTGATAGAATTATTCCTCCTAAGGGGGTTTTACTTCTCCCTTTTTAAAGTTGAAGTAAAGAGTTATAAAATGACCTTAATGTTTTTATGGCATTAATATAGTGACATTAGGTTATTTAGATCTTCTGAAGTTTGTTATATAAGTTTTAGGATAGTTTCATAAAGGGTTGACTTTGTCTTAAATGCCTTAATTAAATGTTCTAAAAGGGCCTTTGCAATATCATTTAATGGAATAAAGTGGACAAGATGAATATTCTATTTTTATTAAAAATAGTGAACTCAAGTGGTTATGTTTTCTTGAAGTTATTATATAAGTTGTCATGACATTTTTATAAAGTGTTTAACTTTTATTATATGAATTACTTAATTTATCCTACAAGGGCTTTCACAATATTAACTCATAAAATAAAGTGGCAAAGTGAGTATTCTATTTTTATTGTTTAATACAGTGGAATAAAGTCATTAAGTCCTATGAATTTATTATCTAAATTTCCATGACATTTTTGTAAAGTGTTATATTTCTATTATATGAGTTAATTATTAAATGGGCCTAGGGGATGTTTATTTAAGGAATTATAATGGGCAAAATGAATTGTTACATCTTTATTGGTTTATAAACAATGTACTGGAGTTAATAGATCCTCTAGAATCAATATATAAATTTCTAAGAGTTTTTCTGTATTATTTAAAGGGAATATTAATTAAATCCAACAAGGGGTATTGGGAATAAAAGGTCATGGACAAAATGGTTATTCTATTTTTAGTGTATTAATAACAGTGAAATGGAGTCATTATATCTTCTGGAATTAATTTATAAATTTTTAAGGATTTATCTGTATTATTTAATAGAAATATGAATTAAACCTTAAAGGGGACTTTTCTTTAGTATTTAATAAGATTATTATGTGCCAAATAAACATATTGTTTTTATTGCATAAATGTGTAGAGAATGAAAAGACAAATTTTCTAGAATTAAAATGGTGAAATTTGGAGTTAATTTGAGCAAGATATGAATTTTGGAAGTTTAAACTATTTTTCTGAATTATTTTTAAACCAGAAAACAGCTGCGGGTCCACGGTGAGCCAGGTCCACCATGGACCCGCGCACTGTGCGCTGCACCGGTTGGATCTGGACCGTTGGATCCAGATCCAATGATCACTGGTGAGGTGGGGCGTTTAAGTGAATCTGGACGGCTGTGATTAAAAGGAATCCAACCGGTACGCGTGTACGTCTGAGATCAACCCGGCATTTTAAATGAAATCCAACGCCCCAGATCAACGGATACCGGTTCAGTGTGATCCGAGGGCCAGGATTGAATCTGAGGCCGATCTAATCTCGGCCGTCCATCCGCGATCGCACGACGGAGATCTCGTCCGGCACACACGCGGCACGGGGAAGACAGAGACCATCGTCTCCAGCTCCGGCCGAGCGGCGGCGATCCCCCACCGGCGACGGCGATGGCCTAAGGCCCTAGTTCTCGTCAAAAATGGAATGAGGAGGGGGAGGGGGTCACGACCGTACCGGAGTTGGCAGGAGATGGTGACCGGCGGCGACCCGGCGACGAGAAGGAGCGGAGGAGGGCCTCGGGTCTGACAGCGGTGCGACAATCTGGCGGTGATCCGGCCCGACGGAGGTGGGGCCGGGGTAGAGGGGGCGACGACGGTTCCGGCGAAGGCTATGGCGAGGACGGCGATGGTCCGGAGCGCCGGTGATTGGCTGCCGGAGCCGAAGCAGGGGAATACTCCCGAGGAGGCAGCGGCGGCGCTCGGGTGGGCGAGGGTTTTAGTCTCTGGTGGTGTGGCGGAGTGCGGTGGACCGGGGGGGGTTAAATAGGGGCTCGCCGGTGTTTAAATTGGGAGGAAACCGGCGAGATCCCGAGGTCTCCGGCGAGCTTGCCATACACACGATCACCGGCCATCTTTGACGAAAACGCGTGGGAATCAGAGGGAAAGTGATCACCGGCGAGAGGGGAAGGCGATCCCAGGGCTGGATTTGGTGGATGGCGACGGCCGGTGGTGAATATGGCAGGGGGGGGCGTCGGGAAAGGAAGGAGATCCCCCCCTTCCGCACGGGGAAGATGGATATGACAGGTGGGCTCCACCTGTCATAGTCCGAACCAAAAACCATAGCGCCGACCGGTGGGCCATCGATGGCAGAGGCTGGGGGCGCGGGGTGCGGCTGCCAGGTGGGGCCGGCCGAGGGCGCGGGAGAGGAGAGGGGGGGGTTGGCGCCGACAGGTTGGCCCCGCCTGTCAGCGAGAGGGGCAGGACTGGGCTGGGCCGAAAGGCTTCGCGCGAGGAATTGGGGGTTGCGGCCCAACGGCATTTAAAAATTGTTTTCTGATTAAATTTAATTCCAGAAAATCAAATATTTGATTAAGGCTTGAAGATCTATTTGAAAAATTTTATAAAAATTCTCAGAAATATTTCTTGGTCTCTAGTTTATCCCATAAAATTTTCAAGTCCAAATTTTGGATATTTGTCTCTGTTTGGTTTTAATAGGGCTCTTTTAGGATTTTCTTTAATAACAAAATTCACAAATTCATTTAATATTATTTTTCCTTTATTTATTCCCTTTTAATTTTGGGGCTGTTACACCACGCCAGGCCCTGACACGACGGTGAGGTGGCCAGCGGCGCACCGGCGGAGGGCGAAGTCCTCCGGTTGGTCGTCCACGCCAAATTTGTTGCATGTTGTAATGCCTGTGGATTTGGTAAGTGTGAATGAAAATCATTTCCTCCATTGTTTACCTTGATGATTTTCGGGTTGTTCTTCCTGTGTTCTTCGTGCCTCTCTTGCTCAGTGAAGAACAACAGTGCTGATAACATGTTTGATTTTGGGATGAACAATAACAAAGATAAAACAGTTATTTGAGAACAAGGAAATTTTATTGATCATTTTGGTACATATTTATAGCAAACAAAGGGTGGTAGTTTTTGCCGTCGAACTGCTACGCGCCGTCGCGTCACTTCGCTGGGCGTTGCGTCGCTTTGCCGCTGCTATGCCTCTTTGGCGCTTTGCCTTCTATGAGATTAGCTGCGACAAATCTAAATCGTTTTGTGTCGTTCTGTCCCGTGCTTTGCAACCTAACTTTATTTTACAACAGGGTATTTGGGTAAAATTTATGTTTTTGCATGATTTTTCAGAAATCTAAATGTTTTTACACAAAATTCATACATCCGCGTAAAAATAAAGAAATTAAAAAACTGAAATACAAAAGTATATTTTTTTCTTTTTTTCTTTTTTCTTCTTTCTCACGTTTTCTTTTCACAGTTCAGTGCATGCGGGCACGGGCCACTGCGCGGTCGGGCGGTTGTGTGGCGCTCCGGGCGATGGGCGTTTCGGGTGTTTTTTTAGAACAGGCATAAAATTTTATGCCCGGCTTTGATTGAAAGCCAAAGAGTAACATAGTTGACCGCTGGGGTTACCAGCTTACATGCATACCAACTTCAACACCGAAGGAAAGACTTAAAGAAAAAGTAGTTACTACCGAGATAGAATTAGACAACCAAGGCACCAACCATCCAAAACGAGAACCAAAACCACAAAGTTCAAGTGCCAGACAAAACATCACTGAACACTCCCCCACCAGAACTAACAACAAAGGCTAAACCAACAAAAGAAAGCATAGACTCATGAACTACCAGACTCCCCAGCTGTGCCACACAGATCACTTGTCCAGCTTAGTCCTCTTCAGCTTCTTGCCACCACACCCAAGAGATTGATTCGAGCACGGAGCAACATGAATACCTTTTGCACCTTTCCCTGATGACACGCTGGGGCCAAGCTCTTCCACTGCAACATGAGTCCAATCATTTTAAATGGCAAACTGAGAACATTGGGATTCAAAGTGTTATTGAAAACGAAGTTATTTCACATCAACCAAATAGCCCACAAACCAGCAGCCAAGACCCCCAAAACGACGCACTTCTTTTTGTCACTAAGCCCATGATCAAAAATCCCAAAGATATTTTGGTGCTCCCTTGGAACATTATCCCAACCTAAAGCATCCCTTACGCAGCACCACAAAAACCTAGCTACATCACAAGAGAACATGGCATGATTCACGGTTTCAAGTTGGCCACACAGTTTGCAAGATGGGTTTCTGGCCCAGTTTTTCTTTTTAGGGCTTCCCCAACTTGGATTCGACCTTTCAGAGTAAGCCAGAGGAAACATTTATCTTTCAGAGGGGCAGCACATTTCCAAATGTGTTTAAAAGTATCATCACAAACACCTTTGAAAGCAAGCCAAGCATAAAGAGACTTTGTAGTGAAACCCCCCTTGTTAAGCACCCAAATAACCTGGTCTGGAGAATCAACAAGTTGAAAGTCACTACACCAGGCCCTTAGGTTTAGCCACTGTGAATATTCATCAGGACTTAAAGCTCTTTTAAAGTGAACAAGCCAACCTTCAGAGCAAACTCTCTTAACTGAAACGTTCGGATCACAACAGATGTTATACAACTGAGCAAATCAGATTTTTAGAGGAACATCACCTATCACGCCCCGATTTAATAAAACCGAGAATTTATTGAAATTCCATAGAAAATCAATAAATACAAGACGTTCATCACACGACTGCGTACAATACGCCAATCAATCATGGTTCGTAGACCATATTAATACAAAAGAGTTAAATAAAGAGAAACTAATAAAATAAATCCTCTAGATGAATATCTTCTTCCAGTCTCGTGCCTTGACTGGGTCGCTACTCCAGACCTTCGCCCTCCTCGTAGTAGACTACCTCTGGTGGTGTAAGTCAATGGGGGTGAGTACAAACGTACTCAGCAAGCCACCGGATGCAAATATAATGCAGGGTAATAACAAGGGAGATAGTGGCTAATTTTGCAGAAGAGCATAATTTGTAAAGCAATTAAATATGATCAATTTATTAGTACTGAAATGTAAACATGTGTATGCATCATCATCTTCTAACTCGAGGGGTACAGTCAGCCCCCCCTCGCTCAACAGTCCTTACATGCCATGAATAACTCAACCATTCAAACAATAGTAAACTAACTACGAGAGGTCACACAACCCGCCCTTGACCGTGGGCTCGGCTTTTCGAAAAGATTTAAAACTCTGATCAGAGGTGTACTACTATACCCACAAGGCACTCATTTCCCGCACACCGCAGTGTGTTAAATGACTCCTGTCACGAGAAGCTCGTGCCAAAACCTTCAGCATGGAACGCACCAACTCGGTAACACCCTCTTATAGGTTTCGTATGGTTTCCCAGTCACTTCGGGCCACGCCATACCCCCCTTGAGCCACGTCGGTACAAGTCACCCACAGGCTTGCCCCTTGTACCCTCCACTATGGTGTTCCAAGTTGGTACGATCCATACCTCCAGTTAGGACTTACCCACTAGACTTGTGGTTAGTACGGAAGTGCTTTGCAACAGATCCCGTAGACCGGTCCTTATAGTGCCCCGGGTGCGTCCAACCAATGCCCTAGTTTGCACCCGGAACCCACCATACTTATAACATAGCCAACTCCAACAGAGTCCAGAGACGAGAATATCGGGGAAAATCATATAGCAGAATCCATCTTCCTACGACTCGTTCTTTTACCCTATAGTAGTTGTGTCGGTACATTGGACACTAGCTAATATAATATTTTTTAGAGTGACATGGAGTTTAGGCTCAATAAGCATGGCTTGGGTTTACACACAAGGACAGGGATCTAATAATTATAAGTTAGGGCTTAAGATTAGACTAATGCAATATTATCCTATGAGTTATAGCGGTAATTATGAAAAACTGGGCTCAATGATGATCAAAATGGGGGTTGTGACTTGCCTTGATCCGCGAATGGTGAAGGTGGAACCTCGGGATAAGACTCCGGATCGTCAACAGCGATGTAGTCTTCTCGATACGGAAAAGTAAACACAACATTCAATAAACAATCCAAAAACCAATCATTCAAGCATACATGTTTTTGTTGGATTAAGTAAAGGTGATAGAGTCTTAAATTTTAGGGAATTGTTACTTAAATATTTAAGATTAATTTCTGAATTTTATAAATTGGTATAAGTATTTTTCTAAGGGGTTTTTTATTTTCCCTTTTTAGAGATGAATTAAAAAGGTATAAAATAGCCTTAATGTTTTTATTGCAGTAAAAAGAGTGAAATTAAGTTATTATGTCTTCTGAAGTTATTACATAAGTTTTTATGATATTTTTATAAAGTGTTAACTTTTTATTATATGAATTACGTATTTATCCTAAAAGGGCCTTTGAAATATTATTTAATAAAATGAGATGGGCAAAATGATCATTCTATTTTAATTGCATTAAAAACAGTGAAAAGGAGTCATTATATCCTCTGAAATTAATATATAATTTTTTAAGGATTTTCTGAATTATTTAAATGAAATATTAATTACATCCTAAAGGGGACTTTTCTTGATTATTTAATAAGAATATTTTGTGCCAAATAAATATATTGTTTTTATTGTATAAAGTGTAGAGAATAAAAAGACAAATTTTCCAGAATTAAAATGGTCAAATTTGGAGTTAATTTGAGCAAGATATGGATTTTTGATGTTTAAACTATTTTCTGAATTTTATTTAAACCAGAAAACAGGCGTGGGTCCACGGTGAGCCAGGCCCACCATGCACCCGCACACTGTGCGCGTGGACCGGTCAGATCTGGACCGTCCGATCCAGATCCGATGGTTGCTGGCGGGGCGGGGCGTTTAAGTCAAAGCGGACGGCTGTGATTAGAAGAAATCGAACCGGTACGCGTGGACGCACGAGATTTATCCAAGATTTTTAAATAGCGATCAACAACTCTGATTAAATGGTACCGATTCAGTGCGACCCGAGGGCTGGGATTAAATCCGTGGCCGATCTAATCTCAGCCGTCCATCCATGATCGCATGGCGGAGAACTCGTCCGGCACGCATGTGGCACGGGGAAGACCGAGGTCTTCATCCCCGGCTCCGGTGGCGCTACGGCGAGTGGCCTCCGACGGCGACGATGGACCAGGGTCCTAACTACTAGCCAAAATGGATAGAGGAGGGAAAGGGGGAGCGTGATCATACCGAAAACGGAGGCGAAGGGTGGATGATGGCGGCCAGCGACGGGAAGCGGCGGTGGGACCCCTCGGGTCGATGGTGGCGATGGCGATCCGGTGGCGGGGAACTCGAATGGAGGCGAGGCCGAGGGAGAGGTGGTGACGACGGTCCCGACGGTGTCGTCGGCGAGGGTGGTGGCGGTTTGGAGTGCCGGCGAGGGCTCACCGGAGTTAAAACAGAGAGGAAAAAGGGTTCGGCGTCGCTTTGCGTCGGATGGAGATGTCTTGGGCCGAGAACGGGGTGGTTGGTGGCGGTGAGGTCACGAGGCTTAAATAGGGGCTTTGTCGGCGTCGGAAGGGAAGGAACCCGAAGGTTTCCAAAAATGCACCGGCGAACTTCCATGTGATCGGATTAGCTTCCATAATAGCGAAAACGCGTGGGGTTCCGAGGGAAGGGGATCACCGGAGAAAGGTAAGCCCCGGCGTGGGCCCAATTTTTCGAAAATAGGTGGCCGGCGGTGGAATTGGAAGGGTGGCCGTCGGGAATGGAAGGGGAGATCCCCTTCCATTGTAGAAGATGAATCTGATAGGTGGCCCCACCTGTCAGCGGCTGCGAATGAACGAGAAGGGGCCGACAAGTGGGCCGAGCATGGCAGCGGCAGAGGGGTGGCTGACAGCTGGGATCAGGCGGGGCGTGGGCGCGGAGAGGGGAGAGGATGACGGGTGGGGCCGGCCAGGCGTGGCGCGCGGGAGAGAGGGAGGGAGCGCGCCGACAGGCAGCCTCACCTGTCAGCGAGAGCGGGACTGGGTTGGGCCGGGTTGGAGGGGAATTGGGGGTTGTGGCCCAATAAGCTTTAAAATGTATTTTCTATTTAAAATAATGCCAGAAATTCATATATTCTTTTAGGACTTGAAGCACTATTGGTAAAATTTTGTAAAAAATCTCAAAAATATTTCTTGGCCTCTAGATTCCACCATAAATTTTTCAGCTTCAAATTTGAAATAGTTCTCCCTGTTTTGCTTTAATTGGATTCTTTTAGCCTTTTCTTTAATTAAATAAATCCTTTTATTTCAGAAAATTTATTTTCCTCATTTTTATTTTATTTTTAATTCTAGGGCTGTTACATCACCCCTCGAAGAGTCCTCCCAGAATAAAGTACCACAACCATCTCCCACTTTAAAGGCACAGTTTTTCTGAAACAGAGTCCTGAGCTTCACAATCTTACTCCAGAAATAGGAACCCTTTTCTTTGATAGCCCCAAACAGGCTACCCCCTAAGGAGTATTTTTTCCTATGAATATCGAAACACAAACCCGTTTTGCCCTCAATGAGCCAAAATAACCATTTGCAAAGTAAAGACATGTTCATAATTCTGGTGTCTACAAAACCTAAGCCATTATTCCCTTTAGGCAAACACAAAGTCTTCCAATTAATCATGTGAAATTTTTTGTTCAGCCCTAAACCTCCCCAAAAGAATCTACTCCTGATTTTATCCAACCGACAGTGAAATGACTCTGGCAATTGAAAAACCCCATGCTATATAAATGCACGCTGCTTAGGCAAGAATTAATCAGCACCATCCTACCCCCAGTAGAAAGATAACCACATTTCCATGTGGAGAGTTTTTTCTCAACTTTTTGAGTTACCACCCCAAAATCTGCCCTAGAAGGTTTTGAATGGCTAATTGGCAGCCCCAGATATGAGATAGGAAACGCCCCAAGATTACAATTGAAAATATTAGAGGCATTATGGGCTTCTGCCTCCGTAACCCCAATGGCAAAAACTTCACACTTTTGATAGTTAATCTTTAAACCAGAAAGCTCTTCAAAACAGTATAAAAGTAATTTAACAGTAGTAAAGTTTTCCTCGGAATACTCCATCATCAAAATAGTGTCATCGGCGTATTGTAAATGAGTGACACCCCCTGAATCAAATGTGAGGCCAAACCAGTGAGGAAACCTTTTTCTCTGCTCTAAGTAATAATTCTGCCATTGGCATCACCCACGAGGTTGAAAAGAAGTGGTGACAAAGGATCACCCTGTCTCACCCCTCTGTAAGTTCTAAAGAACCCCCCAACTTTACCATTAATGTTAATGGCCACTCTACCCCCAGAAACCACCCTCTTCATCCAATCTATCCATTTTTGAGCAAAACCTTTTCTGGCTAAAACTTCAAACAGGAAACTCCAATGAACTCTATCATACGCTTTCTCAAAGTCCAACTTCAGAACCACACCTTTTTGTTTCGAGGTCTTAACCTCATGTAAAATTTCATGCAGAGTGACAACTCCTTCTAAGATGTTCCGACCCGGAATGAAAGTCGATTGGCAAGTATCAATAATCTTATCTGCCACCTTAGTAAGCCTCGGCGTCAACACCCTAGTAATGATCTTAAAGCAAACATTCAACAGACAGATAGGCCTAAACCGTGAAATGGCCCATGCATCTTTGATTTTGGGGATAAGGACTATCATTCCATAGTTAAGCCTACTAATATCCAAAGTATCATTATAGAGCTCCTCCAACATCTCCATAAACTGCCATCTAAAGTGGTGCCAAAAGGCTTTATAGAACTGAACCGACAGACCATCAGGGCCAGGTGCTGAGTTTACTTTAATCCCTTTAAAAGCAATGTCCAACTCCTCAACGGTGAATTTTTTAGTGAGCTCTATGTTATCATTCCCATCTACTCTCCTTCTGTTACACCAAAAATCATCCACCAGGTGGAAATTGTGCATCACATCAGCCCCAAAAAGTTTCTTATAGAAGTTGTAAATGTGAGCCTTCATCTCCTCTTCCTCTTGCAAAATCACTCCCTCCTCTTCCAAACTCAGGATAGAACTTTTTTTCTTTCGACATGTTGCCACCTTATGAAAAAAACTAGTATTGGCATCACCCATCAAAAGCCAATTCTGACCACTCCTTCTCTGCCAAAACTCAGCTTCCGACTGTAGAACGGCCGACAACTTATGATCCATCAAGTATCTCTCTTCCCATTCTGCCTCCGATAGATCACAAATGTCAGCTTTTTCATCCAGAACTTTGATTCTTTGTAAAAGAGACTCTTTCTCCAAACACTCTTTTTTCCTCAGGTTTGCCCCCCAACCAGACATTTTTTTCCTCAAATGATTACCTTGCAATTTCCATAAATCCAAAATCCTGGAGCGACCCCTCCTAGGCAAAATTTTTAAAACCCAATCTTTGAAACCCTCTGATTGGAGCCAAGCACTCTCAAACCTAAACTTTTTTTTATATGTGATCAATTTTTCTATCCAAATCTACCAGCAGTGGGCAATGGTCAGAGCCTACCATATTCAAAGTATTCACCAAAGACAAAGGGAACAAATTATCCCAGCTACTAGAAACCAGAACCCTATCAAGAACTTCTCTAGTGGGATTAACTTGTCTATTAGACCAAGTAAATTTTCCTCCAATCCGAACAATCTCCTGCAACTCACAATCATTGATAAAATCATTAAACACGCCCAACCACTTCCAGTGAATTGTCCCTCTATTTTTCTCAGATGGGAAACGAATCATGTTAAAGTCACCGCCAATCATACAAGGAATGCTCAGATTACTTACTTTTACCGTCAACTCTTGAACAAATCTCAATTTGAGATCCTCAATAACTGGGCCATAGATGTTGATTAGTTCCCAACAGATTTTGGACACATTAAACTCCAGCGTTAAGCTAATAAAGAATTCCCCCATATCCACACTCTTTACTGACACCACATCAAGATCAACTCCTACCAATAAACCCCCAGAATGACCACAAGCAGGCTTAGTCAGCCAATAAAAGTCTCTTCTGGAGAAAAATATATCTAATTCACGTGAGGTAAAACTTTCTCTAATTGTCTCCTGAAGGCAAATAAAATCAAAGCGATACTGGACCATTAAATCAATCAATTGTTTTTCCTACCACTGTTCCCCAAACCCCGGATGTTCTAGAAAAGGGATTTCATGTATTCAGTAGTTGATCCCCCTCTCCCTCTAACAGATCACCACCGTGCTCTCCCCCGGAACTAGACTCAATCTCATTCAGTCCAGAACCTTGACCCTGCACCTCAGGGTTAATGATAATATTTTTATGTGCCATGAAAATTAGAGCCTGAGCCAACTCCTTAGCTTTTAACAAATCTATATTATAATTAATCTCTTCATTAGAACAACCCAAATTAATTCCACATTCCCCCGCCACCGAGGCTAATTTTTTGGACGAAACAGATTGCAAAATGGTATATCGGGAGGTACCTGAAACATCATCTTTGTAGTCCGCCCTGAGTTGCGCCTTCACCTGAATTGGAACCCCATCCCGTTTAATACGCGCACTCTGACGAACCGCAACTGGGGGGTCTTTTTTCTTCTTCCTTTTGTCCTCCCTAAACTGTACTCCTTTCTTCGACTGATTCTGCACTTCTGAAACAGTAACTGAACCCATTGTGTTTTCTGCACTACTCAACAGCCCCATAGAGGAAGAAACTAACTCCTTACTCACCATCTCACAATACCCCTGAACAAGATCATCTTTATCCTCCACACCACCTCCCAGCACTGAGGACACATTATCCACCACCTCTAGAGAGAGACATTTTTTTGAGCCAGAATTTCTTCCTCTCCCCGCAGGATATCATCTTCTAAATCTGTTTGTTGACAGTAAGATATCGGCATCGCATCAGTGATCGGATTCTGGAACTAAGTAGGCAAGCTGTCACCACACTCCATACTATCACCAACAGGATTAGTATAGTGAGCTGGTAAATGAGCTAGAACATCCTCATCTGAATCCCCATCAACAGAATCTCCCCCCCCCCCCCCCCACATCATCTTGTTCCTTTTGCTTGGATTTGGAACCGCCATCATGTTTTGCTCTTAGAGATTCAGATGACTCAAGATTCCCTTTGTTATCGCTTTTTTTCATCTCCTGTACATCAGAAAAAACCTTGAGACTCACCAAAGACTTTGAAACCGTCCGGTTTGGGTTTATCAGACCGAACACCATCAAGCTCTGGTACCCACTTAATCTTGTAGCCAGTAGAATTCACAAAGACTTCAGAGTACCCCACAATCTTCCAAGGGTCTCGACATTGAACTTTAAACCGAACTAGACCTGATCCATTCAAACTACCCTGATCGACCTCTAGAAGACTACCCACCAGTTTGGCAAAGCAGTTGATGTATTGAACCTCTCTAGCAATTTGTGGAATGCCAAAAGCCTTCACCCAAACTGGAATCAATTCAGATATCACATTAATAGCCCGATCAGAAACCCTGATGTTGGCCCTAATTTTAAATTTTTGGAAATCAAAGCACTTCAGACGAGCCAACTCCCATCTGGTCTCCTTGGAAGGAAATTCAACAAGATACTGATCTCTATCAATTTGTAACACACTCCAATCCCAATTATTGGCATACAAATGTTTTAGCTCAATCAAAATCTTTGACTCAGAGCATTCACCCTCCTCAACTGTCAGAATCCTCGTCACACCTGATTTCCGTAATTTAGGGTCTGGAATCTCAATTGCTAAATGATGAAATGCCTGATTTGGGATCCCATATCCACAAAGTTCCAAAGATGGACCAGATTTTCCAACCTTCTGAACATCAAGTAACGGGCACTTAGAAGAAATGTGACCCGACTTTTTGCAAGCAAAACACAGCGTGGGGTTCACACAATGCGCCTGATGATGCCCCGACATCCCACAATTAAAACATGTGATATCTTCAGCTTTACCCTCTCTAGCACCTTTCTGATCCTTCCTGAATTGCGAACTCCCTTGAGCATCTTCCCTAGTCCAGACAAAAGGACGATCATCCCTACGAACATTCTCTGGAATCCTCCGATCCCAGTCTTTCCACCCAGCACCTCTGCCAGCATCATGACCCCCCCAATCTGGGTCACGGTCCCCTCTACCAGAATCCCGATCAAACAGACGGCGTTTTCCCCTCCCTCTACCATCATACCACTTCTTGTCCATCGCAGGCGCCTTCACAACTTCAGAAAAGGAACGGAAGTCGACAAACCTGGGAGATGAGCGCCGCAATTTCACCGCCGAAGCACCGTGGCGGCGAATATCCTCCTTGGAAGCTGGAAACCCTAGGTCGAGCGAACTAGAAGAGAGAGCCGCCCCGACTGGAATCCAAACCCACCGCTCAAAATCAGGCAACCAGGAGTGGTTGTAGAGTGCCTCCACATCAAGACCGTCGCTCGGCCTCCTGCCTTCAGGAGAACGGGCCGTATCCGGAACGAGAGTGCCATGTCCCTCTCTCAGGCTCCCGCTTTCATCAGCATGGGCCACTGCAGTGACTACCGGAGAAAGAACGCCTGCTGGGCTCCTGCTCTCTCCAACCCAGCCCACCGCAGCCTCCGCCAAAGATGGACCAGGATCGCCAGGAAGAAGACACCGACCCTCTGGAAGAGAAAACATAACGGCCTCCAACGACTTACCAACATTAGCAAAGTTGAGTGGCGTTTTCGTTTCGGGTGGTTTCCATGGGGAGCAAGTTTGACCGGTTTTTTATGGGATGTAGGAAGGCACGCACGGGGTTGCGGATGGACGACACAGAAATCTGGACGCTTTAATATAGTTATTTTATTTAAAAGAAATTTTTTACCTCTAAAATATCTATACTAACTTAAATTTTATTTTTTTCATATCTATTTCTTATATATACGTTAGAGGAAATTAATTCCACTGTACATAAGGATTATATGAGAAGTGATTAATAGACATCAAATATCGAAACACTTTCCGAAAATTTCTAGACTCCAACTAGAAGATAGCTTTGAATCCCCGTTTCCTTTGTCACAGGCTTCGAAGCTCCCTTTAGAAGTTTCTAAGGCCTCTTCACCATCTTCGGAGCTCCCTTCACTAATTTTAGAGTTCTCTTAAAACACGGTGCCTCCGAATCATGTTCATCAACTTCAGAACTTCTCTCTAATTATGAAGTCTCCAACCTATGTTCACTAAGAAGATTCGAAAGCCTTGAAACCACTCCGGAGTAAGGGTCAAAATTAGAGGTCTCCAATTCTCTCTGACAAGACATGTATTATACGGTGCTCATATGGGATTTTACCATGTTAACCCTATATAATTCTCTATATATCAGCATTATAGTCGGTTGTAAGTAAAGAGTGGTTTAGTAACATTCTATTTATGTTGTGCCTATAAATACCATTCTCCTTGTAAGGGGGAGGGGATCAAACACTTATAATCTTAATCAATAGTATTGTTGACACGAAAATGCGCCCACACACTGGCGTCAGTTCGACGATCCAAAATAGCGCGACCGTTTTAAGGATAAAACCTAAAACGCCGCGAGACGCTGACGTCTCGTTCTGACGACTCTTAAACAGTGGTAAGGGAAAACAGAGTCGCCAAGCAATCAAACAATTATTCAGAAACAAAGTTCAATTAGCCAAAGTGTTGTAGAAAATAATTAAATTGGCCTAAACGGGGGTGGTAGGACCGAAGGAGGTTCGGCGGTCAGACCGGCCAAAGCGGACCAGTCGGACCAAAGCTACTGTGCCGGTCGAACCGACGACGCGAAGTGTGCCGTCGAAGGTGGCTTCGACAATGTGTGCGAAGGGGTCCGAGGATCCAAAGGGAGGCCTTTGGGTGTCGGGCGGTCAGATCGGAGGCGAAGTCCTTGTTAGACCGAGTGCGCGCTAGGAGGCCTTCAGCGCGTGAGCTATGGGTGCACAGTAATCCAGTGCGGAGGGGTCCGATCGGACCAGCGGAGGTTTCCTGGTCGTACCGGGGGTGCCGACGATCGGATGATGGAGCGTGCCGGCACGGATCTGACAAACTCGGCATGGCACGGGCTGGTCAGACCGGCAGTAAGCTGTTGGTCAGACCGACAACATTCAATCTGTTCTTCCGGCCTCTGGCAACCTCGTAGATGAACACGAATTTCCCCTAAACTCCTTGGCAAAGAATTTGAGGATGAAATCTCTGCAAAACACCAAAAAACAAATACCAATTCGGTCTAGAGACTGAATTCTAAAGTGTGATCAAGAAAACTGATAAAGAACGATAGAAATCCGTTACATGGATTAAACGGGACATTCACGAGAGAATCAACAAGGGTTACCGTCATTACGACACGGCGGACGGATGGCTTACAGCGCAAACCCACGAAGATGGACGTTACTTGGCTAATCCTAGGGCAAGGAAAGTAGATTGAAATAATAGTGCAATTCTAAACTAGGTTTTGAAGTATTGATCTATGGAGAGATACCCTTTGAATCGGCCTCACCCCTATATTTATAGGGGCTGGTCTCAAGTTTTCTGACTCCTAATCTGAGTAGGATTCGGCCAAAAGTGGTTAAAATTAAATTAGAGATCAAAACAGCCTGAAACCAACTTTATCTCTAATTTTCAAACTTGGGCCGGTCTGACCAGACCCATTGGGTCGGTCTGACCGGGCCTACATGGCCGGTTGGACCGGCCTGTGCTAGGTTGGACATATTTTCGGCCCAAATTACAAAAAAATTGATATTTTGACAATTTTAACTATTAATGCCATTTTTTGCTATCAACAACTACTTCTGCACAAAGGTTATCCTAATTTCTTGCTGCAGCTATACATTCAATGTAAAAGAATTTCAATTTTAGAATCAAAGGTTCAAAATATAAGACTTCTCAGCCCTTATCCAATTCTCTAATTATTTTTGGAATGAATACATGATTCAATTTGGTAGATAGAGTAGTATAGATTTCATCAAAAACATACAATGGCTTGCCAAACAAAGGCCAATAGAAAAAAGAGTAAAGGTATGACAGGCATAACATGCACAGTTGGGTTGAAAATGGCATAAGCTTCGAGGAAATTGGCGAAGAAAAAACTATATTATCTATTTTAAAGGTCGAGTTTGAACCCCTATCTACACTTCAACCATTAGAGGTTAAAACTATAAAAACCTGATGCATATTTTCTGATTATGTCGACAATATAAAAACTAAAACTTGCTATATTTTATAGTATAACTGATACTAGTACATCACTCATCATGTCATCACCTATGTACTTGGATCTCTGTCTACAAATTTAGCATTGAGTTGTCTTGTTTTTGATGATGTTTTTTTCATACAGTCGTGTTTGCTAGTAGGATGTGTTGATAGCAAAAATGACATTAATGGTTAAAGTTGTCAAAATATCAAGTTTTGGTAATTCAGCCGAAAATATTCTTAGTCCTGACACAGGCCAGTCTAACCGGCTATGTATTGCCGGTCAGACCGACCCACTTCGGTCAGACCGGCCCAATCTGTATCCGAGTCTAATTAGATGATTTTGGAGTATTTTTTATCCCTAATTGATTTTTAGTGACTTGGACTTGTGTCCTACTCAAATTAGAGCCCAAGATGTCATGTCCAACCTCTATAAATAGAGGCAAGGCCGATTCAAGGAGACTCCCCCACAAAAACCCTAATAGATATGTATGTACATTACTGGCTAGCACGCACTACAAACCATATGGGTCTATAAGATAATTAACCTAATAGAGTAAAATAATATGTGACAAAAAGATAAGGATTTACATGTTCTCTAAACCAAGTGAGGAAACTAGGACCTCCATTTATTCCTTCTCGGCACAACTTATCTAATTGCTTCTCCGTTGGTTAACGACCATACATCAAGTATTTCAAATCAAACATACCATCATTGTAAACGAATAAGTAAACAAATAAGATATGAACCACCATCAGTAAAATAGAAAAGTAAAAAGCATTCACTTACGAGAAATATTGTTTCATCTCTTCCATATTTGAGTACATGTAGAACAAAGCACATGTACACTCTTCCTGAGTTACATTGTATGTCGTGGATACACTAACAGTCATGCCTTTCCACTAAAAAATTTGAAGGTCACTATAAGGATTGTCTTTATCCACATGGTACCGCATAATAGGTGTGTTGACATTGTGATGCTCGACAAAGTATACACTAGTAAAGTATGTTATCTCTTTCAATTTAAATTCTTTTACGATGTAATCTTCAACTCTTGCCTTATTGACAACCATCGCTCTAAGCTTCTTTAGGGATCTTTCAATGTGATACATCCACCTATATTGCACAGGGACACCTACCTTAGCTTCATATGGAATATGAACCAATAAATGTTGCATTGGATTGAAGAATCGTGAAGGGATTTTTTTCTAATTTACATAAAAGCACAAGTGTCTCTTTCTCCAACTTATCCATCATCTCTTTCTTAATTTATTTAGCACAAAGTTGTCTATAAAAATAACTCATCTCAACTAACACCTTCCACACATCATCATTCAAGTACCTGCGAAACATTGCAGGAAGAAATCTTTTCATTATTATATGGTAACCATGACTTTTCAATCCATGTAACTTCCCTGTCTTCAAATTCACAACTCTTCTAAATTTTGCGATGTAACCATCTGGGAATTTCAATTTTTTCAATCACTTTATTACTTGTTTCTTTTCCCTAGGTTTTAAGAAAATGGCGCATGTGGCTTACCACCACTATTTGTCAACTCAAGGGATGGTCTATTACAGATCTCAGCTAAATCTCTTCTCGCCTTTATATTATCTTTTATCCTGTCCGTGAAATCCATGTATGTGCTTATAATACTTTTACCAACGTTACGTTCCTGAGGCATGACATTAATGTTGTGCATCAGAATCAGTGATTTGACATAGAGATTATTCCTAATATGCCACTAAAAAATTATGCAGTTCCATATATACCATTGGTTGTGTCACTGACATTTGCAGTGACACAACTAGTAGAATATTTGGAACCGAGTGAACTTTCAGTGGCAAGTATGGAACTTTCCCTTTGACATATAACAGTTCTCATAATCCACATATATGGGTCTAGTTATGTTCGGTTCTAAATCCTACAAATCCATCCTCATTTTCATTAAGGGCCAACTCATTCAGCATATCAGTGATCTTTGGACCACTTAAACGTCATGGCGGTCTCTTTATTTGTCCTTCTTGAAAGTGTGTCCTCTGTAACTTAAATGGGTGATTCATGGGAAAAAAGCATATATGACAATCAAAGTAACAAATCTTACCTCCAAAGTTAAGACAGAAACAATATGTGTCCTTACCACATATTGGATATGTCAGCCTTCCATGACAACTCCAACCAGAAAAAATATTGTATGCCATAAAATCGTGGACCGACCATATATACGCAACTCAAAGATTGAATTTTTGCTTCTGGTCATAGTCATATACTTCAACTCCTTTCCACAATTGTTTCAAATCTTCAATTAAGGGCTTTAACATCATATTGAGGTGTGTTCTAGGATGCTTTGGACCAGTTATAATGAGACACATAAATATAAATTCATATTTCATGCAAAGTGAAGGTGGAAGGTTGTATGGAATAGCAAAGACATGCCAACAAGAGTACGACGACACTATTACATTGAAAGGTGTGAATCCATTTGCTACCATCCCGATGCGAACCTTCATCACATCCCTAGCGAAGTCTGCGTCAAAATCATCTAGAGCCTTCCATGCCTCACCATCAAATGGGTGCACCATCAATTGATCGTTCTCACATGCTCCTTCCTTATGCCATCTCATATGGCTAGCGGTTTTCTTTGAGAGAAATAATCGTTTAACCTGAGGTGTAAGAGGCATGTAACAAAGTTGCTTATGAGCAACCTCTATCTTCACCTTTTCACCGTCTTCGTTTACGACCTCTACGAACCTCGGTTTACCATATTTTAAACACTTCATCTCATTCTTATGGTCTTTCTAGAAAAGCATGCAGTTATCTTAGCACACATCAAACTTCTCATACTCCATA